>CM066915.1:33329240-33787931 GCA_033964015.1 Scolanthus callimorphus | reverse complement strand
TAAACCAACAAGCGCTCACCGGGGGAATCATATCATTCTACCATCGAATTTCTATCATTTTATCTCTAAAGTATTCTCTGTTACATTTTGTTATATTGCTGCAGCATGCGTATTAGCATTGCACGCGTTTAGTGTCTGTGCTATTTATACACAAACTTGTTTTCCAATTATTATGACCTCGATGTCTCGACAATTCTAAACCTCAGGTCGTATGTATTTGTTGACAACTTCTGCAAGTCATGTTTTCTACAAACGATAAACTTACACCCTCTAGCTATACCTCAAATGCCAAATGGATGATTAATGGCATTATAATGGATATTATATAGTCTAGCTAATAGAGCTGCATATGCTCTCGAATCCACGATCTGCGGGAGCATTTCACGTGTGGTCTATCGCACATTCACAACTCGGAATGCACAAAAGTGTGTTTTCCCTCTTACTTTAGGACAGACTTTTATATTCGCCTTGTTTATTGCATTGTTATTCAATGACGTCAACTGTTTTGCTAATGCCGCCATATTTGGCAGGATAATGTCGTCTCGTTATCACGTTTCATATTATTGTTAATTGTTGCTCCCGGCAATTCGTTTTTCACGTACATGCAACACTTACATAACCTAACCTTGGTTATACATGGATACTTGATAAATAAAAATTATAAAACGTTAGTCCAGGTCGCAGGGGTATAGGGCATTGTCTATATATGTTACTCCACAATTAGCCTTCTGAATTGTTCTCATTTCAAAACTATTAGATGCAAAAGGGTATCACTCAACGCCTATATAGCAAGTCATCTCACAGCTCTATCGGTATTTATGGAAAACAGTTTGCCTAATACAGCAGGAACCTGGGTGATAGTAAAGCAAGACATATAGAGCATGGGGAATTACGTATCCCAAATGAGGAGAAACTCTAATGTCGTGAATGTCTCGGGAACTGGCCATTTGAATGACGATAGAATGGACAAAGAAGAAACCGAGGAAGAATTTCGAGAGAAAAATAATAGTCTCAAAGACTTGAAAGAGTACCGAGAAGTCATCGTTGAGAACTCAGCGTTTGAGAGAGACGCTGAAGACGTATCGGCGGAGAACTGCGAAGAATTTTACTTGCATGACGATTTGAAAAGTGAGAAGGAAATTACACAACTTTCCAAGGAGGGTACAGGGGCAAGATGTCTCGAGGACGAGGGCCTTGCAAACAGAGGGAGAAGAATGTGGAATTTCATCAAGGAGAGAAGGAACATTAACTTGAATTTCATGAAAACCAGAGAGAGCTTCTCGAAATGGAGAATGTTCAAAGACAGAAGAGAGAGTAACCTAAGCGTAACGGCTCCGAGGAAGGTCTTTCTGTTTCTGGTTATTGTCGGCGTGATGTCTATTGGCTCTGTCTTGCTGAATGTCCTCACTATCAAAGGAGTGTTTCAGCAAACAGATTGTACATGCAGCGGGAAAGGAGGTAAGAGAGTCGTCCTGAATGTGAGCTGCACACTTATCTACTCGCACTCGAGACCATGTTCTATTTCTCTTTTTGGCATGTGAATTAAGACTACGGTGGTTTTCTCGTTATCAGTTTTCGTAATTCTGCAAACTCTGCACTGACCAATGAACTGCGTTTCCGACTGAATCAAACATCGGTAGCTTTTGCATGCAATGCCTCTGAGGATGTCTGTGGTTGCTTAGTGTTAGTTGTGCGGTCGAAAGAAGCTGATAAAACACGGTTTGATAAAACACGGTTTTTGCCGCAGCAACGGCGCTTAGAATTTTGAACATGGCCCTCTGCCTGACTCAGGGATTGTACAGGTTTACGAAGTAGCCTTTGTGTCTGGTCAAGTACAATCTAAAAGTATCTTTCCTTATAGTGGTAACAACACAATCGGTGCGCGCGGAAGAGAGTACGTTCTGTTTTTCAAAGGTGTTGTTATGGGTGTGAAGTGGGTGTGCGAGAGATAATCTAACTATTCAAAGATGGGTTCAAGTGCTGACACTTTTAGTTGGATATTACTTGAGTTATCAAAAGTAAAAGCGCCTTCAAGCAAGTCGACCGATAGATCCACCTCCCATCGCCAATTATCCGTACCGACGTTTCCGGTCCGAGCTTATGTCCAGGGGCGATGTTCCTCACACAATGTAGCAAGGTGTTTGCAATTCCATTAGTCAGACTGCCAAGTGGAATAACTCCTTAGCAAGTAGACTTTTTGCTTAAAATTCTATTTTCTAGTTGCGTAAGTGCACTATTCCACTAATTTGCTGACACTACCCTCCAGTTATTTCTCCAGCTGAGTCTCCCTAGCCAACACGGGTGTGCCATGCTGTCCTTGTTATGGGTAACTCGCTGTGCAATGCTTTTGTTGCAACACGGGGTATCCTTGACCATGCTAAGCCCGCGCATAGTTGTCTGTCAATACTTAGCTTCTCCGCGCTGTTTGTTGTCTCCTATTAGATGGGTGGTATCGAAGGCAAGAGATCTTCTTTGAGTTTCTAGAAAACAAACGTGTGTGATAGATGGAAATGGAACTATCAGCTAAATGTTGAGAAATTTGAGTAAACACTCTCCTTACCAGCCAAGACTTCTACTTCTCTATACGCATCACCATGCATAAGATCTCTTCCCAATGCAATTTAGTAACATTTTCTTTATGCATTTTTAAATGCGCAACATGTTAGCTACAGGGGAGTATCTAATCCTGTACAGACTAAACACTTTCCCCAACTAGATGGCAAATGGTACACGTTCTGTTGCTTTGAGTGCTTGGAAATCAGGACTTTAAAGATGTGAGAGAGAGTATTGTGTCGGATCGGGATGGTTTGTGCAAATTTAGCAAACTAACATACGTGTTACACTCCATCTTGAGCCGTGCATGTACACTGTGAAAAATAATTCACTACTCAAAACCTCACCTGATTACATTTTGACGATTCTCGTGTGACCTTCTCAGCAATAGAAGCTTAACATTTTGCTGTCTTTTCAATGTTTATTGCTTTTTAAATCATTCTGCGCTTAGCAACCCTTTTAAAAGGCTTTAAGCTCGACAGGGCCTTGCGTCGGATTCAAAGACTACACACATTGAAGTGTCGTAAGACTATAGCTCAGCAGAGAGAAACCTGTTTGCGCACGAGGAAGTGAAGTCGTCACTGGATTTATATAAACTTGCTGTGCATTTTCCTTGGTTTTCAAATATAAAGCCGGGGAAATACGAGGCACAAAATCCCTCAAATTGTCGCGCAACATTGTTGCGTTGCAAGTTGATGATCAATGTAGCGTTCATCTCGCGCCACAACTTGTCGCGCAACAATTTGCCTACAATTCAAGTTAATTAGACGGTAGAAATGAGGTGCTAAGGGGTAAAATCTGCCTTGGGCCCGCATGTGTGATCATCAAAACAAAATGTTGCGCGGCAAGTTGTGAATTTGATGAAAAATGAGCAACAAACATCAGACTTGCAACGCAACAATGTTGCGCGACAAGTTGAGGGTTTTTGTGCCTCGTATTTCCCCGGTTTAACGCAAACCGTGCTTCATTCTCTGTTAGTCGTTCGCACTATCTATGAGTCATGCGCACTATCCGGCCTAGTCTCTTTTTGCTACAAATGCTAGGCAAGTGTTCTTTTAGTGACAATACTCGTCGTGCAACTTTTGCGCAATCTTGATTTTCTCTTTTTTTTCAACTGCACTCTATCTAAGAAACAGGAGCTGCGCATCTATACAATTTGACTGTGGCTGAGTTCTAACAACTTGTGGAGAAATAAACTGCCTTATCTGTATCTTCATTCAAACCGTATCCTTTCAACGCGCCTGAAATATAACTAACAACAAATCGCCATCTCGTCCTTAAAAACTGCAGAACTGGCGCCATAAACAAACCTAAAGCTGCCCTTTTTATCCAAGAAAAGTTATTGCATTTGTTGAATGTTTCCGTGAAAAAGCTATGCTGTTGCGATACTCAGTGTAGCATATTGGTTTTAGCTCCGGCAGCAGTTGCGGGATCCCTACTCGAGAGGGTGCAAGAAATGAAGGCGAATGTTAGCAAGTTAAGAACAGTGGTGGTAAGTTGCGTTAATCAGAATTATCTGTTTTAAGGTAGCATGCGCGTGTTATCGACGTCGTGATTCATTTATATACAGCTATTTCAAGTTTGTCCGTAAATAGTCCAGTCCCTGAACTCTCCTTCGCGGCTCCTGTAGCCCATGGTGTATGGGCTACAGGAGCCGCGAAGGAGAGTTCAGGGACTGGACTAGTCGGTAAAGCGCTCAAGTGTACTCGCCCAGACCGCTAGGGAATATGGGAAAAATGCTAACAAAAGCAACACAAATATTGTTTGTAGATATCTCAAAGCACACGTTTAGTACCTTATTCTGGACTCTTTTCTTATACTCTCGCAGTTTGACCATTTTCCCTGTAGTGCGGACGCGTTTGCTCCGACAACTTTTATTGAGATAGCTGTACCAGAAAAAAAGCTGCGCTGCAATCTGTAGCTTCGAGACGTTGCTGAATCTTCTGTTGGATTTATGCACAAGTTAAATGTATTAACTATCGGATCATTAGACCGATGGATTTAAAGAGCCTGTGTCAGCCGCCATTTTGACAGCATAGCAACATACCAAGTCGGAGAAAGCATCCATTTCCATCGGCCGATTTAGAGAATGTAGAATAATTTTCTCGATTGAATTTGGTAAATCAAATCTGAAACGTTTTTAGATGTTGATTTAGAGATTTCTACACGTAATTCGTCTTCTAATTGCGAGCAAAATCAATAGCAAAGGAGTGGCTGACACAGGCTCTTTAAGGTCCATTCCTTGAAGTCCACTTGGCGCGCAGCCACCTTTGATAAGTTTCTAGCTGAAATTAGTTGGCATTAGTTGAAAGGCAGAAAACGTGATACTTTAAGTGTATTCTGCAAATAAACAGGTAAAGTAGTTCAGTTGAACTTTACACTTTCAGCTGGAACAGAACCCAAATACACTTGAAGATGTTTGGACGAAGTTGAATTTCACCCTAGATGAGGTGGAGCGACTGTCAGGCTTGCGCGATGGATGGGCCGCCATGCAAGGAGAGATGTCTAGACAGAGGACGGTCATGATCAACATGGAGAAGAGGGTAAGTTGTAAGTTATCAGGCTGCATTGTATCTAATGCACAACAAGCACATGTGTGCAGTTCATTTTGCGCGCGAAAGAGGCGATAAACAGAGATCTTCCTCGGCTACTGATATGATAAATGCATGCTAGGCATCCAAAAGACTGGTATCGAGAACGAAATGTTTTAAATATACCAGAAACATGTAAGTGAGTAAGTTATATGTTTCTGAAATTACATAGCTTGTGTACACTTCGATGATATAGTTCTCTAGCGAGCGCGCCCAACCTTATTAGAAATCGTGTTATTTTTGCATGCTAAACTCGGTGACGCGAAATCATTCTCATTCACCGTACAGTTGTGTGCCGTGTGGCATCTGGTGAATGGGAGAAATGAATTCTAAAGTAGTGATGAGATGCTAATGGTGGCTTTACAGCCCATGTAAGTCTTTTTCCGGACAATGCTGCCTCTAGAGACATATTACTGAATCACCACGGAGTCACAGGAATTAATTCCTTCGAAAGAAAGAAAGAAAATTCAAGTGACTCCAGTGGGATTCGAGAACCAAGGGTAATTCATTTCCCCGCATTTCCCCCGCATTTCCCCCGTTCTCATTACAAGGTTTTATTGCGTATCTTGTTCAGTGGACGTTCTGGCCTAGTCTAAGGATGGCGGGAGTTTCTCCTGCTCATCTTTCTGGAATGTGAAACCTGTAAGCTATGCATTAGAGCTAGAGCGGACTTCATACTCACCTAGGAGTGAGTAAAAACGAATTTACTCACGACAGTAAAACGAAAGCCACATTATACAAGTGAGTTTTAATTCTTCTTCATTTTCTCCAGCTTCAAGCATTGAACGAGACTCTGATAAAATCACCCGGCGTCATACCAACCTACCCAACAGCCGGCAACGGTTTGCGCGGACCTCCAGGCCCTAAAGGTGACACGGGTACCCGAGGTCCAAAAGGAGATAAGGGAGCTCCTGGTTTACAGGGACCTGTAGGTCTTGAGGGACCACAGGGACCAAACGGCGTGTTTAACTTCAGCTTGTGTGAATACGTGAAAAAGCAAGGCATTTCAGTCGATGCTGGTGCAGGGGCCGACACAGATGTTCTCGTTACTGAACCAAAGGTAAGGATTCCTTGTTAGAACGTATACACTTTACACTTAATATGATAAGATATGAAGAAGTTCTCAGTTCGAAATCTCTTTCGCAATTTCTGAGGCTACTTTAGCAGCTGAGAAACAATGATCGTCCTACTCTACCTATTGATAACAGAAGTCCAGGAATTGAAATTCTTGCTGGCCGGAAACTAGGGGTTCCGCTCTTCGTGGCATGCCTCGACAAATATGTAGGTTGGAGCCGAGATCCGAACCCTCACAATTGTATTTACATTAAAAACTGGGTCAGTCACACCCACTTATGAATAATCAATTATTTACAATGTCCCGCCAAACGGGATGCAATAACATCAATAAGCAAAAGACCGTTCACCAATCAACAGACTTTTAAAGGCCCATCACCAACCGAGAGCCTTTGCGGACTCTTAGCCAATCAAAAAACAATGGATCAATTTGAAAACAAAAGAAAACGGGGCGCAAAGTCTCCCGGTTGGTGATGGGCCTTTCACAAATAGCGAGTACAAGGTCATTTGTCTCCGATAACGGCATTTGCCAACACGACTTTCTCACCTATTTTTCCAGGGAGAAGTTCTTCTCGGAATAACATGCTCAACAAACAACGCCCTAGTGTACGTGTACAGTAGCTGGGTGATGTCATCAGGTGCACGTGCATATAAGTGTCATTGCAAGGGCTTGTCGATCAAGCTTGCTGGCCAGCCAAACATGTATTGTTACATGTACTATTGGCGGTGCCCGCGAGTGTCATAAACAGAGACCGGAGAAGGGTACCGCGCCCCGAAAAGACTTGACAATGACAGCAGAAGTACATATTGAGAATTTGATAGACATATATTGTTATTCACACATGTAGATGTCTTTGGCGTTGGTAAAAGCAGGGGCCGAAAGGTCCAGGTCAGGGTTGCGTTTCGATAAATAACAAAAGCTCACTGATGCGCCAACAAATAGATTCAGAGCTACCAAGGTGAGGATAGTATTCGAGTGGTCAATAGTTGTAGCTTTACTTCTGCACAGGTTGTAGTTGTAGTTATTTAGTTGCATGCTACAAGTCATACGCGTATGCGTATACCAAGAAGATATGAGCGTATCACAGGGTCTTAGCTTTAATAACAACACAAGAGACTATGCGGCTTGCGGTGATCTCTATGAATAAACGACGAACACACGATTTGCCGAATGAGGCGACCATCATGTGACGAACTACCGAGTAGCATCCGACGACACATTGGTGCGCACTTTCCCATCAAGCGATTAATTTATAGCTCTGGCGGAGCGCTTTCAAACAGAGCAAAAAGGTCACAAATCCACACTTAGAACTTGACAATCAGTAGTATTAGGCCTTGCGTAATCTCCAAACCCTTAAGAAATATTTTTAAAGTGCGCAAAGGCAAATACGATTCTACTAGGTACGTCTAGGATGTCGTCGGTAATGTTACGCGCGTAGTGTTTTAACGTGAAGCACCTACAGTCTGATCTTCACAAATAGGTGATATTTTCACGCGGCCTGGTTCACGCAAATAAGAAAATCACGCGTTTTCATTGGCGACATGCTTGTCTAGCGCGTCGTATGGCCGATTGCGTTCACGCGCATGTGCAGTAGTGATAGCGAGATATTGCACGGACCACGCGTCGGAGGTATGTTTAAAAGTTCAGATATTATTCTTACCATTGTGCCTGATTTACGACAGGGAAAGAACCAAAAACAATTCATACGTGTAATATATAATTTCAAGTGAGATCAACGCGACTTGGTAGTACTCTAGACTACTGTACTGTTTTTAAGATAGTAAATATTATTTCTGATATTATAGAATAGCGGTCGGTTGTAGAACAAAAATATTGTAAATAGAAGAATCAGGGTAGGGAAAGAAGTGCATGCTAAAAGAACTATTAGAAACTAATGCAACTTTCAGAAATAGGAGAGTAAAAATAACATTCTTTCAAATAAATGTCTACCTAGATCTGCGCGGCTTTTCAATTGCATCATTTTCAGTATTGCTCGTGTATATCAATGGGCATATAAACGTTTTTCCAATATACTAGGCTGTAGCAGCCCTGTAACGAAATATTCATGGAAACCGAGCGGTCCCTAGTCATATCACTAATCAATCAGGCCTCTAACCTCCCAAGTGTGTCCGTCAACGCGAGGCAGAAATGGAGGCCCTGCACAAGGATAGCATGTTCGCACAAAGGACCGCCGAAATAATGTTATAACAGCTAAGTTTTGACGACACACCGCATGTAAAAACAGCAAACTAAAACGCAAGGCTAAAGAGATATGGGAAATGGCAAAAGCAAAGCTAATGTGGTTCATGTGAAAGAGAGAGAGGAATCTGAAGAGATTGAAGATTTAAGTCAAAGGAGCCAGATCATAAGAACGCCGATATTTCATGGCTCGAAAGTAGGCGTTGTTACTAACTTGACGTTAGAAGAAACATCGCGAAAAAGCGATGCTGACGGACTTAGCCAGAGCCACCAAGACAGTGCTGAGTGTTACTACCAGGATAGCATGAAGGATGAAAAGGAAGCCAGCTCGCAACATAACAATCACAACAATAACCAAGCTGACCTTTACGACAGGGAACAACGCTTGAAGAGGAGTGTACTGATGGTAATACTGATTGTCGGAATAACATCCGTGGCTTCGCTTGTGCTGAATATTCTGATACTCAAGGGAATAGTCTCTCCTATTGGGTGCACCTGCAGTGGCAAGGAAGGTAATGCCCGTGTCTTGTTTGGTCTTGTTGTTTTTGTTGTTTGAATGTCTATGTATGTTTACCGGTCTAAGTGGTCGTGTCAGGAAGTAATGTGTACGCATAAGGAATTCATTTGGTTCAGTAGTGATTTGGGACGTTGTGTGACTCAAGAGCTCTTGCAAAATAAGCGAAGCATCCTCTCCTTTTTGGGGATGCACGCACGATGCTTGTTCATTCTTAGTTAGTAACATCTCTAACACGGAGGCGCGAATCTTTTCAACCACTCGTTTCTTTTTTTGTTTTCGGGGAGAAAGCCAGGCAAGATATTCTAGGAACTGTTTGCCAACCCTGAAACCAATTTCATTGGGATTAATAAAGTTGAAAGGAAACAAGAAGTTGACCTTATCAACGTTTTCTTCGGGACGCGCATTTACCGAAGGGCACTTTTAATTGTCCTGAGCATGTGAAAGTTGGTGTCAACATCCGCTAGAATAATGAAAATCCCCACTGCTTAACTCAATGATTGAATGTAAACACCGAGAACCTACTTCTAGAATCTTAGAAAATGTTTCTTTGAACAAAATTATTCCAAAAATGTGCAGTATTACAAAAGAACATTTGATTGATTTGATCCACATAAACTTCCGACACTCTTATTGGTCAATTTACGTCAGGTGACGTTACGTGTAACTGTAGATTTTAATAATTTGTACTCAGCTGTCAATTGGGACACAAGATGTGTTTGAACTTGGGAATTATTACAAAAGTGCTAGAGAGTAGGTTTTATATTTTGGGATCTTTCTATAATGAGGTATTGGTCTAGTATGCTGCTGTCTTTAAAGGAAATACTTTGCATTATAAAGGTTACACACTCATGATGTATGATTAATGGATCGAAAAAACCTAATCTTCCTTCATCGGTCTGACACTTTGCTCTTTATTGTTTACATGATTTAAGTGTATCGCGTGTCGCCGTAATTACGCTAACGTGACTTGTGGATCTGTTACTCAGCTCAAGGATCAGCTATATATACAGCTTAATATACAGCCCGGGTAGCAAGCAAGCGCAAAAGGACAAGCAGGGGGAGAGGGTGCCCACCGCGCGAGGGGGAGCAGACGCGGTAGGAATGTGCCCACTCTCGCTCTCCCCTTTGGCGCTTGCTACACGCATGCGCAGGCTAGGAACACATAACCCCTTGTTCGTTTATTTTCTTTGCACTTGCAGTTATGGGTGTAACGCTGATTTTTTCAAGTTTACCGATTTCTTACATCCCGGCTGTTTAAATTTTAGACAGCATAGTAAAATTGAACGGTTGATTGACAGCTTTAATTTTCATTTTACGATATTTCGGTAGGCCAGTATTATCGCCTTGTTCAGGTAATGGAGAATACTTACATTGGTTAACTACTCTAAATAAAATAACCGTCAAAATTCAAATGTGAAATGGATACATTGATTTTTAGGCACGCACGTGCGCAGCACGTATAGTCACAATAGAAAAGCAAATCAAACGCCCTTTAGGAGTCTGAACAATTATGTTAATAGCTCAGGGGGCAATTCAATGCACTCGCCTGATCTAAGGTACAAACAAGGCTTTGCATTCCTTGCGAGTATCAAAGGTATTGATCATAGTTTCATCCACTCAGCCGAGTAGACTAGCGTCAAAGTGTATTTTTTACGCTATAATTCCTTGTGATTTCCTTTTTTAGCATTCAATTTTACGACTAAAATAGAGCCATTTCCGATGCCCTTTCCGTCCTTGTCGAATCCCGTCGAGTTTAATTTCATGCTCACTTGTCTCTGCACATGCGCGGTACAGTTAACGAAGGCATAAAACACGTGTGACTAGCATACGTGCGGTTATCGTCAGGTCCAAAGTCCAATGTCCTCACACTAAAGGACATAACAAGCGCCTTATTGACAATACACTGCATAAGGTTGTAGCAATGATAGAGGAAAGCTCTGTCAAGATTTTGTTGGTGATTGGTGGCTTGAATGCCATCTTGACTGTTATAGTTCACCTAGAGATGACTGAGAATCAGGAAAAATGCTGTATGGAGACACCTGGTAAGAGAAAGCTATAGAAATTCAAAAATTTGGGCTTATGTTTTCATAATTTTCAAGTCCTGCACCCTGAATTCTCTCAAAATGTTTTTAGGAGTTGGGACACGTAAAAGATAAAAGTAACATTTTGGACAGAAATTTCAAAATAATGGCCGTTTGATTCTTTAAGCGCATTCCATTCAAAATTCAGGCGACCGCCTAGTGATTAAGAAATGCAACTTGAAAACAGTGTAAGTCGTCTAAAAGTGAAATTATCTGGCACCAAAAACGATTGGTTTTGTGAATTTTGCTTTCGATTTTAGCTATGCGTCCTTTCTAGGTTTCGGTTTCGGAAACGTCTTTTTAAATGTTGAGGGACAAAGTTGAGGATGATTTCCGACTGAGCTTCTTTACCCAATCAGAATTAAGCATCAGAAGCATGATAGTTAAACTTTGCACCCGCTTCAAGGCAACTCCCTTCCTTGGAGACATTGGCTTTACCGACCATTTGGTCACTGACCAAGGTGCCAAAGCGGCCAAATCCGTCCAGCATGCCGGCTAGTTATACAGAACAGTCTCAGTAATAGTAGTACGATATCAATAACGCATATCTGTTGAGTGCGCCGGCACTCGCGGTTTTTTTTTTTTTTTCGTTGCAATATGCATTAATTTACTACACGATGGCAGGACGGAAATACTGAACATTTGGTGATCATTTTTCTTTGTTCGGCTGCTGTTATATCTCGAACTGTTCAGTGAAAAGCATTGTTATACTTTCCTTGCATAATTTACCAAATTTTTGCCCAGGCTACACACAAAACCCTGGCCAAACGAAACGCAAGTTCACGCAAGTCGACGCAAGTTTTGCTACTTGCGTTGACTTGCGCTCGTTTGGGTTTGGCCACCAACTTGCGATGACTTGCACGGACTTGCGACACCTTGAACATGTTCAAATTTTCACGCAACTTGCGACAACTTGCGTCTCGTTTGGCCACCACATCGCAAGTGTACGCAAGTTGATGCAAGTTTCCAATTTTCTTCGTTTTCCGAATTAACGAAATATTATGACCAAAATATTGAAATATTGCACTTATATTTCTAGCTGTTATTTAGAAGAAACTGGGTGAGATTACTTTATTTTTCTTGTCTTTTTTTTTTTACCAAGAAAAACACTAGCTTGAGCGCGCGCTAGTGTTCGAAAGTGGCGTGATCATGTCGTCATTAGCGGGCGCAAAGCACCAAAACACTCAACTTGCATCAAAACTTGCATCTCGTTTGGCCACCTCAACGCAAGTGAGCGCAAGTCTGTGCAAGTCACAACTTGCATGGACTTGCGTGAACTTGCGTTTCGTTTGGCCAGGGCTTTACATACATACAATACATCTTGCAACACCAAGAAAGACCCAGCAAAATCAAATTCCGTGTAGATTTGGTTAAATATGGTCAATATGATATTATTGTCGAATATATGTTAAGCATGCGCAGTTCTTCTGCTTGTTGACTGGACCTGTTAACGCTACCTTAGCAGGGTACTGCATAAGCATCTGATTTGACACTAAATGTTTTGGTTTCCCACATGGAACACTCTAGCACAAGCATGGCACATGTATCTGTGAGGTATTTCTCTCCATCTGTGACGGGTGATAATTGGCCTGTTTGCGGCAATGAAAGACTGTTGTGATTTATTAATAGCCTCAGGGAATCGGGTAAAGTTTAGATTGTAAAGAGACTACAAGTACAACTGCCCTAAAGATAACGACAATTATAAAACCATCAAGTAGGTAGCTATAGCTAGGACTTAGGTTAAGAGAGATATACAGGAGCGAGATATACAGGTTTTTGAGAAGGGGTTGCGTTATTGGTCTGTGAAGCAAGATATTTTAATAGGGCTGTTTAAACTTTGTATCTAGGCCTGTATTTCGCCGTTTTTAATCGATTTAGACCATATTTTACCCCCCAAAGGGGGGAAGGGGGGTACGTCCGCACCCAAAGCATCATCCCTGGATCCGCAATTCAGAGGGGGGGGGGGGGGGGAGGTGCGTTAGAAGCGGACGCACCACCCTTTGCAATACAAAAATGGTTTAAAACTACTAGTAGTCCTTTCATGACAAATCTGGCGCTTCAAACCAGAAACGCAACCCCTTATCCAAAAACCTTGATCCGCCCTGATATTTTCATATTTTATCTAACTAATTTGGTGATTAAATCAGCTATTCCCTTCAGGGTCGATAAACAGTGGCAGGATATACCTCACTGCTTCGCGTCTCGGTGTACATCCACTTGTATTCATCTTCCCTTCGGGGATAGTTGATAACATTTTTAATCTGCTATTTTTCTGTTATCTGTCATGTAATGAATAGGAGGGTTTAAAATTGCCCCAGATCATCTGCTGCTAATCTCAGTGTGCTCGGGTAGAAAGTCGAGTAAGCTATGTTTGTCACTAAATTCCTATCAGATCAGGACAACACACGGAATATATTCTGAGGAATAAAAATTAGGCAAATCATAAAACGAACATGGGGGTTAGAAGTTAACAAGTGATTTAGATGATAAGGTCGGTCCGAAAATAATTCACCAACTAGTTCTTGGGCGGCACAACTACCATTGAAAGTAAATACAATTCTTATAACGTGGTGAGCTCTCCTAGTTGAGTTGGCAATAGCTCTATTAAGCTCTCGGTACGATCGCAGTTTCATTCAAATATTTTTGCATAACAATCCGGATCTATATTATCTGTAAGTGACTTGGCGCTGCGGGTAAGCGATTGAAAACTTTACAACGTAATGAGTTCTCAGACTTGATGATCTTGAAGAGGGTTCAGCGACAGATGCTGAAGCTTTTGTATGCCGTCAGCTATGAAGATAGAACTGATGTTTATACGCAGGAAAGTTCCGACTTTTATAGCAGAATTGCAAATGCATGGTGCAGAGCCGAAACAAGAAAAGACCGCCAATATTAACTTTATCCTTGAATAACCTTCGTCTGATTTTTCAAGATTTGTTTTGGGTATCTGGAAATCAAAACAATTCGTGAATATTATTACAAAAAATTTATTTTCACTTGGTGATTTCAATGAAGACAGTTTTACGAAAAGCGCTAAGGTCCATTTATGATCGATTTTCTAAATCAACAAGCTTGGGCTCAACGTTTTATGTATTAATTTTGCTTGTGATTTTCACTCAAATCGATCATGTGCAATGGTAAAACAGTTGACCCTAGCCGGAAAGTTAAGATTATTTCAGACCATCAGTGAATAAACTTCCGATCACGACATTATTTGGGCGGCTTGCTTAAGAGATGTAACTATGGCAACAAGAGGACTACACGTGGTAGAGTGATTCGCAGCCATGGCGTGCTGCTCTCGACCAATCAGATTCCACCCTTACCAAGGTACAAGACAATGAAGATGTGCCATATTTGGTACGTGGCATGATAATCACATGACAGGACATGAAACTCGACTAAGCATTCCCCCCGTTTCTCGAACCTCGACGCTTATATTAGAGATGTCCTACTACAATAAGCGATCTGTTGGGATATACCAAAGGCAAGTACCTTCCTCTTTTGATTTAATGTATTTTCATGAACAATATTCTACAAACGAAATATTTTGAGTAATTCTATGACAGGGATTTCCTGCTTGTTACGCCGCAGTATATATGCATAGGAGATATAGATTAATACCGGCTGGATGGAAATTCTTTTCGTATGACCTTCTCTTATGGGAGGTCTTCTCCAGTCACGGTAGACACGAATACGTGTGACCTTTTTGTTTATTATGGTTGCTACTCTGTAGAGCCCCTTACCTTATCCGACCTCATCCTTTTAAATCCTCTTCCACAGCCCAGGACACCAAGCGACGGGTGTAAGGCGCGACTCTCATGTGATACATGTCAGAGCAAAAAATCCAGAACCGGAGTCACACCGCTCAGTTGAGTTGCTCCAAACCAAGCGCGCCAGTATCATGAGTAAGGACAACGCATACGACTACCCCAGTGATTACAGAGCGGTAGTAGTGAACCACGCGTATGAGAACATACTCCCGGTCAACTCTTATCCTCATCGGCAAAGCCAAGATACTCTAGACCCTTTGGAATGCTATCTACACGACGGTACATCGCCTGAAAACTTGAAGAAATCCTTTCCAGAAGGTGAAGACTCTTCGTATGGCCCTAATACGAGCAGCACCAAGTCGAGGGTTTCTGCGCCTCCTTCGGGGAGAAGAGACAGGCTCATACGAAGTATCGTGATAGTTGTTGTAATAGTTGGTTTAGTGTCGGCAGGATCGATGCTTCTCAATGTGCTGATGTTAAAAGGAATTATTCATCCTAAAGGATGTTCTTGCGAGAGTAAGGATGGTAGGTGTCTCATCTAGCGTAGTCCCTTTATGAATAAATGACTTTTGCCTTTGTGAAATACAGCCAATGGCATATGTATTGGGATTGTGGAAGAAGTATAGAAAAATGTCTTTCATAATGGTGCCATCCATTTCCATTGAAATCATTATCGTTGGTATTGTAGCTTCGTAATCTTGTACTACTATTTAAGAGCGCAACATTCTATGATTAGAATGTGCGTGATGTTGGGAGACACGAGAGCGTTGTAAAACAACGGCCGCAGGCGAGTGATTAAAAAAACGTTTCGAGAGTCTCTCCCAACATCACAAGTGCTCTACTTGGCGATAGAACGCTGTGCTCTAATGCTTGTATGAAGGAGAAGCGTTACTTTATCGGTGAAATAGAGCAGGGCTAATCAGAGCGCGCGTTATATCGTACATATATTATAATAATATAACATTATCAATTAAGTATTCTTTGTAATTCAAGAATCATATCAATTCTGCGAGAAAACTCTTGGCATTCCTATTAATTTTTTTTGACAATCAAATCATCGTGCGATTGTAAACTCGCCACTGATCATGAGTTTATGAGCTGCCTAATACCCTTCCTCTGACTAATCAACGCGATATTTTAATAAACAACATCTGCCTTTCATACCAGTGGCGGATTCATATCACACAACCATAAAACACTATCTCTTATTGTGTATCTGCGGGATTTTAGAACTTTTTAGGTTGATAAAGTTAGTGGTTCAGTCAACGAGTCTATAGTATATTCCATATACTAGTTTTCGGAATGGTTGTGAAAGGGGCGTGGTCGGGGGTATGGTGAATATGCTTCTGGTGGTAGAAGTTCATACCTCCCACATATAGTGCCGGGATGCGTTTTTAAGGAACCAAATAAATGTGTAAAATGTATTAGTGAAAGTAGCGCACATGTCAATCAAAAATGTCTCCAAAAACTGTTAAAGGTTTTTGGTTGAGTTAAGTTGTTTATGATGTATTATTTTTTCTTTTGCTATTCTTCTGTAAAATAAAAGTAAAATTAAAATAAGAAATCCTGTTTTTCTTTCAACCACGCCAATGTGATACAATCAATGGCAACGTAATGCTGACGTGCTGCAATGTTTATTTTCAGGAGCGACTCGTGGGGGAATCCTGGAGCGAGTACAGGAAATGAAGGATAATGTGACTAAGCTTAGGGCCTTGGTGGTAAGTGGGTACCCTGTGGTTTTCACTATGTCAATAACAAACATTGAAAGTGTTTCCTTGGTGATTCTGACGTCACTCCGTAATGCCAAGGTGAACATTTTAGGAACGATTATCGTATATGGGTATACTGAATCGTTTCCAATAGAGCGGGGTTATAGGTACAGTGCGGTGTGTGCAGGTAATGAATTCATCGGTTCGCGGTGTCCTTAGAACTTTGCTGGCAGGGGCGAACGAGCCCGGCTTATTTGGAGTCTAGGTATGGAGTGCATGCTGCGACGACAAAGCAGGTATTGCCTGCGCACACGCGTTTGTTCGCGTTTAGCCAACCAATGCAACCGTTCCCTTCAGGGGCCGTCATGCTGGGTGAACAATTCTGAGGGTCACTAGTAGCATGGCGCTAATGGTTTTTGGCCCCAAGCTAAGAAATTTGCCCATTTCTTCGCATTTTCTCGGATAAAGACGTCTCTCATATGCACTACATTAACCTGAACCCGAGGATGTTTAAGAACCACTAGGGCGTGGAAGTGATCATCCTCAGTGTCTGTGCTTATGTTTGCTTGGCAGCCATTGGCGCAAGTCTGGAGAGTCGGTCACTATACATTTACATTCAATAGCATGACTTTTATATAACCAACTGGTACCGTTAAAGAAAGTCAAGCAGTTCACACTTAAAGGAACATAGCGGCCAACAACGTTCCCACAATAAAATGAACTTCCCTTATCCACCTGCCCCCACACCCAAAGCCCAAAATGCTCGGTTTGGTGATCAATAATCCTCAATTCTTGGGTTGCACCCGTTCCTATGGAAATAGAATCACAAAAGCGCGGCGGCCATGTTGGTGTACAGAACAAAAGCGGCAAAGACGTTCTTTTGTTCGTGTACACCAACATGGCTGCCAATGACGTCGAGAGATAACACACTTGTCAATAATTTACACTTCCGCGCGCTCTGATTGGCTCCTGAAACTCGGAATATTCACCACTATTCACCTCCCTTCAAGGAATAGTTGAATATTTATTTTGCCAATAATACGTTATTTTCGTTTTTTCATTCAAGCTCAAGGAGCAGCCAGGAAACTTAAACAATATCTGGGAGAATCTAAACGCTACACTGGAACGAATGAAAGACTTGGACAAAATGAAACAAACTTGGACCATACTTGAAGACGAAATAAACAAGCAGAAATCAGCCATTACCTTCATAGAAAGACAGGTATAAAGTTTGACACTTTTTACGAGCACAACCCCAACCCTCAACTTAATGAGTTTACATAATCCAGTGCTGATTTGAATCATATGTTGAGACCTGGAAAGCTGGGCCCGGCCACCCGGTCGTTTTTAGGTCAAATTTTTAGGTACATCTCTATTCGATCGTTTACTGGACCGAATACAGCTATTCATAGCGGATTTCAAATGACTGTCGTGAGTACTTTGCAATCACTCCTATAGCGCTGTCCATGCTGACGTCATCCATTGTTATTAATGTGCCAAACAGAGATTGATTGGTTCACAGAACAAAGGACGCTATTCAATCTACGGTTGGCACATTAGCATTAGAATGGCAATGTCTATCTACAGTGAATAGCGCGATAGGTTGTATTTAGAAATAGTGGTTGTGATTGGGTACCCAAGCTACGTAGCTCTATCTCCGTCTTGTCTTCCGTTGCATATGTGTTCACTTACCACTGTATGCATTGCTACGCGGCCCCAAAATTCACGGTTGCGATTGGCGATTCTCAGCAAAGGAATTGTAATGTCAATTTTCTTGTGTTAGAAAGTTCATAATTCGAGGACAGAAAGCCAAAGGATAGCTTACAATTATTTTAGTTGATTTTACAATTAATGTCGATACCACCGAAGTAGCCGAATCCAACGTTTTGGTTTTGATTGACGGCTAAAAATCGCCAATCGCGCATCGCAACAGTGAGGTCGCGTAGCAATGCATACAGTGGTAAGAATGTAAGCCTCGTAAGTCTCCTACGAACGTCGTTAGTTGAGGCAACCCCTCGCGCTGAGCCGGAATCTATGTTATTCAACAGCTGCGAGATCTAAATGGAACAGCGCAAGGCTCATCTGGGGGACAAGCGGGACCACCAGGCCCAAGAGGTCCCGAGGGACCAGAAGGCAAACAGGGGCCAAACGGGTCTCAAGGACCTCCAGGCCCAAAAGGGGACGTAGGTGCACAGGGGCTTCAGGGGCTGCAAGGATCACAAGGAATTCAGGGCCAAGAAGGACCACAAGGCCCCCCTGGGGTTCTCAACTTTACCCTGTGCGAATATGTCAAGGAAGCTAGTGATCCCATGCCAGCAGATAATAATGCTGATTCCGATGTGTCAGTTGTGGAACCTGATGTAAGTTCCCATCACACGACGCGTATACATGCACATTCTGTCGTAACTGATTTGGTGAAACGGCGCGCAAGCATATATAAAACAAGCTTTATCTCGATTTTGAAAAACGTATCTGGCTAAGTAACCACATATTTTGTTTGCTAGTCTCTGTTAGTCGTCTTTTCAACCATACACCACCAGTAAATTTGAAGCACGAACAGGTCATTTTCTTAAAAGCATACGTCAATGGCCTCCCTCGCGGGGAAGATTATAAGAACCATGGAACTTGCTCATGCTGAGAAGAATATGTTTCATTTAAAAGAGACTGAAAAAAGAACATCAGAATACTTCCAAGGTGATGCTCTTAGCTACTTTTCCATATTAGTCAATATGAATAGAATCGCATAGCTATCGTTTATTCGTGAGAGTCAGTCAGTACACTGTTATTTTCAGGGTGTTAAAGTAACACCTATGGTGGTGTTACTTCGACACCATCCCTGGGTGTTAATTATTGGGTGTTAAATCAACGCCAAATACGGTGTTAAATTAACACCCAGCCTATTTTAACTCCTCTAATAGTGTAAACATAACACCCAATATTTTAACACTATTTGTAGGTGTTAAAAGTAACACTATGTTTAATTGCAATGGTGTTAAATGAACACCCCTCTGGGAGGGGATTTCTTGGTGAAAATAACACTTTTTTGGTGTTAAATTAACACCATAACATGGTGTGAACACAAGAAGTTTTTACTTGACTCCCCTCCCGTTCAACTCCCATTCCCGAGAGCATTTGGCCGCATTTGTCAAATAATATTTTTGGGCCAGGCAAAATGAAATGAGTGAGTCCATAGAGTCCTAAAGTGATGACGTCACAAAAACAAAATTTTCGATTTAGCAATATTTGTTCCTTGATTTCGAAAGGGCATATCGATTGAAAGCTACGCACCAAAAATGTGGTGAATCGGTTGAAACGCGACCGAGATATGGCCCGCTGAATACATAATTTTCTTTAACAAATCACTGTATTTTGGACTCAGTTCATAACTTTATGAACTGAACCAAAAATACAGTGATTTGTTAAATGACTGTCGCACCCGAGAGTTCGTGTCACTGATGCAGCGTCAGGATTTTTTTCTTTTTCCCCCGCTATCTATGGTTTAAAGTAACACCCCGGACAGAGTTGTTCCAACACCATGTATAGCGCTTGTTTAACACCTTATTCCAAGTGCTTGTTTAACACCCTTTAAAGTGGTGTTAGTTTTACCCAAAAATTGGTGCTAGATTTGACATCGGCATTTAACACCATTTATGGAGTTAAAGTAACACCCTAAAATTAACAGTGTAAAATTTACACAACTGTCTTTTCTTTCTTTTTTTCAGGACAAAGTCATGCTAGGCATAACATGCTCAACAAATAACGCGCGAGACTATGTTTATCGCAGCCAAATACTTCCGTCCAAAAAAGGTTACACCAATGTTCGTGCAAGGGAAAGTCCAGTACGTTCACCGCCGGTCACCAAATGTACTGTTATATGTACTACTGGAAGTGTCCACGGGTATCCTGAAGAGGCCTTCTAACGGCGCATCGATAAGACTTCGGGCGAGGCATTTCCTCTACCGAGAGATAAACAGGGGTGAATAGCGCACTGGATCTCTAATACAGAGTAAATAGGTAGGATGAAGTAGTTCCTTGTCGGAAATAGACACATCTTTCTGTACCATTGGTTGGTATACGAAAGTTGCATGTACAGTTGACTGATAGCCTCCGCGCCACAGACTAGACAGCTAGAGGCTGAGAGGGTAGAAATACACCATTATTGAAGGCAACTAATGATAGACTTCGATAGACTCGGGAAGACTGAAAATTGTATTGGTGTAAGCCCTACTTCTCCTTGAAATTGTGTACGCTTGTGTACGCACTCTCCCTCAAGATTCGGGACCTTTTTTGTAAGTAAATATGGTACAACCACATATTTAACCCAAGGTAGCGAATACCCATGTATCATCTAGTACTTGCTTAGCCATTTTTCCTTTATCCATATTTTGGCACTTAAAAGTAATTTTTTATGTATGACGATATTGACGACGAAAGCGCTTTATAAACGCGCTGAAGAAGCACTCACAAAACTGTATAATATTATTTATTGCCCAGCAGATCTGAAAACTGTTTTAGAACTTGTAAATCAGACTTCGCGTTCTTTATCTTTGTTACACCAATCAGAATACGAAGAAAAAAGTTACTCTTGTTTTATCGATACTAAAAGTAACTCGTCCATTACTTTCGCCGCCTGATTGGCTGTTGAATGGGTTTCGCTTCTGATTGGCTAAGTGTATTTACTTGCTCTTAGTTTTAATCCGATCTATACTATTATAGTTTTTGTATGGTAAAAGTTACAGTTAAAACGTACACTGTACATGTACAAATGCTCTCGCCACATCCTTTTTCTTGGGTAACACCAAGTATTGTTCAACTGAGACGTTGAAGGGGAGTGTTGTGCGCTTTGAAAGGCTGCGTGCAACACGGTTAACTTGTACTCGTTTTACCAGATACTTTAGATAGCTTGACCAGCGTTTGTTTCAAGGGTTGAATTATATATAAGGGAATATTAAAACAAACAAGAAAAAAATGAGCGAAATAAGAGACCGACCGATAGGCAAGCAAGCAGACAGGTATGACTGGAAATAGAGAGACGGACAGACAGGTAGACAGACAGGCAGAAAGAGAAGCAAGAAAAAAAAACACTCACAAAAAGGGAGAGAACAGACAGAAATAGACAAACAAGAACAAGAAATACACAAAGACAAATAATAACACAAAGACAAATAATAACACAAAGACAAATAATAACACAAAAGAAAAATCAATCAATGAACTTTTCGTGGACATTGGTACAAAACTGTAATCGGTACAAAAACCTAAATAGTTTGAATATGAACTATATATTTAGTAAATACGTTCATGAAATCTGGGCAAATGTATCGAAATAAAAGTTACAATCTTCTTTTATATTCGAGGCTTTCAAGGAGCCGACGCGTAATGTATTTTGATACCCATAATGCATTGCTTTGTCTTTGTTTACATAATACAGGGCGTCAGAAACTCTGACTCGATTCCAAGGGATTGTACTTTTAGGAGCTTTCCTTTGTGTGCGCGGTAAAACGCGCTAGCTTAACTAACAAAAATATAAGAAGTCTCTGGATAACGAAAATGACCACAAATTCTATCTACCGATACGTGTATTTATAGGGGGAGGGGGTATTCAAAGAACGTACAATAATTTTGGGCCATGTTCATATCATACCTAGAACCCTTATTTATATATATAGGGCGTGGCACGCGGCTTCTTGTGCTTTGCGGCCGAGTAGTAATAATAAAAAAAAAACAATAGAAACGTGAGCTTTTCGAACAATCATATTCACAAGTCCTTGCCAGGCTATCACGAGCTATAAGTGGCACAAATGGAACTGTAGTAAATGAAGGACGAACCACTTGACAGACTCAACTCGTTGGTTTACGCTGGACCAATTAACGGAATTAACAATTAACAAATGGAACGACAGCATCAGTAAATGGGGTACATGGTATTTCTCGGTAAAAACCTTTTATTTACAAGTTTTTTTTCACTCTTGCGCCAAAGTGTTAAAGATCAAACGTAAACATCGCCAGGTTTCAGGGCCACAGCGTCGTAAAACAAAGTGATAATAATGTATTTACAGCCAACAAAAGTCACCTTTGCAAGGTTCAAGTGTATATCATTGCGTGACAGCTTTCAGCTACATAGTCTGGTAACGCACTCTTTGGTCTGCGGCACTTAACGAGTGCTTGTTGCCATTTCTGTGTGATCGACTGACCGACGCTTGAGCCAATCACGAGAAGAGTTCTTTAAAGTTACATTAGAACTTGCCCTCTAGCTAAGATACCTGTACTCGGACACATTTCTAGGTCCACTCTAGAATGCATTGTATAAACCTGTCTAATGATTAAGTGTCTATAATACAGAGAAAACATCGCTGAAGATTTTCCATTTATTTCTTCCCAGCTTTCTTCGCTGCCTTCGTTGGCGACTTTTTTGCTTTGACTGCCTTCGGTTTCTTTGGCGACGCTGCTTTTGACTTCTTCCCCGACTTAGGCTTAGCCACCTTTGACGGTTTCTTTTCCGCTGGTTTTGGAGCTGCAGCTTTTGCAGGCTCTGCAGGTTTTTCCTCGGGTTTAGGGGCCGCAGCTCCAGCTTTCTTGGCCTTGGCGGGTGCCTTCTTCTTTGGAGACTTTTTCGCGGCTTTTTTAGCTGCAGGTTTCTTCGCTTTAGCTGGCGGTTTTGACGGCGCTGCAGCGCTCAACTTGAACGAGCCGGCCGCCCCTTTACCTTTATTATGTACCAGCGCGCCCTTAGCGGCCGAGGCTCTTTTTAGAGCTTGATTCAGCATCGCGTGATGGTGCTTATTCTCCGTCAAATTGTACTCCTTGACGATAAATTTGTTAATGGCTTGTCGAGACGCGCCTTTGCCTCCAAGGCTCTTGACAGCGTTGCATATCATGTCGAGATATTTGGGGTGTGCGGGTGCTTTTGCGGCCGACATTGTGAAAATCTTTCTGATTGGACCTGCAAAATAGACTTGGCGTACAGCTCACGTAAACAGTTCTAAATCGGGTATAGCCGAGATGCGCTTATATACAAGTCATGCGGACCTCCGAGGAACCAGCGTAGTGGTAGAGTTAAAGCTCTGCTTGGGCCCCTACCCCTGTGTTTTTAACGAACTTTCTTTCTCAAATAAAATAGTAAAAGATTCCGCGCGCCTTCAAATTTTCAGTATGTGAGTTAACTCTGATAACATGCGAAGTCACGTACACGATAACTCTCAGGAATATCGCCTCTAAAGATTTTTGTCGAAGAATTTTGTACAATTTTACAAGCTGCACAAATCCCGAGGGCCCTAAAAATTACAAATATCTTTTGTTTGTGGGAAGCTAAGGGTAACAAGATAGATTATAGTGTTGGAGTGTCATTTCGATTTGATTTTTATCCTATCTTACCTGAGTTTAAGTCGATATTCTAGGAGAACTAAGCGATTGAGTTAACAGGTACAAACACAGAATTTTCAAATGACGCCATCAAGGTCTCGACCGCGTCTTTGTTTACATCAGATCGTGAGAGCTGTCAAAAATGGTTTCCTTCTATAAGTAGAGAAAATGCAGAAAATGGCAATACAACGCGCGCATTTTACAATAAAAAATGAACAATAAAGTCTCCCTTTTGGAATGAATACGAACAAGCCTGCTAATCAAGGTACAAACGTCCTTTTCCCCCTTTACTTTAGGAGTTGTGTTAATCAGTTCTTATGTCAAACCACTAAAAATATGCAAATCCTTACTAACGCTCGCACTAAACATGTTTTCAAAGAGGAGACGTTTTCTCAAATTTTGTTACATATGTAACCGATTTCAGAACCAAGTTTTTCATTGAATTATATTGAATTATATTTATTGGATATGAATCGTTGCATGCAGTTTCACTGGTTATAGGGCCCTATAGCCTATGTTATTGACAGCTGTTCGGTTATTATCAGACGCTCCAAAGTGAAAGACATCACTGCTCTGACATTTCCTTACTCAATTAAAATTTACCGACAAAAATGCAACAAATCATCTTTCCTTCGTCTTGACTGGCATCGGGGAAAAAGGGCAAAAGGAATTTTATAGCTTTTTGGCGAGTTTTTATAAACACTCAAAAAGTGTGAAGGGTGTGTTATTTGCACTCCGACTGATTAATATATGCATATTTAGCTAGTAACAGCCTTTGAACTGGTCACGCAACAACAAATCAAGCATATTTCATAAAAATAAACTCTTTGTCCGCCTTAGATCCTGTTTTGAGGTTGATTCTGTTTTGTGGACATGAGCGCGTGAAGTTATCAAAAGAACCATTGCTGCGTTGACCCACGCCGGGGAAGACTGGGGCGGCCAAGAACGAGGGCAGGCGGCACAAAAATTATGCCGATATTCGACCGATATTCATAAATTACGGCCCTAAATCTCAAAACCATGCTTATAAAATAAAAGTTCTGGTATAGCGAAATTCAGAAACAAATATGTGTTCTATGATAGAAAATATAAATAAAAAGTGTCCGAGTGTCCCATAAGAGATACCTCATTGGTCAATAAGAACACTAAAAAAATACTAAAACCTTGTTGGTACTATATAAGGTTTCATTGCTGTTTTTATATTACTTGCTAATTGTGATACTTGAACGATGGCTGCAGTAGCTTAAATCTGAGAACTTGCTGTTTCTCCTATTTAGAGTTTGTTTCCAAATGTAAATGAATGAAGAGGTTTTGGCCCGCAGAAATTGGAAGAGCTCCCCTCCCCCCCCCCCCCCCCGCCCCCATTTTGTAGCTTAAAGTTAATTCATGAAACGAGAAACTTCAACCTTAGACAACAAAGGTAGTATCGTCATTTCTGTCTACATACGCTGGTTGGAGCACCTTTAAATCTGTAGTAATAAACATTGTATAACGGTCCCAATAGTACACATCGGATAATGCCCAAAGTCTAAATTCCAGCTACCTTCGGTACTTTCATAAGCAACGCGATCAATAACAAAGTCATATATTCAAACCTCAAGTCCACACACACACAAAAAATGAAAAATGAGTCAAAAATCATAAATGATTCACTAGCGCATAACACATTTGCTTTAATTCAGTGCTTTTCATGAAATCATCAATATCAATGCACCTCTCGTATTTGCATGTTTAAGGGACCTTTTGTTTTGTCAGTTTATAAGCTCAGTAACAATTGAAGAATATTCCCAGGGGTGTATTTTAGAGAGTAAGGATAATTGATTCTTAAATGAGGGGCCCTTAGTTTCACCGTAGATACCGTGTTTGGGTTGAGCCAAAGTGATATCCAGACATCTATAAACCACAACATGGCGGTACAAATACATAAATTTGCAGAGCAAGAAAAAAGCACAAGAATACAGTTTCCGAAAATCTGGGAACACAGGTGAGAAAACTAAAGAATATTTGTACAAAGTTTAAAGATGTTTTACCATTTAGTGGCGCACTGCGACTGCCAAATTCAGCTACGTTCTAATACAGAAGTCAGGCAAACTCTTTTTTACACTTGTTTTGAGCCTTTCGGAAAGTACTTTTGAGTGTGTTAAACATGTCTGTTTGTTTATATTGGTAGCATTTTGCAATATAATAAGCCAGGGGCATTGAAAACATCATTCTTGAATTAATACAGACATGATGTTTAGCAGTTTTTTAAATAAAAGATTCATTCGAGAAATCTTTTTCGAAACTAGAACCATCGGATAGGATGTTTTTAAAGGTTTAACATCCTTGTTTTAATTTCCTATTTCTCATCGTGATTTGACCATCATGTTTAGTCAATTTGCATTAGTATGTTTGCAGACACATTGTTTGTGAAATAAGTGTCTATTGTTTGTTGTTTACCTATTTACTTAAAAAGACACGCCGAACTGGCTGTATAAGAAGTGTTTCGGCGAGTCCTATAATGCGAAACAATTTGAGAAAACGCACTACACTGATGGAGCAGCATATTTTCTTAAATCTCTGCCCTACACGCTGGACGGAAGCAGTTGTCAATACGTAGTCGCTGCCGAGATGTCGCAGTCATGCCGCTGTCGCGTTGTCGCTGAGTTGGACGCTCACAGTTAAGGCCGTGTTGTAGCTGCCAAATAATAGGCACGGAACACAGTATGATAGGTATAGTGTGGGTTTACCTATAGTCATATACCATAAAGCTATGAATACAACTTCGCACCACCCTGCAGCTAATAGCGTGGACAAAACTGCGCAGAGACAACTCATGTTCTCTATCGGCTTCCCGTACCTCTGATATGACTGATAGTAGACTAATGTTGGCAATCAACCAAACTTGACCTGCAGACAAACCGATCGTAAAGAGCTTTCTCATTGGTCGAAGCACGAGGTGCCGTCGCTACAGCTTATCGGTGCACTAGATACGGATCACTGGACTAAACTCAAGAGAAAGGTACGCCTTATCTTAGTTGAACAAAATGAAAAATTGTAAGTGATTGATGATATTTACTGAAAAAGTGGGAACGAACCCGGAAACAAAACGGCACGTTGTCAATCACGTTGTCAATCAATGAACTGCTATACTCAGTTGTCGCTTTCTACTTTCCAGCATGAAAGATTTACGAAGTCAATGAACAACCTTGCTGCACCACCCTCACACTGGAGTGGTCTCCCAGCCCCGAGCGGTGGTATACAATCGCACTATTATGACCAAAGCCGGAAACGAGAACTCATGAGAGAAAGTAGGTAGCGAGAAAATGTTTAAAAAAAAATGTATAGCGACCGACTCCCCAGGACTTGCAGCTCGTAAGCTGAATAACGCTGGAGTCTCAACGGCGCCACTGGCAGCCAAGCGGTCATAAGCATAGACACTGATGGTGGTCACTGCCAGAGGGTTTATTACGTCCCCAGTGGTTCTTTAACGGTTTATTGTCTCATCCGAAAGACGTGAAACACAGTAGAACTTCGTTCAACTCACAATATGAACCAATTTCGACTGAGACAGTAGCAGGGACATTTGCATACGCATGCGCAGCTTAGATTTATTGAACTCCCTCATGCCTCGGAGAAGGGTCATGACAGCTCAATGTTTACTGGATTTGACCGTGATATGTGGAACGAAATTGAAATGAATTACTCCAGATTCGCCTAAAGGTTTTTATCTATGTCTTTGCTGCCTCTTCTATGGAAAGGAACATTCAATAGGTTCGAGTTGTTATCATGGGACGTTCAAAGAAACTCAAGCTTCGTCAATATTGCAGCCATGTTGTCTTGTTACATCCCGTAATTGGAGGTTGCTTGCTCATTTTAAAGGAGAACCTAAATCATTTCACATACGGTAAGTCTCTCATGGTAAGCATTGGGCATGTTTTGAAGTCAATCTTGATAATTCGCGTTTGCGATTGTCGAAACACCAGTGCAAATTCTGTTTAATTTCAGTTTACAAGTAAATTATATTGAATGCTCCGAGCCCACTAAAATTCCAGCAAGGCCATTTCTCCATCTTAAATCTTTGTTGATTGTTCTCAACTAACCAAGGGTATCATCAAGAAACGATTAAACTAGCCATGAAAATTCGCTGATGATATGAATTATACTATTGAACTCAAATGACTATTGAACCTGTTCAAATTATGCTTAACACTCTTGAAGCCGATACCACCACAGAATGACAAATATATCGTATTTATGTATCTGAACGATGTCGCAATACTATAAGGTTGTTGAGAGTGCAGATTAAACAGAGATCGCTTTGAGTTAAATACGTAATAAATAACAACATTTCGCCATCAATTTTTCTTGCATAATTTGCAATGGTGGCCTCCTCTTTTATGTGCTATAGAAAAATATAGAGCTCATTTCTCCATCTTAGTGTTAGCATGATTTAAACCAGTAATGATCCAGCTGTTAATTTGTTAACATTTTCTTGTGTTCAAAATTCGCTTACATAACTAAAACTTTTTTTCATTGTAGTACTTTTGTGATTTTTGTTGCACGTGCAGGTCTTTAACGACTTTTAGTATCAGTAATGTTGACATATTTGATCCATCTTATTTTTCCAGATCTTCTGAATTGTAACAGGGGCATTTTCACACCATCAATGTTGTGATTCTAACTGGGACAGAATATGCAACTAAAGAGCTATAGGGATGGCCTCTAGGCAGGATAGGGGTTGGGTGTTTTGAGTGAATACCTTCTTTGTAATTGGAAGTGTTTCTCTAGCGTCTTAAAAATGACTTGTTCTGCCAAGAAATAAACTCAATAAACATTTCCATTTGTCGTTCGTCGTAAATTTTGTAATATTGATTGTGGCAGTCGTCCAGTGCTATAAACCTCGATGGGTGGGTGAGGGGGTCTTCAAGGTTTTAAAAAATTGTATGTATACTATCATAAATTACGTTTTCTTCTGAATTCAGCAATGGCTTTTTTTGTGGTAGTATATCGTATGCTGTTCAAGATGCATGCTATCATCGTCGTTTGAAACAATTCCGTAACACTGCTTAAAAGTGGAGTCAGAACGTGTCCTGTCGACATCTCGTTTGTTGCACACAGAACACTAGAGTTTATCGTTGAAATATTTCGAATTACAAAATAAAGAAAAAAGAAAAGTGCGAGCTGAAAACTTCGCGCCATTATGTCAATTCCGACTAAAACAATGGAAATTGGCGATTATAGCGCCCGGAATCACATTGAATTGGTCAGCGGATTCGTGCATGCGCAGTACAGAAGTCCCTGCTACTGACTGAGACCCGAACAGAACAGGGAGCCCTGTGCTTTGGACACGGATCGTGTTGGATATTTTGAAATCATCCGATCTTCTTCTTTTCCCCAGAAGCCAAAACCATGTACTTCATGTTGCCTGAAGGTCATGGCGAAAGTGCGCGAACGAAGAAGAAAGTTCCCAAACGCGCTTCTATCTACAACGAGCACGCGAAAAATGGTTTCAAATTCTGGATGGAAAGAGACCCCATGATCAACAAGATTTCCCGTGAGTAAAAAAAAAAAACAGCTTTATTTTGCTTGTCTTTAACTTGCTGTTTGAGAATTATAACTACATTTGTTGTTCACGCCCAAAACACAAAACAAGAATTTCGAGCAGAGTGAAACAACGAATGTAGCCTAGCCTCCTCCGCAGGCGTCTGGTTGTGCTTTTAAAACACCTTTCGAACCTACTTCGACGCGCTTGGTTGGACTTCCTGTGGTGTGTCAGTTTCCGCGCTGCCAAAAACGTCAACGAAGCGATGCAAAACGATGCCAAGCACACGGAAATCACACCGAGGAGGCTAGAATGTAGCCATGCCAATTAGAAAATGTGCACTTGTGAGCTCATGTTTCCTCTCTTTTTTCCAGTGTGTTCCAAGTACACATTCGGATCAAAACATACTCTACATGGCTTAGGAAACGCCCCGCGGAATTAATGGGTGCGTTCGGTACAGAATAGTGGACAAAAAAGAGACAGGGAACAAAATGTGTCAACATGCATGAAGGTGGCATTACATAGTGCAGTGCTTTGCTGGTTTGAAATGTAAAGTCACTCTGCACCCTCATCTGTGCCAAGACAAGACAAGACAAAGATAGCGGGACGAAAAACAGACACAACACCAGTAGTAAATAAACTGCAGGCACAAGAAGTCCTTGTGTTTAGTTTTGTTTGCAAGCGAGCGGCCATTTGTCTGAAATTGGCACTAGACATATCAAAACATGCTGTCAAGAGATTTATCAAGAAGCAGTATTTTCCCAACCCGTAAAAAGTAAGGCAAAGGCCTTATGAGTGATGCATAAAACAAGAGTTCTAATATGACCATTGCATGAATCTTGTGTTATAATTTATAAATTATAAACAAATTTCAAAGAAAACCACCCACAAAAATGACTAATGTAAAAGTTATGAATTGTATTGTGAGACTGTAAAATTGAAAAAGGTAATAAAATACTAAAGTTTGATGTCGCCTGGATTTATTAAACCCACAGATAATTCCAAATGCATTGTTGCAATGCATATCCATCTTTTTTACTTTATTTTTTCTTACTTGTAATCCATAATAAAACTGCTCTTTCTATACGAATACACCAATATATAAAGTCTGTCTAACTGTTATAGGGCGTTTATCACTCTCATCTCCAGTACAATTAAAATAACCGAGGTTTTTCAAGAGATTTTTTCAGCTTCCCATTTCTTCTGTACATTTTATTGCATTAGTTTGGCTTTACGAGGTACTTACGCGTATTTCCCGTACATGTAGATACGCGCATGTCACAATAAAGACGGAATTTACATCACTCCGTACTTACATGCATCCATATACCCATTACGCACCAATTCCTCTTTACTTTTAAAACCAGAATAAATACCATGCAGGCGGTTACAAACATTACGGGGATAGCTCTGCAAACAAGTAGCGAGGCAACACGCGTATTATGCCATCAAGCATTATTTTAGGTACTTGCTTGGTTAAAAATATAATTAATCTTAATGATTATTTTACTGTCCTTTTGTACCAAGGGCGTAAGCCAAACCCTAGAATGAGAAAAATTGAACAAAAATTAGCAAGGGGAAAAGCACATAGAAGGAGAAAGGGCATGAACATCAAGGGAAATCATTTAATAGAGCGAAAGATGAAAAAAAAAGCACAAGGTGGACAGCGAAGGCAAACGAGTGAAAAAAGAAGCACAAGATATTTGCGTCATAAATAAGGATAATATTATTTGAGTAAAACCTAAAAGTCGAGCATGGAGCACAGGCAGGTGTGTTATTTCCACACGTGAAAATGCGACTTACAGATGTCTGATCTCTAGGATTCGAACTGGAATTTATTACAATCATGAGTAGGGTTATAATTATGTCACCGAGGATGGTCTTTCACCAGCCAAGCTGTTCTTTAACAAACCCCTGTCCTCAGGTTTGTCCTGTGTCTCTTGTGAATCACAGGCGAAATGGCGCATCATTTCCACGATGAACCACAAGGGTGCGAAACACGACCCTAGCAGAAGAGAAAAATCCCTAGCAGCGTGCCGGGGATTGAGCCCAAGGCATAGAGGAGAGAGGCGTACAGAGGTGAACTTCGTATGAACCAAACATTAGCCAGTGCGCGAACGAAAGTTCGACGGGTTTAGCGCGTGTGTAGGAATAGAGGTCAAAGAGGTGGCCAGTGGTGGAGATTAAACTGACTCAATATTTAATCTTACCATGTCTGTGGTATGTGAAATAGGGGCAGTGGACATTTCTAGCCCAATCGCACGCCTTTTTCTTGTCATTCCAGTAGTGGCCACGAGGACAGTGAAGAATGAAGGTGTGACCAAACGAGCATCGACAGAACGAGGAGCAGTCATAGGGATCTTCATAATATCCTCGATGGCGACCCTTGCAGTACATATCTACAAGTGGACATTAAACAAAGTCATTTGTGTTAAACTATTGACGCTCGCTACGACAAAGAGGGTAGGTTGTGGTGTCCGATGGGCGTTACATAAAGTGTAGCCCATAAAAGGCTATTATGAGGAACATGGTAGTAGTGAACTCAATCCCTCTAAACCTCATTAAATTTGGATCTATTCTTTAGTAAAAACCTGGGGATATGTAGTCATTGAACTGTAAGCTAATAGTGTGATTTTTTGTAAGTTTATTACCGTATTAGATCAACACAAACAGATCCGCAATGCGCAAGCAAAAAAAAAATAAAAATCGCTAGCGTACGTTTGATTCCGGGCTCGGGAATGTAAAATCTTTTTTCTTTGTTTTCTGTCTTTTTTTTGCTCGTAATTTTATCCAAAAAGGTTGCACAAAGGTGTAATTTGGTTTTAAATGAACATAAAAAGTTTTTCGCGAACGACTTGCTTCACCCGCCAGCAAAACAAGACGATAAAAGAGCCAAAAATGGCAGGAAAAAGTAGGCCATTTAAAAACAAAACTTCCGTATCTCTTAGCTCTGGTGTAATTTCATAACATTGCCACACCCATCGGACAAAATGTCTTTAAGAATGATGTCAACCTTCCCCATTTCCGGAACACTGGGTGTCTCTTTTTCTGCTTGATTTAAAACATTTTCCAGCTTTCCGAGTGTTATGTTTAAGCAATAAAAGTACTTTCCGCGTGCTCTCTGCTTTCTTACAAACACGAGGGGGATGTTGGGAGAACTGATCAAAACTTGAAAGACACGAGCCGAAGGCGAGTGTCTTTAAAGTTTTATCAGTTCGAACAACATTCCCCGAGTGTTTGTAAGAAACCAGAGAGCACGCAGAGAGTATTTTTATTGCTTTTAGAAAATAACATACACACGCGCGACAGCGTTGCGTGACAATCGTGTTTCTCAGGTCTCTTACAAACACGCTTTTTAACCAATCAGAATGCGCACATTCACAATACAACATAGGTGTTATTTTCTAATTAACATTACAAAAGATGTCACCTATGTGTTCCTGCTATACCTGTTACACTCGGCAATGTGTGAACAAGGCATCGATATTGAAAGGGAAAGAAAAGGAGGTCTGTTTTCCGACTTCTTGCCGATTGCATGACGCCTCTGTCGATTTTCAAAGGCTTACCCATGAAGTAGTTGAACGTAACTCGGGCGCTTTCAGCGGAGAGGATAGAGAAGATGAAAGAAAGGGAATAAGCACACTTTCCTACTTCGTGCCCGACCGATTGCCGACGCCCCGGTTAATATATTCACTGGTTCAAAGGCTTACCCATAAAGTGGTTGAACGTTACTCGAGCGCTTTCAGCGGAAAGGATAGGGACAAGAAGGAAGCACGCTTTCCTATTTCGTGCCCGACCGATTGCCGACGCCCCGGTTAATATTCACTGATTCAAAGGCTTACCCATAAAGTGGTTGAACGTTACTCGAGCGCTTTCAGCGGAAAGGATAGGGAAGATGAACACTGGGGTCACCTGCAAGCCATAAGTAAAAAGTATATATATATCCTAAAACTGTCATATCTATTTTATTGAGTTTCAAATTTTTTATTAGTAGTATTATCATTAGTATTTTTAAAGAAATTTGTGTAATTCTTTCCGTAATTCAGGCTGCAAAGGTTATAATATTAAACTATTAAGCTATCTTCTGACCATCTAACAATTGCTGCTCACATAGAAATTAGTAAATTAAAACTGAAGAAGAGACTAAGTTTTTTCTTACCTCGACGAGAAGCTTTTGCGAGAGATCGATTTCTGGAATGTTGAAATAATTTACCTGGAGACAGAGTAAGACATGAATATTTTCGTACGACATTACTCCCTCCTCTCTGGGAAATCCACGATGCACTCTGGGATCCTGAATGTTTGAAAATTCAAAGTCTTTTTGATATTCCCAGAAAAAACACAATGGCCCATAGGATGACCCTTTAGGAACGCCATACCACCCACCAAAAATCAAACCTTAGACCCCTTGAGAATGCTTAATGCGTTACCATCCACCAAACATCACTCCTTTTGTTTGAACGCCTTGACCCCTTTGACTGCTTTACGCAGTAAACAGCTCCATCCCGAGGGAACCCTCGATGTGTCAGCTTTTGGAAACGATAAATCCTCCCATTTTTCCGTTTATACTGTTCAACAATACTCAGCAAAGTTGAGCAGGGAGAAACGTTGGACCTAGCTATGTAGAATTAACAAATGTTCTCTGTTTTCCGTGGTATGACCTCTTATATACCACGGAATGACGTAATAACGTGGTCAAAATGTTGTGGACTCATGAGGCTTAGCCGAGACATTTGTTTTATACCACAACAAAAAGGCAATAATAAATACCAAAACAGAGCGAGCGCGCAGCCAAACAGTGTTTTCGTTGGTTCTTTTTAGCGCGCACGCAGATGGCGCGTTTCGTGGTATATACATTTGTGTACCAACGGCTGAGAGCCAATCAGAATTCGAGAAACGCGCGCATTGTGGTATAAATTAAATTCACTCCATGAACGTATTCAACATATTTTACCGCAACATAGTTCTCAATCTGAGCTCCACTCGCCACAAAGCGCGGGTTATAAAGCCACTTGAGCATGTATCGAACTTTGTAGTATTTGACTGCGATGAACTTGGCTAGTGGGGAATCCCATGAAATCCTTCGTATTGCGCCGTTGTTGGTGGAACATGTAGACAGATTGCGAACCCTCAGTAACTCTGGTTTTGGTTCTATAATTATTAAATAATAATAATTCAATATGTTAAGCCGTTAGCCCTAATTATATAGCCCTAACAGGGTAAGTCTTGGAGCCCTGGAAACCTCATTGAATTTGATCTGGAACAAGGGAGCCCTTCCCGTGCTCGGAGATGAGCAGTGAACAAGCGCGAGGCTTGGGGCGGGCGACGTCAAATTTCGTTCCTAACCACAGGAATCCCACCAAGAACGCCAGGCAGAGCCCTGTTTTCGTGTACTCGAATACTAGATTGGTTAGGTTGGTCTCGAATACTAGACATAGTAAAGGTAGTACTTAACGTTCATTCGAATAGTGCAGTAAAGTCGCCTTGGTTGGTTTGGGATAAAAGGAGCGTTTATAAAGTAATGGCGAACTACTCACGACAGTTATCTGAAATCCACTCTATTAATATAGAGGTTTAGGCACTGCCTAAAAGCGGAGCTCGAATTGATACTTTACTGTAATTGAGTTATCGACTTTTATAGTTTTGATGACGTCATTGATGACGTCATGCCACCAGACCTTGGTGGTGTACCCTCTTGCCTCCAAGATAATTTAACCCAAGTTTGGGTAATTGAGATATAGACTTCTTTAGATATAGACTTTTCTAGAATTGGGATACCTGTGTTACGGACGGATAGGTTTTATTCAGGAAAGAGAAAGAAAAAATCTTATCTCCGGAAACACAGCTCCAATAACTACCAAACTTGACAAATGTTGCCTTTAGGTTGATAGCTATCTAACGTCAAAGCCACGTGATATGACGTCACTGATTACGTCATAAAAAGATGCCAAAATGTCTCAAACCACTAACAAAGCGACTTGATGGTTATATATGTCTGACCCACTTTTTCTTATGTATGGTGCGCCTCGCGGGAGCTCCGCTATAAATGTTCTACGTACTTGGTGCCCTTGTGGTGAGGTTTGCTTGTCGGGCCGTGAAGAAAGAGGAACTCCTGAAAACTGGTGTGACCTAAGGGTAGAAAAGACATGATCGTGATTTTTATCTGCACAGATGATTTAGAGCCAGCATGAAACATATACCCGCACAGTCACTCCAAAACCACACTCACTCCAAAACCATGTTACTGTATACAATGTTTTTCTTCGCCTCACAACATCTGTAGTTTCCTACTGTGATGACTGTGACTGTAAACAAGGCTAAACGATCACGTAGTAACACGTACAGAACAGTCTATTGAGTTTTGTACTTGGACTTCTCTCCTCTTGCTAGATAAGGATTTAAGTAATATCTCCAAGCGCCCATGTATTATTCTGTTTATTATATAAACTTTTTGTGAAAAAGTTTCGATTTGATGAATTTTAGGATAGTGGGCATTATCGTAATTTTACACACGTGCGAATTACGATATTTCTCAGTGGCCTAAATCCTGATAAAACACTATAGTTTATATAATAAGAGTGTGGTTACATCCTACCCCATGAACGACACCGAAATACAGGTGTTTCAACGTGCTTTTCCTAAAATTTACTTACTAGAAAGGTTACGGTTTCCACTGGGTAAATTCCACTGACTAAATACACAGTATTTCTCTGTAACAGAGGAGCAAGAACATCAATCAAAACTTTGCAAGGAACACGAGTGGGATTGGTGATCTTGTATGTTTTAAGACAAGAGTATCTTGGAAAGCTGGCGGGTCTTCTTCTATTTTTCCAAAGAACCGTGTGAAGATGAGAGTTTGATTGCTTTTATAGCCATTTCGCGATAGAACGCAGCAAAAGCAACGATTCCAGCTATAAGCGCGCGCGCTCTTCTTAATTCAGAAATGCCCAAGCCGTGTCACACAACTACCAGAATGCAGCGCGCGCTTTTTTAACAGTTTCTTCGACAATTGTCCCACATCTACCGACATGCAGCGCGCGCGTGCGCTATAGCTGGAATCGTCCATTCACATGACCTCGTTTTCTTCCCTTTTTCATAATGGCGATGGCGCCTTTGATAGACGCATGGAACGTAATGAGTGTATATTATTGTTTGTATGGTTGAATGCACACGTGATGGATTTTCAAGTGCGCATAACGCTTGACTGATTATACTTTCGCGCATGCGTCAAAAATACCGCCAGGTGACGACCCGGTGACAATCTCGTACCCAGAGCCCGTGCATCTTTGAGCCAGCGGCAAGATACAGGGCTCTGGAATAATCAATTTTTTATACCCAAAATCTGGGTACTCTTCAGTGCGCATGCGTTTGACCTTGACCGCTACTAAAATCATGGATTTATCACACAGTTCTTCAATATGTTATAGGAATTTTTCACATTTTACAGTCGTGGTTATAAAACCAGCCAAAAAGAGCTTTAAAAACATGAATTACTGAGATATTTAACTAAGTTTTGAGCAGGTTTTGTTTTAGCAAAACAGCGCGCGTTCTGCTTGACATCGAAAGTGGCGTGATCTTCGTCAGCAGCGCGCGCGCGACAAATTTTGTCAACAACTGAACATTTTCAAGACTTTTGTTGCATGATTTGTCGTGTTATAACGCTAGTTTTGGAAAATTGATCTTACGAAATGCTTACGAAAATTCATAAGAATAGATCTACAAGTGGAAAGACTTTGAAGCGCGGTGTTTGATACCGGAAATATGTTTTCGCCCAACAGGTGTGATGCTTGTGTGAAAAATATTTTCTGTTAGATTTCCTCCGAATTCAAATCGCGCGCATGGGCAGTGGAGAGGAATGACGAGCCAATGAAAATCGTCGCATGACTTGATTATTCCAGAGCTCCGTATCTTGGCGCTGGCCTAAAAGATACGCGGGCTCTGGGAACGAGATTGACCCGGTGAGCTCTCATTCTCGAACCCAGAGCTCGTCTGCTCGTGAGGGAGGCTCTGGGGGCATCCATTTCAGGACCTTCGATGATTGGCTGATTTTGAAAGCTGAGGCATGCGCAGAAAGGTGTTTCTCTCAACGTCTCTCTATCAAATTGGCGCGTGCGTCAAAAGCTGTCACCCCTTCGAGCAGACGAGCCTGAGAGCTCTGGGTTCAAAATTGCAGGACGCTTGACTGATTATATTCTCGCGCATGCGTCAAAGAGATTGCGAGGTGACGACCCGGCGAGCTCTGGGTTTATAGACTCTAGTTAAGAAGCAGGCGCGTTCCATAAAATGCTTTAGTTTCATAAAGAATTAGTGAATCTTATTGGCTTTACAGACCATATTATCTCTAGGTGCTCATACCGTGGTATCATGTTTAATGATTGTCCTCCCGGGGTATCCAGTCAGGCGATAGGATATCTTGTAGTGGTCTACGGGTACATTTTTAAGTGTGGGTTTTTCCCATGTAAAATTCACTGCGAATAGATCATTATCTTCTTCCACAAAACGACCAACTCGAAGATTGTTTACTATGATGTCTCCCGGATCAGGAGCTGAAATAGAAAAGAAAACATTGCTGTTTAGAAGATGCATTCCAAGAAAAGGTCTAAAAAGAATTCTTAGAACATTTCCTGGAATTTGTCTTGATCTATATACATTTCCTGTTATATCTATAATCATTTCTTTTGTCATAGAAATCAATCTATATTTCTTTTCTTTTCTTTTCTTTAATTTGGAAAAACCTTTAAATGCTATTCGTTCTCTTGAAGATTATTGTCTTTCGAAATTTTTGAGGACAAAATCTCACCCGGTGCTCGGAAGGAGACGGGTTGTGACGTGCGCGCAACCTCTGATATCCATATCTCCTTGTAAGTTGCCTTGACCTGAAAAGTACAGGAAAGATCACATTTATCTTTATTAGTAGACTGCTAGCAGCCCCTACTTTGGCGCGCCCCCAAGAGAGGCGCGAAGAGCGGTCCCCGCGCTTCACACCATCGTCGCTCCTCTGGCGTTCGTCGGGTGCTCTTCACACACTCTGAAGGGCGCGCCAAAGTTGGGTCCTGCTAATTCACGCCATCGCCGCTCCTCTGGCGTTCGTCGGGTGCTCTTCGCACACTCTGAAGGGCGCGCCAAAGTTGGGTCCTGCTAATTCACGCCATCGTCGCTCGATTTCGTACCTTCACAATAAGTGGCTCGTTGTACTCAAATCCTTGTAAGTTGACCATTCTTTGCCCTACCTGAAAATAGTCAACAAGGCAGGGTGTAGTCAAAGGTACCATCTTGTCGTTTTATTAAGCCTCCTACATACTGAAACATGTGATGGAAAGAAGACCAAATAGATAGGATGAAGAAAAAAGAAACAAGTACGTACATACTATCCCCCTACCTGTCCAACAATAACCGTTTTCTCGGGACCGTTTCCCTTTTTGTACGTGACCGTATAGCTTGTAATGGTCCCATAATTAAAGGCCGGCTTTGCCCAGGTAATTTTAGCAGATAACTTGGTGGAGGGTGAGTAATCGGCAGAAAAGGCCACTTGGATGTTTAGTGGTAAAAGCTGACTGGCTGGGACCGCTGGAAAATAAAGGCAGAAAACAAACCTATAGTCCCATACATATGGTGTTATAAATAAATTGCAGATATTTAAAATGCTTTAAAACTTCCATATTATTTACACAATTACTTTTGGTCTAAAACGTATCGTAATCTTATTACAGTAAAGACACTCGAACCGTGAACACCTGGTTAAATTTTATATTACTGTTTATGCTTGCTATTTAGTCCGGCGGATTAGAGCAAATTTTCGAGGAAATTGCGCATTTTAGGCTAAAGCCCCAATTGTTTTGCCAAGTGATCGTTTTCAATGTATTTTTAAATCGTAGATATGGAGGCACGCTAGAATTCTTTCGTAGCGAAAGCTAGAGAGGTTTTAGGGTGAACTATTGTTTAGCTCAATAGCAGCCATTTTGAATGCTTTGTTATTCAAATGAGGTTTAGAACTTAGCTTTGTGAACATTCAAGTTGTTCTCTAGACTACACAGCCATAGCAGCTCAACATTTGCTTTAATTCTGAACTATGGATTGAGCTGACTGACTTCGGCTAAGCGTCTCCTTAGAGTTTTTGGCATGTTTTGGTGATCTATTAATGTCATGATCAGTTTATTGTGAATGTTTATAATTTCTATTGTAAAAGAAAATACTAGCTAAAAATTAACTTTACTCCCTTTATTTATTATACTACTGGGACTTGATTTGAGACTGTCCTTGCACACGTCAACATCAAATAAAAACTGATCGCTTTTTGTGTAGCTAAATTTTCTGAATCTCCCGACGCGTTAAGGTGGACAGGGCCTAAATAGTAAATAGACAAATTATGAAAAAAATTCCACAACAAATTTTATTTCAGTGGAATTACCCTTTGGAGGTTTGAATAGGTTTCAGTGATAGTGCACTAGTAAGTTATCTGCAGTTTATTTCCTTGTGCGTCTACCAGTTAATTTCATCCTCCAACATAATAATACTGATGAGTATGTGGTGCAAATGCACCACAGCTTGTGACGAGAAAGGTATCCATAGCAACACACGGGGATCACTTGTCACACGTGCTGCGTCCCTTGGAAATTGACTGTATGAATATCAGAACGAACAGCTCATTAACTTCGAACTTTGGCGTGAAAATACGCTAATTTCCTCTCAACCTCTGGCAAAACAAATGGAGTATTGCTAAAGATCATGATGTCTGCTACTTGTGTGCCGAATATAGTGGAATTTCAGGGAAGTGGAAATTAGGTGCTAGTGGCACTTTAACACTTCTCACTCTGAGACAATTTTAGTGAAGAGTACAAGTCATCTTACCGGGTGTTTTAAAGACAAGCGTTCTTACGACTCCTCTCCACGCATCAGATTTTCCGCTTGGAGAAACCTGCCACGGACAATAATAATAATAATAAACTTAAAGAAGGTCTCAAGTCGTCTAGCTTGACAAGTATGCCAAGCTAATTGGGGAGGACAACAAAAAAGAGAGAGACAGAGAAAAAACAACAACTAAGAATTATATACATTATTCCTATATACATTAAACATATATATAATAGCAAATGCAGTCTCTGCATGAGGTACTTGTAAGTAGCTCGAGCTTCACTTTTCTGATAGCCTTAAAAGACAATGTCATTGGGGAATAAAATGAAAGAAATTAATTATTCGGAAGCAAGGAACTTTGGGAAGCTGGACTAAACGCGAGCCGGTACAAACGTCTAATAACAACCAACTTCCATTTTGTCTGATTCTGATTGTCTAGGCAGGAGTTGTCGCACAACAGCCACATGGAGTGCATCCTTTGCCCACAAGTATTATTAACAGACAATATCCATCGCTGGCACTTACCTTAACAGTATAGTTTGTATTCGGGACCAGATTTCGCAACACTACGGACGTGTTTTTCTAAAAGGCGAATTTAACATATAATGTTATTAATAAATTGAAACATAGAAATAAGCAATTACTGCGATTTCAATTATTCTGGTAATTTTATTTTTTTCTGGTACGAGTCTGGGTCGAGATTAGACGAACACAGACAGTTGGCGTCCCGAGTGCATGACTCTGATATTTAATGTGTTTGCGCGCAGGGATTCCTGTGTCCGCGGGCTTCCTGTGTCTAGCAGGCTATTTAACAATTATTCCTCTCGCCCTCATGGGCTCTGAGTCAATAGCCCATGAGGCCGAAGGCCGAATGGGCTATTGACTCAGAGGCCATGAGGGCGAGAGGAATAATTGTTTTAGTCAAATCACACTCTAGTAGGTCAATTTGTATTGCCAAAAAATGTTTTTGTTCTGGTTATTTGCCATTTTCTGGCTTTCAAATCCGACACTTTTCGCTACTAGTAGGCTACTAGTAGCTCAACCAATCAGAACACAGGGCTCTGAGTCAATAGCCCATGAGGCCGAAGGCCGAATGGGCTATTGACTCAGAGGCCATGAGGGCGAGAGGAATAATTGTTTTAGTCAAATCACACTCTAGTAGGTCAATTTGTATTGCCAAAAAATGTTTTTGTTCTGGTTATTTGCCATTTTCTGGCTTTCAAATCCGACACTTTTCGCTACTAGTAGGCTACTAGTAGCTCAACCAATCAGAACACAGGGCTCTGAGTCAATAGCCCATGAGGCCGAAGGCCGAATGGGCTATTGACTCAGAGGCCATGAGGGCGAGAGGAATAATTGTTTTAGTCAAATCACACTCTAGTAGGTCAATTTGTATTGCCAAAAAATGTTTTTGTTCTGGTTATTTGCCATTTTCTGGCTTTCAAATCCGACACTTTTCGCTACTAGTAGGCTACTAGTAGCTCAACCAATCAGAACACAGCATTGATATTAGACCACTAGTGTGATTTGACTAATACCAAATAAACAGGGAGTCAACTGTGTTTTTGGTTTTCCTTCAATTCACCAATTCTGATTGGCTGACTAAAAGAACTCCTACGACCTCAACTAATAAGAACATGCTGATACAGTCATCTGAATTCACTCTAGTAAGATCATGAGTTCTTACTTACCGTTCTCCCGAATGCAGTTCTTTGAACTGTAATACAACGTCCTCCAAAGCAGACTTGTATTGGATAGGAGTACTGGATGTTGTAGGTGAACGGCACAAAACTGTACGGGAACGTCGGCTCTAACCATGTAATGTTGGTAAAGAACCTGTAATCTTGTGCCGGCTGGAGCGGTGTGCGCGCTAGATTACGGACAGCACGCTCGGAATCGTCTGTAGGGGGAGGGTCAACTGCAGGGGAAAGACATGGCTACGTAAACAGCGATAGATGTTGATATAAAAAAGTCAAATCACAGAAGTGGTATATTGTCAATGCTGCATTCTGATTGGCTGAGCTGCTGGTAGGTTATGTACTAGTAGCAAAAAGATTTGAAAGCCAGAAAATGGGGCTCATCTCCAGTGTAAGAACTCACCAGCTGCGTCACAAAGCTTTCTTTGTTTGGTAGAACGAAGGTTGAACCAATCATGATTAAATAGTAACTAAACACAGGTGTCCTCAGGGAATGGTTCTTACACTGGAGATGACCCGAAAATGGCAAATGACCAGAAACCAGAAACGTTTTGGGCTATACAAATTGACCTACCAGTGGGATTTCCCTTTCATTTCTCCCCGAAACCCATAAAAATACCTGAAAAATACCTCCCAAAAAAACCCGACCAGCACCCCAATCATGCCAACATGGGAAAAACATGCGTATTACTTACAACTTAAGCACTCGTTCCTTGGGAAACTCTTTAAAAAACGGCATCCTGCAGATTAAGAGAATTAAAGGTGAGCAATACAGGTATGCGTGGATCACGTTTCATTCAAATTATAAAACCCGACAACGGTTCCCATGTGATTTTTGTCTCGATGTTGTGTACCATGGATGGCAACGTGACAATGGATGGCAAGTGTGTGTGGAGGGGATGGGAGGGGGGTGTGAAAAATTCAGTTTTCGCACTGGTTGGGATTTCAAGCTATGCTACATTTGTCCACAAACCATTCTCTTCTACAAGTCCACACCCCGTAGACAAGGGAGCTGTGATGAGACAACGTACTGACTACGAAAAATACATGGGGCGCGTGTGCGTGCAAATTCCCGCCTTTTCCACAGGAAAACCACTTAAGAAGAAAACTTAAAATTACTGTACAACCGCCTAGATACTGGGCTTTTAATTGCGTCTCCTACCTTTGTAGTCTACGGTAAATTCAGCGGATCACTTGGAATGCACTCGGCAAGTGACTGTGCCTGTTGGAGAGTAGAGAACAAATGAAACCTTCCTTCTCGCTTAATATAAAGGACGTCGCAAGTGGTGTTCGTGATGTTGTCAACGAAAAGATCATGATTTTAAAACTTTGTCGCAACATTCCTTGACAACATTATGAACAGACCTTGGGAACATGCTTTTTGAGACTAAAAAACTTTCCAAACGAAAGTTTAAAACTTATCGACCAAACTATAGGCATTCCATGCTCAACTAACTGAATAGCTTTGGTAGAGTACTTATGAATAAAAACATTATATAGAGCAGATTTCAGATGACCATCGTGAAAGTAAACGCAATTGTGCAATCACTAGCCAATCAGAAACAAGAGTAATTGCAACTTGCTGCTGAATGGTTTCCCGCCCAGCCAATCAGGAGCCGAACCAATTGGCTAGTAATTCCTTGCTTGTAATTAGTTCGCAATTTGATTGGTTGATAGAAATAAGCAGCCAATGAGAAAACAAACCAATTGCAAACACGACGGTCATCTGAAATCCGCTCTATTAACTAATCTGCAGTCTTACCCTCATTGTCAAGTTACAGGCCTTCAGCTCTGTAAAAAATTCAATCTCACGTCTGGTGAACCTTTCTAAAAAGATGAAAAGAAAACCGAACAAATTATGCAATCACTCGGAGAAAGCGAAGGTGTAACGATGATAGTTGACAGAAAAGAGAGCAATAACTTACTGATTCCACAAGGAAGGAATGAAATTATTGTTATGTACTATATAAAACAGGCGAAGCAGTGTTTTGAATGGCTTCAAAAACGCTCACCTCTGGACCATATCCAAATAAAATGTATCAATAAAATCATAATTGTTGACTTCGTGAAACTTTGAATGTGTCACTAGTCATGCGCAGAAGTGTAACGGTCAAGAATGTGCCCAGAAAGCCTGTCCCACATGGAAGTTGACGGTGCAATATGCAGACAGTCAGAATTAAAAAATCCCTTTTATTATATAATCACCAATGAAATACCAGGTGATCTCCCGCGCGAAAACCTGATATCTTCACACGTGAAAATATCACACTGAATGCTCGATTTTTAAGCTTAACTCAAATAAAATTTGAATTTGGTATTTCATTGATGTTTATATAATAAACAGAACATTACATGACCACTTTGAGATACGAATTTTATCTTCTTGTGTTAAAAATTTATATGTTGAGATAAATTTTCAACACTCGAAGATAAAATTCGTATCTCCGCGCGGCCAGGTCTATGGGCAGGTCTATTCCTCATTCTGATAAAAGCCTCTCTGACACAGTTTTTTCAAATATGGATCAAATCTGACATTTTTCTGAGAGTATACCTTAGAGACCGATGATGTTGGTAGAAGGAAAAAATTGCATCTCTGGGCGGGCATTGAAACCACATAGTTTGTTACAGAAGATGACCCGGCAGCTGTAAGGAAGAGTAGTTTAAAAGATATAAATGTTTTAGGCAGATTCCCAGGCTTATTGCTCGGTAGCTGAATTGCGCTCGGTCTTTACGGCGCCACTGACAGCCAAGCGGTCATACGCACAGACACTGAGGGTGGTCACTGCCAAATGATTTATTACGCCATCAACGGTTCTTTTACAATCCCCTTAAACTGTGTAGTTTAGTGTAGCGAGTCGGGACCAAGCTTCCCACTAAGACAGCCCGTCATCAAAGTACAATGTGTGCTATTTTTAGAATCAAATTCCTGTGATTCTGAACAAAAATCTGAATTCTGGTACTCAATGAACTTCAAGGTTCAAATGTGGAGTTGCTAACATCTATTTGATATATACCTGTGGGAGGTTTAAGAGCCACTGCAAGATCAAGACGGCCTCCAAATTTGCGATCAACATAGAAAAATGTTGTATTAACAACTGCCATGACGGGCGGTGGCTTTGGGATCGCTAAAAAGAAAATATTATGTAAGTTTAGTTGATTTTATAGAGCGGATTTCAGATGACTGCTGAAAGTAAAACAGCGTTTTCTACGTTACAAGTCTTTTGTTTTATTGGGTCTCGACAAAACGCAAGTCGTACTTACTTCGTCCTCTGAGGTCAGTTGTTGTTGAATGGGTTTCGTTTCTGATTGGCTAAGTGTATTTACTTCATCCCCTGATTGGTTGGTTGTTGAATGGGTTTCGTTTCTGATTGGTTAGTTGTTGGATGGGTTTCGTTTCTGATTGGCTAAGTGTATTTACCTCGTCCCCTGATTGGTTGGTTATTGAATGGCTTTCGTTTCTGATTGGCTAAGTATATGGTGTAAAATTAAAACGAATTGATGTTCAGACTTTTATTGCAAAATGGATTCCCAAACAATTATTGAAAAAATGTAAATCATAAAAGTAGCGAGTATTCTGACCACGCCTTATATTTTTCCTTTTTTCTTTGCTACAATATTATAATTGCTTGTTCTTTTCATTTAGTTTTCTTTTTCTTTAAAATATTCTTCTCTTTGTCTCCCCTTTTCCTTAGTATTCAATCGCTTTTAAAATATTTTTCAACATGCCTTGCCTAGAGTAGCACTGCTATCTGCAGTGCGACTACATGCAATCCATGGTTTTCAATGAGCTAATAAAATTGAGTGGCCTTTTTTTGGTAATCATGCTGCACCCTAAATATGTATTAGATAATTACCAATCTGTGGCGACTCATCGCCAAATGCCAGCTTGCTGTCTCTTGTAACAGCGACCACTTGAAACTGGAACGTAAGCCCGTTAAATCTGCTTCTGAAGATATCATTCCGTATGAATGTACAAGTTTGTTTAAGAGTTAAATCTGCCTTGGGCTGTTTGAGGACCAGCTAAAAAAGGAAAACAAAATAAGAATATAAAAAAAGAATACAAATAGAATATGAATTTCACTGGAATATCATGGAAATCACGAGCTTTTAACAATTATTCCTCGAGCCCGAATGGGCTCTGAGTCAATAGCCCATGAGTAGGTCAATTTGTATTGCCAAAAACATGTTTTTGTTCTGGTCATTTGCCATTTTCTAGCTTTCAAATCCGACACTTTTCGCTACTAGTAGGCTATAACTTATAGCCTACTAGTAGCTCAACCAATCAGAACGCAGCATTGATTATAGACCACTAGTGTGATTTGACTAATAGTGGATATCCAATTCCACTCGCTCTGATTGGCTCCTTGAAACCCGAGCGAGCTTTGGTGTCAATCGCAGACGTTTCTCGGCAATATTGACAACTGACTTAATATTTTTTCCAACTGATTTGGTGAATACTTAAACAATTATTCCCGGGGGGGGGGGGGGGGGGGGGGGGGGGGGGGGTACTCCCAAAACTTTTATACGGGGATGCTCGGCCCAGATTCTGGACCCCTTACCCTTCTTTATACCAATTTCAGAGCAAAAAAGGTACCCCTTTCTTATACCAAAGCTGAAAAAGGTACCCCTTTCTTATACCAAGCCTGAAAAATCGGCTTTGTGCTCTGTTAAAAAAGAAACGGTTTTGCTCTCGCGTTGCGGGTGAAAAACCGGTGAAATACAGACCCTTTTTTATACCAAAATTACAATTTTCCCTTATACTGTTTTTATACCGAGTCCAGCCTGAAAACCCTACCCCTTTCTTATACCAGCCTGAAAACCCTACCCCTTCTTATACCTCCAGCTTGAAAACCCTACCCCTTTCGGGCCGAGCATCCCGTATAGTCCAATATAGGGAGTACCTCCCCGGGCAATTATTCCCCTCAGGGACGATCAAAATTATTCAAAGCTTCAGGAGGCTAGATTCCGCTAAGAAAATAGCACGAAAAAAAGCGATATCGCACGAGTCGCGCAGCGACGAGGACGATATCGCTTTTTTGAGTGCTATTTTCGGCGGAATCTACCGACTGAACGCTTTGAATATACTTGAATCCTATGATATCTCGTCCTCAATTTACACGAAAAAGAGATATCATAGGATTCTATCCGGAACAAACTAATTTCATACTATAAAAAAAAATTAACCATTACTTTAAGTAATGCTGTACATAGTGACCTATTTGATTTTGGCTTCCCATCAACCCATGCGGCTTGTGCACGAAGCCGAGCCTAAGGCATGTAAATTTAACTTGCAGACGACTTCCCTGGCCTAGGTCCCATGCGCAGATAGCAAATATCGTGGGATTATCGCAGAAAGTGTACATGTCCCGCAAAGCTTTGGACCCTCGATTGTAACGGTTTTTTTAGTGATCCACGCGGCTTAACAGGGAAACACGAAGGAAACATGTGTCCGGCTACAATGATGCGCGCTACATGTGTCCTAGTTTAGCCAGGGCTTAAAAAGTGCGGAGTCTACTGGCGTCATTCTAGCATCGTTTTAAAGGTTTGTATGTACCGGTAAGTAGCAACTCAGTAACTCGAGTTAGTTCCGTTAAGAAATCTTGATGGCAACATAGGAAAGTACATTTCCAATTCATATACAATATATAGGGATTTCGGCATAGAGTTTCACTTGATATGGAATTTTCTTATTATAATACTCGCCAGGTGGTGAACTTTGAAATTTAATTTCTCCGCTTTCTATAAGTATTTCATGGCGGGAAGAACCAAAGTAAATGCTTACATGTAATTCTTCAAAAACAACCCAAAGTCAAGCCAGGTGGTTCTAAATGTCTTAGTATCTGTTTGTTTTTTTGCCACTTTTGGGCACAATTGCACGAAATCTTGGTAAATTATCTCTTTAAGTCTATTGGCCATACCTTTGGCAAATAAAATGGCCCTCCTGTCTTGTCTCCCGCATGCCTTTGTCTCAGCATATACACAACTGCAGTGTTAGCAATAGCACTTGGTTGCCATGACAATGCCAATAAACCAGTAGTTGTGCGCGTAGCATCAACTACCGGTGTACCCGGACGCGGTATAGTACTTCCTTGTCCATTTTCTAGATCCTTCCAATTTAGCATCGTATTTAAGAACTGGCAACTTTTTAAGCAGATGGCTGTGTTTCCCTGCTGGAGTGATGAAATAATAATACTAATTGGTATCATTATGACAATTAATAAGTCAGAATATAAATGTCACGACTTGGGGTTATTTAGGGTTTTTAGGGTTTATTTTAATATATATTTTTAGGGTTTATTTTAATATATCAAACACTAGAGAGCGTGTTTCAGCACGATTTCGAATCACTGAGAAGTGGGTTGAAAAACTTCGAGGTGTTTGAAATCGCCGAAAATAGCACACAAAAAGGCGTCGTCATGTTACAAATTTAGGTGTAAAGCTAATTTAGGTGTAAAGGTATAGCTATTATCACGGAAAAGCTTCCGCAACTATTAACAGCGATACGAGTACTACATGACCCATGTCTTGGGTAAAATTAGCAACGAAGAGCCCCTCTGAGGTCCCCTCTGAGACCGCCTGGATTGCCAAAAGCCTATACTACAGATTTGTGAACCAAACGGTTACTTGAATATGCCTCCCGCGATGACAATGGATATTTGTTTATAAATAAATAGCTCGCCTTAGAGAAATCATGCATCATTACCTACAAGTGTGATATGACTAAAACAATTATTCCTCTCGCCCTCGTTGGTCTCTTCAGCCTTCGGCCTCATGGGCTATTGACTCAGAGCCCATTCAGGCTCGAGGAATAATTGTTAAATAAACTTATCAAGGAATGAATCAGGATAGCAGTCGCTATCGAAAGCTTATGTTTACAACCAGAGTATAAGTTTTACTTTGAGTTAATTTTACAGTCGACTAGAGAAATGAATTCGACATTGTCAAATTGTCCCTTAACACCCTCTCTCGTCCAGCTAGAGGGGGTCTTGGAGCCCTGGAGCCCGCGTTTCATTATTGTTCTGGAGCGCCAATCACTTGACGCCCTTCCTATTGAGTGCCCGGAGCCCTGGTTCGGGGCCGAGGAACATAATACTTACACAATTCATATTACAGACACTAGTGTTTACGAACGTTGATTCACACGGCTTTAAGCACTGAAACAAGAAAAAGAGAAGAGCTGAAGATCGAGTGAATACTTACTTTTTATTTTCGGTTTACAATCATACTTTGGGGGTTAAATTCACAAAAGCGTGGGGCCATGTTGGAGGAAAGAACAGAGGGAGAAAATGAACTTTCGTTTGTTTTGTTCCTCAAACATAGCCGGCAGTGACGCAACATATCAAAGAAGCTATCATCACGCATATAAAAAGGTGGACTAAGCGAAACAGTGTACTAGCCTGAATGGCTCCGAAAGTCTGACTGGCGGAATAGAAAAAAATAAAAATAAATCCCTGGGCGAAAAGGACGTTTTGAATTTGCGCAGTGCAAAACGACTTTGGAAGCAAGAAGAAAATTTACTCACGTAACGTTCCGTGGATAATCGCTACAAATCATCACGTGAAAATTAATAAGATGGCCATTGGAGACTGGGTTAACTACGGTGTCAATAGTATTTTTTTCCGTTGTATACACCTATTGACACCTATTTCAATTAACGGTGCTCCGTAAAACCATTAACCATGCATCACAACGAAGACGCAATTTCTCGTGTTTTCTTCGAATTTAGCAATCCAAACTAAACTAAAATCACCCAATGGCACTTTGTTTACTACTTTGCGACACAATTTGACATGAACTGCTTCGTTTTAGGCAAGACTATTTACCATTGCGACTTATGAAGCACGGTTCATGATACATGGTTTCACAAGCAACGTTACTTGAAACTGGTATACTTTTTGCGGCCGAGGATTATGAGGTTCCTTTTTTGCCTTTGTCTGTTAAAGATCGTCAAACATCATATGTTACCTGTTGACAAGTCGCTGTACTACAACCAGGATCGGGCGGTGTGGAGCGCATCATCTGAAATATTAGAGGACAAAGTAAATACCTTCTGGATAAGGTATGGGAAAAGGTTAAAGGGGGTCGTTTAGCAAAATAGTTGTTAAATTTCGGTCTGCTTTTAAACTAGGGGCATGCATAAAAAATACGACTGCTCACTTTTGTACTACTTATAAAACGTTATAATGAAGACTGAAGTAGAACAATTATCATTTTGAAGTTCAGAAAACGTAGCGTACAATAGTTGTACATTGTTCGTGATTTGTCAGGTATATCGCAGCCTTGCGGTTGTGATTTCCCTTCGTATTTGCTTCATTAGATGAGTAGAAAACAAATGAGATATTTGTTATCAACGATCGAAAAATTATTAATGATATTAATAACTATATTGTCATAACTTTATTTTCTCGTTTGAAAAAGCTCTATTTTAGTGCTTCGGAATCCATAGAACCACCTAGCAGACCTAGTTTTGTATCATCTTGAATGGCACTAAAACTGCAAGCGAATTGCAGGTTCGAAATTTAGGATTATTGTCTCTCATGGGTAAATAATATTAACCAAAGCAACTCAGACTGAAACAAAACTCAGTCATCACAAAAGCTTTGAAGATCAAACTAGTTGACACACTTTTGGTGTCTAAAAGCAAGGCCTTTGTTGTGTGAATTACTTTTAATTTGCTGACGTCTTGCTCGTGAAATAGTGACAAGTAACACTTAGACACCCCCGCTCTGCACATCCTTGAACTCCTCGAGCGACAACAAGATGTCAAATTTCGAAAGGAAGATTGTTAACCGCTTGATATTGGTGTTGTATTTACAGTAATCTGCTTATATATAATATTAGTAGAAACCCACTCGCATACTATCACTAATCCTGCAATCTGATTGGCTCCGTAATAGATCACGTAATAGATAGTGAGTAGCGAAAATGCTAGCGCAAATCTTACGAGAACGATGAATGTAAATACGTTTTAGCAACAACTCGAAGGTAATATGCTAGTGGGTTTCTACTAAAACAATTAGATAACTCGTTCTCGTTTTCTATGAGTCAAATAGTCAACTCAACTATTGCCTCATAGAAAACTCGAACTCATAGTCTAATTGTTAAAAGTGTAAGTTGGATATCTAACGCATATAAGCTTTAATGAATTGCGAAGATTTGGAAGCCTGATATTCGAATTTTCTACGATAACGAAAGAAGCGAATTCTGTTGGGAAGTTACGATGAATGAAGTATCTTATTTACGGTATCCTCCGTGTTTAGCCTGTGTGGGTTGAATTACAATACAATACAATACAATAACTTTATTGGGTCTCCCAAAAATGATTTTCCGAGCCAATTTACAAGAATTCATGATACATTATCTAAAAAAATTCAGTTGAGCTCGAGTTAAATTGGAAATCCCTCAACAAATTCTCTGGATCCGTCTCCCGTGACGGAGTGTCAAGCTATCCTCGTGTTCTCTCGACATCCCGCGTGCGTTTATCACGTTATAAACCATAGAATTCTGTGTTCAATTGCTTACGTATCTACCGATACACAGGTCATCGTGTTCTATTGATTTCAAAAAGCTTCCTAGTCTGAAAATTTAATCGAGTGCAAAACCAATAATCGATGCAAATTCTACGAGTGCCGTCATTTATATCCATGAGCACTATAGTGTCCACCACAATTACGTAGCACGCGCTGTAAAGTACGTCACTCTCAAGCTTATCTGCTACCGACATGGAGCACAAACAATCCTTTCACGGGAAAAATGTTGAAAATGCAGTAAAAAGCAACCATGTTTAACGCGGATAACTCAGTTTATTCAACTGCCAAGTCTGAGGTCCGCGGTGGACAACTTTTAATTCCACCCTTTTGTCATCAGAGCTCCAGGTGAAATGACTGCAAAGTTACTCGGAACAGAGAAAATCGATATGGTTGACAAAGGGCTTCGAGCAAAGGACGCACGGTTACTCGTCGATTGTATGGAATTAAATTTACGTCTGCTTTTATTTAAGTTTTGTTTACCCCCACCAATAATCCACATTGTGAGCAGTAGGCTGTATCCGGGGAAATAGGCTTATCACGTAATATCAACGTCCCAAACAAAGGGTGTTATCAGAAAGGTTCAACCTGCGCAGTGAATTTTTTGTTTTCTAAAAATTAGATTCCGCATCAACATTTGAGTTTTAGTATTATTCTTTCTTAACGTTAAAACGTTACTCCTGTGTAGTCTCTCGCCTGTGGTTTCTTCAAACAATTATAGTCATACAGACATACTATAAGAAAACGCCTAAAAAAATATGTCTGAAATGTGGTTTTCAAAAAAAGTTATGATCACATTTTTTGTCAATACTCGATCGACCCGTCTTGGACCTTGAATGGTCGATTCCAGTTATAAGCGCTGGCGCTCTTTTCTTTTTTTTTTTTTAGGGCCCATACCCACTACCGCGTTTTCCGTTTAATCCTTCTTTTTGATACGTTTAGGCCTTCGGTCCACACTAGCACTCTGATCGTTTCATCGAATCCGTATAAGTTTGAAAACGCTCTCGAAAGTGAATCAAGACGAATCCGTATCGTTTAGTGTGGACGGTCGAATCCGGATAAAAATGAAAATGATGACGTCAACTCTACCACTTAATTTGAGACTGTCCTTGCACGCGCCAACATCAAATGAAAACTGATCGCTTGTTTGGACCTAAATTTCCCGTCCATTCTAACACGCTGATCGTTTTCATTGAATTCGTGTAAGTGTTAAAGCGAACACTTTTGAAAACGCGTTAGTGTGGACAGGGCCTTAGAAAACACACTACCACGACAAGGCACTTGGCTCGTGAAATGACATAAAACTACCGACATGCAGCGCGCGCATTCATTATAGCTGAAATCGTCCATTTTGAAAGCTCCTGTCACGACATTTCTAGAAAAGAAGTTTTCTAGAGGCAAGTTAACGTGAAAACACGAATTGACTTAGCAACGTTTCCCTCTATGGTAGATTGATCCAGAGCATTGCACCACTAAAACCAAGTTTGAGAAAACTAGTGTTATATGTCGTGAAAATACTAAAGTGTTTGAAGGTTCCTTGAACTGCAGATTTCATCAGCGTCTTTAATCATCAGATTTGGTGCGTCTTGCTCATTCAATATTTCCTAAAGAAATTCAGTCCTTCTGCTTGGGACGCCTTTAGAATCGTATCTTGCCCCAGGGAACCACCCATGTGCAACCCTTTTTAAGTGCACCAATCCCTAAGCGCACGTTTTTGCAAATCTTTTCAATATGCTGTCCTTAGTAAATCTAAAGATTTTCAGCCAATACAACTTTCAGAATAGATCAGTTTTAGAAGGGCGGAACTGCAGCTAATGGTCGTTGATGTTCTCTTAAAAATAATTTTAACTGAGTTTATTATTTCAGATCAGCCGAGCCTCAAATATTTGAGATGGGAGTTTGTTAGGTAAAGCTGTGTACTTGAATTCTAGCTTAGCTAACTGTTTAAAAACTGTATCCCTTACGTTCCTAAATGTAAAAAAGAAATGTAAAGGACACCCAGGTGCATGGGAGTTCCAACAATCAGCAGGCAATGGTAACGTTTTAATGTGATTTCTTGAGAATTGTCGGCGTGGAATTGTCGGCGTGGTCACTCTCTGGTCAAAAAGATCTTGAAAGATCACAGAGGTCGAGGTAAGAAATATGACCTTGACAAACTGCTGTGCGTTGCTCCTTGCATCATTTCATAGAGCCAAAAAAAAAAACTACTAATAATAAACAAGGTTTATTCCTTCCCCGGTTAAGATATGGAACAGTGATATTTTGGATCGAATTTAGTAAAACGTATCGACTTGTTTTAAAGATACACGTTCTGAATTAGCATTCTGAGGTTCGGAGCAAATGACATAAGGAATACTCCTTTAATTTCTTTGGCAAAGAGCATGTACTTTCAACAAGCAAACCAGAACAGAATTAGGGATGCAAAAAATGTTGATAAGTGTAAGCTGTAGAATTGTACACTCACCTCTTCTAAACAGTTTGCGTAACACCGTGCCTTGATAATGGTGGGTTGGGCATCGGCCAACAATGTGAAAGTTCCAAGGGAAAACACAAGCCCGATCACCTGGAATCTTGTAAGATCCAACATCTTAGTCACATGAATAGCAATAAAAACTCGATAACAGTATGCAAGATTGTGGTGTATATATGGCTATGCTTCATTGGCTTCGGTATGCATTTAAAGAGCTATTGCTATTTCGAGTTTCCGGCTATTTTTAAAATGAATGGAATATGTTCTTTCCTCATATTTTATGTTCTTATTTTGTTGTTTGTTCGAATAACGAGGGTTATGACCCTCGAAGGAACAAATAGTACAATATTTCAGGAAACATAAGAAAATAAACAAGCTAACAACACCTTGGCCGGGAAAGGTGTTTACTTGTCTGAGAACGTTCTCAAATTGAAAACAATCTCTATATAATATAACAGTATCGTGTTTAGAACACTTGACGAGGTGGTCAGTGCAGTCTAGGGGGTTAGAATTGGAAACAATTTTTCTATCGTACAATGTTTTTTGAGAAATAGCGCGCGTACTTTTTCTAACAATCGCTGGATAAACTGAGTAGTCTGTCAGTGATCACCGTTGATAGTTCACAAACAAGATATGAAGCAGATCAAAGCACAATTCTTGCAAATGGTAGAGCTGAAAACTGGTAATTTGAGACGCAGGAATGTACGAAAAAACCTTGACTTTTTAAATATCCAAATAAAGAGTTCTACGCATGACTTTGTTTCCTTGTATTACTGAGTAGTGCGGTTTATAGAGTGAAAAGGACAGGGCCAATTTATAATGTTATTCCGGTTAGTTTAAATAAGGACGTGCTAGTGACGACGTTGTGACGTCAGACCTTCTCCAATCATACATCTGAAGGACCTATATCGTCGTGTTATTTCAAAGTCTCTGATTTTGATGAGCACTAGGAGAGTGCAGTATTGGCTCAACAACATGCGGTAAACACGAAATTAACATGTTCATGAACAGTAATGCGGGCCACATCGTCATAGAATCGATGGACAGTCAAAATAGAGACAGGTCGTAGAAATATGGCATAGGGGTTTGCGTGCATCATTCAGCATAGAACGCACCAGCTGCGTCACAAAGCTTTGTTTGTTTGTTAGAACGAAAGTTGAACCAATCATGATTAAATGGTAACTAAACACAAAGGTGTCCTCAGGGAATGGTTCTTACACTGGAGATGACCCCTATTTCATAAAAAAATAAAAAGAAAATCTGCGTAGCGTCCGTTGGTATTTCCTATATCATAAAAGGTTGCACCGTCACAATTGTCAGTTATAGCCCGCGATGCGTCATGGGAGAAAATAGGTGTACCAAACAGAATCATGTATAAAACTGTTCCTTTTTAATAGAATAAATAGCCATACTTAATACCCTGCTCATGCCAAATGATTCTACAATACATGGCTCTTTATAGAATAGCCATACTTATTATATAGCTCGTATTTATTCGATCAAAACGCGCGCTCTGATTGGTTCTATCATGGTCACGTGGTAAGGTACAAACTCAATATCGCCAGAGCGGGGAAATAAAAATAAAAACATGGACTATTTTAACCGTGTATTTTCTATTTGCTATATAATAAAACACTTAATGACTGCACCCTCGGGAAACAGCGAGTTTTGCTTTCCCTCGAATCATCGAGATTCTCGGGAAAACAAAACTCGCTGTTTCCCTCGGAAGCAGTCATTAAGTGTATATTATTACACTGCTTATGCCAAATGATTGTACAATACATCGCTCTTTATAGAATAGCCATACTTATTACACTGCTTATGCCAAATGATTCTACAATACATCACTCGCAAAACATTTTTCACTGTTCTTCTTACTTTCTCCCATGACGCACCGCGGGCTACCGTCAGTTATGACGGTGCAATCTTCTGAAATAGCTGTATAACTTGGGTTACAAATACTACACTTTTTTACGCAAGCCCAGTAAACGAGCTCAAGAAATGCAGCACGAGAAAGAATAACGAGGTGATTTCAGAAGCTTGCGAAGGGAAAGCATATGAAAAAAGTATTTCTTGATATCCAAATATGAAACTACTGGTATTGTCTCAACCAATCAGTCAATATGACTATAATTAAACCGATTTCAAAGTGATTACACTTCTCTGCTAGCAGAGGCTTCTTTTCTCTGCATTTCGCTGACTGAGGGTCGCGAGGAGAAGGGAGAGTTTCCTCGCGACCCTCAGCCAGCGAAATGCAGAGAAAAGAGGCCTTTGCTAGCAGGGGATGATTACACCAGAACGTATTACACTCTTTTTTTATAAGAACGTCTAATTTTCAGCTGAGGCTGGGCCGTTCTTATTTTTGGAGCAGTTTGAGGCTGAAATGTTCTTACGGATGTTCTTACATTTCAGTGACGTCGGAACCTTAAATATGATAGATCTATAGAAGGATACATATTACAATATTGAAGGTCGTTATTATTAACACATTTGATTCTGGATTTTAGAACGCATCACTGAAAATAAATCTATTTTGCTCCTATCTGAGGCTCAGGCATGTTCTTAGCATGTTCTTGAAATTTGGGTAAATTTCAGGCTGAACGTTCTTATAAAAAAGGTTCTTATAAAAAAAAAGAGTAGAAGTTCCCACTCTCTGGTGGGGTTCGTGTTGAAAATGCTCAAAGAATCACTTAGGATTGTGGTTTCCATAACAATTTAATAGCGTCATTTTATTTGGCAAGACGTTATTACCAGGCCTGAGTCATGATGAAGAACCGGAATTATTAAAGCTGAAAGCTTAGAGAATCACGATTTAGGGCACATCCGCTTTCAAACAACCACAATATCCATACTCTTGCCAAATAAAACCTTATAATACACGCTTTCCGCGTAAGAAATATCGCAATATTACAGCATAAATACGTGTTCCGCAAATGGTATTTTTGGTGTATTTTGTATTTCAGTCATGTCCCACACATCAAACACCGAGTTCATCATCATCATGTTTATTCCCTCTTGGCACACTGGTGGCCTTGGGTGCTCGTCTCTGAACAAATGGTTCAGCACTCGCATTAGTTCGTTTCTCTTCATCATAGATCGTATCTGTGATATATTTAACAATTATTCCTCGAGCCCGAGTGGGCTCTGAGTCAATAGCCCATGAGGCCGAAGGCCGAATGGCTATTGACTCAGAGGCCATGAGGGCGAGAGGAATAATTGTTTTAGTCAAATCACACTAGTAGGTCAATTTGTATAGCCAAAAACGTTTTCTGCTATGGTCATTTGCCATTTTATGGCTTTCAAATCCAACACTTTTCGGTACTAGCAGGCTATAACGTATAGCCTACTAGTAGCTCAACCAATCAGAACGCAGCATTGACAATATACCACTAGTGTGATTTGACTAAAACCATATATTCTTTCTAGTTTGTTCCAAGTGACAAAGCTTCGAGTTAGCAACCATGAGTTAGAGATCGAAAAGGTCAGATACTGCCGACCTTATAACAAATCCCCGAAAGACTGTGTAAGTTCTGTCAAAAACTTGATTGGGGATGCTTTTCACTTTTTAGACAACGCAGAAAATACTCGGTCCCTCAGAAAATAATTTTATAACCGACTAAGAGAAACCTTTCGAATCGACACCACAATACTTTCGGATGATCATATTTTCTATTTAATCATTAACCCCCAAATGAAAATTGCCAAATTTGCTGCGGAACATACACACAAATGCGTCAGATTACGGAAGGAATGATGTGGTGCTTGCGGATGTATTATATCAAGCTTGTAACTCTACTTGGCGCACTCGTCGGACCTTTAACTCGTAGTGCTGTTTGATTTATACCGATGTAGCATTCTGTTTTAAGGTCTCAACCAACAATAAATGTAAATGTATGGACGTCATCTTGGATTCGGAAAAAAAAATTAAGTTAAAAATCCATCTTATGGACCAGAATTCCTCAGCAACAGACTAAACTGAAGAGTTCGATCACACATGATCACACCGAAAACTAGTTTTGTATCTCCCTTCTCGACTTCGCTAACGAAGTCGAAAAAGTGGTGGCTCTCAGTGTGTATACTAAAACTAGATCCCTGTGCCGTTATCTTTTTTTTTTTTAAGGACCAACGCATTTTTTTTTTCTGGTTAACAACCTACGTAGTCTAAATATCAATACTGTTGGTTGCATCTACCCGTGTACGCGCTCGACAGAATCATGTTCTGTCTGCAGGTGAAACTCTTACTACCATTTTCGTTCAACCCTGAAGCTCGACGATTTTCTCGCGTAGGTTTATGTTTAAAACGTGCACGTTTTGTCGAGTAGTTGTCGCGTTTCCCGCTCGCTGATTGGCTGAAAAATAACGGTCAAAACAGCAGCCAATCAGCGAGCGAGAAACGCGACAACTTCTCGACAAAACGTGCAAGTTTGAAACATAAACCTACGCGAAAAAATCGTCAAGCTTCAGGTTGAACGAAAATAGTAGCAGAAGTTTTGATAATTGAACTTCAAAGTTTGCCCGCCCATGTGCGAAGCTTTGGCGCCGCTCGTGAGTGGAAAAGGTAAAAGATCAGAAAAACTACAAAGCTACCGGAATATACCAAAACCGCAAGACGACTGAAGAGTTTGTGAAAGTCTACCGGAATATTTGCTTTTTTCAATGATAATTGTTGAAACGGAATTGCGGCCTTGAATGCTGTGGCACTGAAGTGTCACTGAAGTTTCACGTGTAGACAGAAGATGTTTTTTTATCGCGCGTGTAGACGGGAAATATTTATCGGATCTTCAAAAGAACACACATATTTTTGTAGGTCTATCGTATTATTTGCCCTTCAATATCACATGCCTCTGGCTGTAGAAACGAATAATATAGACACACTTTGAAATGATTACAATAGAAATACTACATGTTACTCCATCGTAGCTAAATATCACCTGCTAGCAGCCAATCTTTTAGCGGAAAAACCCACATAAAAATAGATTGAATCTCTTCTGTCAGATCATGCAAGGAAATACTCATCAGAAATTCAGGTGAAAGGGACGATTTCCTATTGTGCTCTATTGAATATGAAGGGCTTTCTGCCAAAGATTGGTCAGCTAACAGGAGTACAGAGTCCGAAATTAACTTTTAAAAGAAATTAACTGTAACATTTAATAATGCTTTAGGATTTGGGTGTTTGCTGTCCTTAGCAAAGAATCATAAATAGAAATCAAAGATGTTACTACAACCAATGGCAACTTCATTTCATTTTTTTCTTTTAAAATGTTAAAACGTTATGCTGTCATATACGGACTGAAAACCAAAACAAATAGAGAATGCAAACTTAAAGCGAAGTTTTGATCATCAGCTGAAGATCTCAATTTGCAAAGAGCCTTTGTCAGCCACACCTTTGTAATTGTTTTCATTCGATATTAGGCGTAGAATTGTGTGTAGAAATCTCGCAATTCTTGGTTCGCATGTGACGTCACTGGCGGCCATGTTGTTGGTTGGTGCTTTGTTCTGTCCACCAGCGTTTGTGATTGCAAAAATGAGGGATGATTGCAAACCACCAATAACCTTCAACAAACAAAGCTGTACTTGATTTACCGAACCCAATCAAAAATACTACACTATTCTCTCCATATCTGCCGATGAAAAGGATTCTTTGTCCGACTCAGAATGTTGCTAGACTGACAAAATGGCGACTGACTGTGGCTCTATAACAAAAGAGGACCAAGTGGGGAGCTGAAGAAAAGGTACGCAAAGCATGCTGGCGAGTGTGGTGCACTTGTTCAACAGCACAGCAAGCAATTCATATTATCAAACTCCCATGAAAATCCTAGTCTAATGACTGCTAATTTCGGAATCTGGACCAGTCTATGTTAAATGTCCAAGCGACTACCATGCTTCACCATTACTTTGGTCATTTTTGTACAAAGTACGACACAAGGCCAAACCTGCCGACAAACCTTATCAAAAACGGTTTTGTTTTCCATACAGCTTATAGTCTATATAAAGTAGTTTGCTGGTGTGAAATGTACATGTCAAGTCCCAATGAATAATGTCTTTATACAGGACTAGAAATTATAAAAAATACTGAAAACAGAAACACATTGCAATCATGTTACTTTCCAATGTCTAACGCGGTCACATTGGAATGATCGGGCGTGAGAAAGTAGGTTTATGTCACTATTCGCGAGATAATTTAAACTACACTACACTTTATCATAACACGGCCAATCATTGATTCTTTCATATTGTTGATGAAAGCAACTAAATTTGGGGGATCTCACCAGTTTACTGACAGGCACGAAGGACCATTCTCCTTTGTAAGATTTCCACAATTACGGCCAATGAGATTTTGATTTGGCTTGTGTTTTGCTGTCATTTTCATGGTAGTTTTTCTTCTGAAAAGCAGGTACCATCAGTGTTCTTGTAACTCTAGATATGATGCATTTCATTCATATGTGCCATGGAAATGACGTCTTGCAAACAAGAACATACATGCCAATTGCTGAATTTCCCTCAATTAGATATTTGCCAAAACCTTGTTGGAGATGCCCTAGTAACTATGTAAAAAAACCAGGCCAGGTCTTGTCTTTGGTACTCTTTTCAGTGGTGTAGCCAGGATTTTGTCAAGGGGGGCCAAATGGGAGGTAGCAGCCCTTTTATTGCTAATTTTTCCATACATTTAGAGCTTTGTCACATGCTTACCATGGTTTAGTGTCCCCTGTCCCACCCTGGAAATGGACCTGCTTTATAAGATAACTACTGTACACCCCATTTTCCGCTTTCCTGTTTTCAGTTTTGCTAAAAACTGCTCCAATCCATCAGTCTGTGTTATGTGCCAGCTTTGCATTTGTTGAATGAATAACCAGCACAGCAAGACCACATGTGGAACCTGACAACATTTATGGTTAAATGGCTATGTCCTAATTTAGAAAACCAAATGGTCACTTGTGTCAGATGCCGACTAGCATTCTACACAGGATCTGTTTCCATAAGTTTAAGAGTACAGTGGTATCCCGACACAACGTCAAGGGAATAAAATTTTAAGCATTCCTAAAACCCTTGTTAGAACCTCAGAATTTCTTTGCTCTCTGAATTTTGACCAAAGGCCTTAACAGGTCTTTGTTTCATACTCTTACTGAAGTCCAGCAAAGTATTTTCAGCCCAATTTCAGAGTGTTCCAGAGAGAGAAAACTATCTACTACTCACAGCTATATTGTAGTCAGGTTACTATGCTATCTATGTATCTAAATCGACTGACAGTAAGTATGTTATGCAAGCTTTTCTTTTGGCGTATATTCACTTATCTGTCATCTCTTGACCATTATTGTCCTCACTGACGTTCTGAAAATCAATGCGAAAAGTAATTGTGAAAAAACATCCATAAAACATGTATATTTTGTGCTAAAACCTGGTGCAGGTTGTTCAAAGATGGGTTAAATTTAAACAAGGCTTAGTTCTGAACAAAATCATTCAGTCACTGTGATAATTAAGGTATGAAGAAAGGTTCAAGGGATCCTTTAAGCCAAGTACATATATTTTATAGACTTTAATAGAACAGCCCAGTTTTGTATCATCTTGAATGACCTTACCGTGACAAAGGGTGCCAGCAATTTTCAAAATAAATCTTTGTTCCATTTTATGACAATTTTGCTTTCAGTCCAAGCATTTTTGGTTACAATATAACTTCAAGAGGCAATTAAATCCTAAATATTGAAAAAACTCATTGGCGCACTTTTGGAGTCTGCCTTAGTGTCATTCATTTGATACAAAACTGGGTGGATCTATTTAAGGAGGCTGCCTACAGTTTTCCTTGCACTTGACCTTCTTAACTTTGAGCAACCACAATTCTGAAATATACTTACCTGTGGATTTGATATTTTCTAAACCACTTACTGCAGAAATATTCAAGATTATGCATGATTTGTTTTAATTGAGTTTACATAGCTCAAAAGCAGACAAAATATGACAAACTATTATACCAAAGGACCCTTTGAACCTTTAATCCTGGATTAGTGCTAAACCACTTTCAAGCAACCAGACCCTGGTCTGTAACATACACACAAGCACTTTTTTTGTTCTTAACGTTTTATTTTTCAAAATAGTGATCTCATTGACTGTCTAGACTGACAGGCCACTAAAGATAGGGCTGGCTTTCTTTCTGTCCCGAGTTTCAAGTTTCAAGTAACTGAAGACTGAGATAATCAATCAATGATATTGAATTTTAAGTATATATATGGGCAATATTTTGCTATTCTGATTGGCAAGGCCCAACACTGCAACCATATGGTCGCCAATGGCAACTAAAGTTGGGGGCTTAGCACCCATCTTTCTGAGTTCAGCTGAGATCCACATTTGTGTGGTGACTAATTCTTTGCATTTTGGGAACTAAATGTTTTAATTAGTCGCCACTGGAGCCAAGTGAAAAAAGTTAATGTGGGGCCCTGGCAATTTAAACAAGTTTGGGAAAAGTCCATTTTTCCATTTAGTTTGAAAACAGAACACTTACCAGGATTGGCGAAAAACAGCCTTTGAAAGTGTTTGGCTTTTCTGTGACTGGGAAGTACATAAATCCTGTGGGAATGTGGGCTTTTCCCAAACTAAATTCAACAATTCCAAACCCTGCATATAGGCTTCAGGGCCTGACATTGGGACAATGTGGTCACCATTAGTGACTAGATTGAGGGTTTGGTGACCAAAATTCAAACTAGTCACCAAATGGTGACTTAACTTTCTCATCTGTAGGTTTTAAAAAATGCCCTTCTCAACATTAGCTGTCAACAGCATTAATTGGGAGAAAATAGAGCATTTGGTATGACTGTGAAAAATGCAGCGACACAGCTTGGCGCGATCACAGCATGGAACCTGACCTGCTGTAGATATGGAATGAAAATGCATAGTTGTGGCACAGTCACGGTCATGGTGCGGCACAACTTTGTCGCTGCACTTTTCACAGTCATACAAAACCTGCTCTATTTCTATGGTTTAATTATGTGCCACAAAAGTTATTGTCAAAGCCTTGGGTTCAATTCCCACAAGTGGGTTGTAGAAATGCCCCTTGTAATATCCAGCAAATACACCCTGGGCACCTGAGTCTCCAAGGGTGTCAGTATATACTGAGTAAAGCCTGGAGACCCAGAGTACAGCAAACAAAGCATCCTTTCTAATTTTTGTAAAATTATTACCTTAGATGGGCAGTTGTCTTGTGTTTTCTGTTGGATGAGCCTTTCCAGGATATTCTGAATAACACCAGCCCTTAAATGAGCAAGAAAAAAACCCATTAAGGTCAGAGGTCAGATAAAAACAAAATTCTAATTGATCAGCTTTTGTAGGGCCCAGAACACCAAAATATCTTATTTTTTGGATTTTTGTAAACTCAAATGCTTCTTAATGCTTTTTATTTTTAAGCACCACTTGTTTTCCTCTGACAGGGCTCATGATTGCAAACAATATAGGTGTAAATATGCCATAACATTTTTATTTAATGCTTAACTTTTTTTTACTTGGGCATAAAACAATGACATGTTTTTAGTTTGTTTATGTTCTCCTAATGCATTTGTGCCTATTTTGTAAATAAATCCAGTAGAAACAAACCAAGAAAGAGATTTTAATGGACATATGTATGATCAATTATTATACGACTGTGACGTCATTTTGTGACCATATAAGGTCAAAAGTGAATGCAGATATGGAGCCGTATTACATGGCAAAAGCCACATTACACGGTTCAAAGCTGTATTACACTGTAGAGAACCGGTTACGAACCGGTTTGCACGCACACTTGAATGGCTTCCTGATCATGTGCTAGTCAAATCACATACGTCTTCTAGTGAATCTTGAAAAGAAAAGAAAAACGTTTTGTTCGTCGTATAATAAATAACGTATTAGATGTTTTTTCATGTAATACTGGGGACATTTTACTCGTTGCTCGCATTTTTCCTCACCCCTGCAGGGCTTGGAAAAATATGTCCGCAACTCGTAAAATATCTGCCCGTATTACATGAAAAAACATCTAATAAGATATATGTATGAAAACTTATTTCCAACTCTGCAAGGTATAAATTTATAACAACTGATTATTTCTTAATTTTGACCCCTATGTACAAGGAGAAGTTACTGAAATTTCATGAGAGGGTAATATTGTACATTCATGTCATCCAGGCATGACACCCCAAATGATACTAACTTTGATGCTAAACCTCCTCCAGGTGGCAAACCCTCTATCTCTTCATTAGACAAAGTCTGCATAGCATAAGTCACATCCACTTCTGCCGGGTTGGTCTCTTGTTCCAATAGAGCTGATGGAACAAGCAGAAATATAAGGACACAGATTTGTGCAAAGATTTGATCTCCTACTTTTCTAAGAATTCCTTCTTTGCAGTACAACCTTTCTCATGTTAATATGGCTAATTAATATCTTTAATATCAATTAATAGCTAATTAATTGATTATGTTTTCAGATAACATGACTGTATTTTTTGTGGGCACTGATTCTGGGATCTGTTTCCTGATAACTATTTAAGCAATAAAAAGCGGATTTCCGTAGTTTATAATGTGAGAAACGCACAATGGATGTTGGAAAAACACAAGAAAAGTTTGAAACTGACAGGCTGTAGGCAAGTGAGTTTCAAACTTTTCAAGTGTTTTTCCAGCATCCCAAGCATTGCATCTGCCGTGCATTCATAATGTGAGAATGCACAGACTCTCAACCAATCAGACCAATCGCGTACAATAATGTGAGGTGGTGTTAGTATTACAACTGATATAAGCCATCTACCTCAAGTGTGCACCAAGTACAATGATGAGAGGATGCATATAAAATGTATATTATTTACATTCAGTGCTTGCTTGCCATTAAAAAACAAAACACTGGTGTATCCATTCACTGCCACTACCGTATTTACCGGTATATAAGAGACACTTTTTTCACACCAAAATGACCTTCAAAATCGGGATGCGTCTTATACACGGAACATCGCTTTTTGGAATTTGCATAACAACCAAACAAAGATCCTTTACAAATTGACTGATTCATGATCACATTGTTCAGTTGCCAATAAAATAGCTAGGATTTCAATCCGTGAAGTCTGCCAGCAGGCGTTGGAGGCTGTTTTGTTTGCAAAAATCTCGGAGTTCGTAGTTGCGAGCACCATTTTGGATTTTGTCACTCGGTCCAGGCCACAGGTCCAAAATCCAAGATGGCGCTAGTTCGCGTTCGCGACTACGATCTCCGGGATTTTTGCTATAAAACAGCCTGAAAATGCCTGCTAAAAGGCTACAACGTGTAGATATTTTAGCACAAATACCATAGGAATATTTTACTCATCTGTTCACAGTAAGTACACATCACCTTTGTCCTGTTTTTATTGTCATTGTCCACTTACTGCGAGTCTATTTCTCGTGGGATTTCTCTCTAGCAGTGCTGTTGCACACAATACAAATTGAAAATCTTTAGAAATTGATTTTTTGACAAAAATGACCTCAAAATTCAGGGTGCGTCTTATATACCGGTAAATATGGTACTTAGATATGGGTGGGGCACAATATAACTCTTTGCCAACCATCACCTGCACCACAACATTTTCCTAATGAAATAGAGTATTTACCTTCCAATTTCGCCTCCAACTCTGCCTCAACCTTTTTCTCCTGAAGCAAGAGGGGCGAGATTTAAAACAATGTAAAATAAAAAACTTACAAAGATTCAGTCCAGATTTCCAACACTGCAATGTAAAGCCTGGTCCTAAGGACATGCACAATGCAAGTAAAGCACAAGTGAAGGCATTAGCATAAAGACAGGTGAGGACATGCACGATGCAAGCATAAGCACAAGTGCAAAGGCTGACGCAAAAAGAACAAGACTTGCATTCTTCTTGTGCATGCGTCGCAATGAGGATGCTCAAAACGCAAGCACAAGACTTCCCGCCAATCAGCGTCCCACCCGGCACCAGCTCCTCTCGTTCAAAGCTCACAAGACTCCAAGATGCAGGGCATCTGGGGAAGTGCGGCAGTGCGATTCCGCACTTTTGCCCAAAAATCGCACTTTTCCGCACTTTCACACTTTCTTCGCACTTTTCCGCACTTTTTAAGAAAATAACTAAAAATCGTGTGGAAAAATCCTTCTAAACACGGTAATTTCAAAGATTTGCAGGTAAATACCTAGTTTATTATGTTGATGCTGAAGTATTTAGCGCAAAAACCTTGAAAACTCCACCATTTTCTTCCGATACGATCACCACCGAATGCAAAAAATACCAGGCGTTCCACAGCAGACCGTTTGAGCATAAGTACGAGAAACCATCAATTAGGAGATCTGTAAAGCCGGGGAAATACGAGGCACAAAATCCCTCAACTTGTCGCGCAACATTGTTGCGTTGCAAGTAGATGATCGATGGTTCGCGTTTTTCATCTCGCGCCACAACTTGTCATGCAACAAAAACATTTGTTGTAGGTTGTGAAAATTTGTTGCGCGAAGTAGAGTGCGGGTCTACTTTGAGACACAAATTCTGGCTTTGTTGCTCGTTTTGCATCAACACACAACTTGTCGCGCAACATCTTGCCTACAATTCAAGTTGATTAGTCAATAGAAATAAAGTGCTGAGGGGCCAAATTCGCCTTGGGCTCGCATGTGTGATCATCAAAACAAAATGTTGCGCGCCAAGTTGTGAATTTGATGAAAAACGAGCAACAAAACTTTAGACTTGCAACGCAGCAATGTTGCGCGACAAGTTGAGGGATTTTGTGCCTCGTATTTCCCCGGCTTAATTGGATCGTAGTTTGAGATGGAAATAAGCCAATAGCTGATCTTGTAAGAAATGGGTCAATACAAACGTTTTTCGGTGACCCCGATCTTTATTTGCTAAATTGGTCAAGTATTTAGCGGAAACAAAATAGCAGGAGAACGAAAAAACGTTGGATATTAGAAGTTCGTTTATTTGTACTTAAACGCCGTAAATATCCTATGAAACTGCCGAAGCCATTTACCCTTACATTTTGGAGAACTTTATTGCAAGATAGAGCAGATTTCGTATGACTGTGAAAAATGCCGCGATGCGGCGCGGTACTGTCGCGGTGGCGGTACGGAACCTGGCCTGCTGTAAATGGAATGAAATCGCGTACAGTAGTCGCGGTAAAGTCACGGTCGCGGCGCGGAACAGCTTTGTGGCGGTACTTTTCACAGTCATACGAAATCTGCTCTATTGTTATGAACAACGCATGCGGGAGTTGATTGTATGGAGAAATAGGCGCTCTTAGTGATTTTAGGGGTTCGAGTTTTAAAGACTGATGCCGCGCAAGCAAGCATGGTGAGCCCTTCTTTTTTGCATTTTTCCATTGTTCTTGACCTAATATTGATCATGCGAAGTTTAATAAGTTAGCTGTTACATCAGCTTCAACGAAATTACGTTTAAAATGACAAAAAAAAAATAGAAAATCAGCAGAAACGACTCGTTATGATCTCCCAAAAGCGCAAACATTCAAATTAAAGAAAATAATTTACCACACTTTACCGCACTTTTCACCGTTTTACCGCACTTTTTTCCGCACTTTTTTCTAAAAAATCCCGCACTTTTCTGCCGTTTTTTACCGCACTTCCCCAGATGCCCTGAAGATGGCTTGGGCTACCAGGCCTCTTTTTACATTTGGCATGGTGAAATGGAAATGAAAATGAAAGCCAGCATCGGTAAAAATTTCCATGTTTTGTTTAACTTCCTGCTTCATAATTGGAAGAAAATTATATAACGATTTTTTTCTGGAAATCTGGCTCACTCTGCCTCAGTAACAATTTTTTTTTTGCTACGGGCCTGGCATGCGAGTATTCTTATGCTTGCGACATGCATGTCCTCACTGTTCTTATGCTTATGCTTGCACTTGTGCTTGCGTCCTAGTGAGGACCAGGCTTAAATAGCCACACAAAAATATTGGTAAAGAAACAAAAAAACAAATCTTAACATTGTAACGTCTGTCAGACCAGGGAGGTCAGACACAGGGTCTTTAAGGAGACTCGAAATAGTTTTAATCACTCCGTGGGCCATGGTGATCTTCAACTATATATCAAAAAGTACAAAAAAAAAACATTTTTGATTCATAGTTAGACAATGATTTTTGTGTTTTGTAATATTTAAGAGGCCATATAGGATAAAAGAAAGGATTAAAGTTAGTAATGTCACAATCATTATACTTACATTTTGGATAGCTTCTTCTGATACTTTGGGGAGCCTGGTAGTGCCAAGATAATAACACTCATGTTGTCACGGCTTCCCTAAAAGGAATAAGAAAAAGTCAACATTTTAGAAAAATGGGGAAATATTATGTATTACAGGAAGGGGATGAAAAACTGCAAAATCTCAAAAAACGTGCCATTTAAAATATGCTAAATTGGATTGATCTAAGCTAATTTACTGTATTTTTACTTCTTGGGTTATCATTTTTTGCTTTTTTTTGCACATCATAGCTCAGTAGTTCATTGCAAATCCTGTCGGAATTCTCCAAGGCCATAAATATTTAATCCTGTCATATTTGAAGCAATTGTCTTTAAATATGTAAGTTCTTTACGTCTTTAAAATGTCTTATGTCTTTTAAAATCTAAGTAATGTAGGTCTTCTACATGACATATTTTGCAATTTGTTTTCATTAGTAGTGAGCCAAAAGGTCAAAACATGAACTTACTTACAAATTTGAATCCATAAATTGTGATTGCAAATGAGTAAAGATTATCATCACCATAAATATTTTGCCCTTTTTTTAAGAATCTGTTAAGCATCCTTGCTTTAGCCACTGCATTTATATTTTCACATGATTTGTTTGCACTTTTGTTGCTTGACATGTCACTTCTCACCATGAAACCTCACAACATCTCATGACAGGTAGCCTGAGCTGGCATTGTGACACTCTCGAGTCTGTCCATACAACCATGTTCAGTTGAACATCAAGGGATTGCAATTGACTAAGATGTGCTATAAAATTTTGTAAACTGCTCATTACATCTGCTGATTGGCTATAACTTTTCTTTTGTTTACACATTATTGACTTTGCCATCCATTCTAATACCTCCTTTGAAGCATCATATTTAAAATGAAATTATAAACTATGTGAATTTAATAAATGATGTTTGAGGCAAATTTGTGTGTCATTCTTAAATAAAGGATCAAGTAACATTGGACATCCTAAAAGACTTAGCAAAATATTCTGTCCGGACAACACATTGAGCTAGGACATTTGTCCAGATATGGGAACCTGTCATCAGTTCAGATAGCCTAAGTACAAACACTGACCCAAATTCCAGTCACTCCAAATACCAGTTTCTCACTGCCTTGTAGCTCATTAAAAGCTATTGTTTTGACATTAAAGTCGTGCCAAAGCTGCACCAAATCACAACCATGGAATTAGAGTTTATAATACCTCCTTTTGCAAGAAACCCTTCTTTCCCTGATATGTTAATTCACCTCAAAGATATTAGTATTCACTATCTACAGTACTAAACAATTCAGAGTGGCTTTGTGCTGACAGCCATCGCTTCTCCAGTTAAATTTACTGATCTCAGGAAATGTCAACTGCAACTGAGCTAGAGAATACTAAGCCTGTGTTATCAATATCTGTTTCATTAATGAGTTTTATATCTCTAAAAACCTTCCATACCAAGTGGATATCAAAAAAGATTGCCTTAAAAAAATGACTTTCAATATCAAATAGTTTCCATGCTGCATTATAAAAAGATTTTACTTTTAATAAAGGTTAAGGATTTAGCTTTTTTAAGAAAGAAGAAATAACACAAACTTTGAAGTGTGGATGTTCTAAGCAAGTTAGTGTATACTTAATTTGTACTTTTCTAAAATCCTAATATAAATCTTTCTGAAGCCCAAAATGATTGAAAAAAGTTTGAATTACGAAAATATTCACGCCAGCCGTTATGGCAAAGAGTATCATTAACTACCGATATAAATTCTAAGAAATACCGCGAGTCATGCTCCTTGGAACAGGCGGACTTTTTGAGAAGCTGATTATTGCTAATTTTCTATTTTTAGTAACGAAATAAAAGGCAAAAGAGAAACTCATTTTAGAACGTAAACCCCCAAAGCTGTATACAGTTTCGCAGCTGTTGAGCCAAATTCTGGTTGGATTAAATCTTGAAAGAGTATAACTGACTGAATTGTTTGGAAACTGGGTTACAACCAGCGCTAGTCATGGGTGATTATAGTCGTAGGTCGTGCTAAGTCACCTCGAGGTAGAGCGAAGTGTTGCGTGGTTGGGTATTATAAATGCACATGCCAGCAGACCCCAAGAAACTGCTATGCAAGCAATTTAGCGGAAGAGGAAGCAGTCTAGATGATGTATACTTACTTTAGTAAGGCATGTATCCAGGAGATCACAGCAAATTCGCTCTAAATCATCGGTGAGTTGAAGCCTTGAGCGCACAAAAGCTGCAACCTCTTCATTCTTCATCACATCCCAAACCCCATCACAAGCCAGGACGATAAATTCGTCCAGTTCACCGCGACTTTGGAAGAAAATATCGGGTTCCGGCGAAACTAGTTGCTTTGTCTGGTCTAAACTTGAGTCCAGTTTGTACTCAAAGTCCCCCAAAGCTCTTGAGACGGCCAGAGCTCCGTTAACTCTTTGTATCATAACGCTTCCTCCCGCGTTTTCGATTCGAGTCTTCTCGTCTGGGTTGCCAGGTTTATGATCAACAGTGTTGTATATAACCTCACCGTTGTGACTTAAAATGGCCCGAGAATCACCGCAATTTGCAAAAATGTAGTATTTAGGAGTTACCATAGTTGCTACAGCAGTGGATCCGCTTTTATCTTCGCCTGAAGCCCAGTTAGGCAATTTCTGCATTGCTGAGTCCAAGTCCAAAAAGGCATTTGTAAGACCAAGTCGTAGCTGGTCCAAATCCGGTGCCACTGAGCTCTCCTTTATAGCTGCCCCAAATGTCTGGTGCTTTAAAACAGTTTTATGGAGATTATTAGAACAGTACTTGCTAACATTCTCGCCAGCATGGCCATCGAAAACGGCAAAAAATGACCAGTCTTTTAGCTCCTCGGACAGCCCTATAACGGCCGTGTGAGCGTCCTCCATTTCAACTCTCCACCCCTGCATGGCGGCCAAACCGAATCGGAGCCCATTTCCTTCGCCTTTTATGGTCTCTTTTTCAGTCCTAGGTTTATCTAAGAAGGCCCCCATCTAAACATAAAGCGTAATTCTCCCGAAACGATGAGCAGTTGAAGCTACATTTGAGCGATCCAGATTTCTTCCTTCATGCAAGAGACGCTTTTCAAATGCGAAATGTTCCACAGGGATCCCGTAAAAAGTTTATGCAATCGAGCCTGCGATCCGCATAACCGGAAGTAGACTTTTGCGCGGGCAGAATTTTCTTTTTGTCAAAATAATCATATGAAATATGAAATATAATGTACTTAGACATTTATAAATTTCAATTTTCCCTGCGCTACTTATTTATTACGTATAATTTTATAATCTTAGTGTGTAGCAACTTAGCTTATACCGAGTAAATACACTGAAACTGAAAGCTACAAACCGTTTTTTTTATACGCTCGTTTCCAGTCACACGTATGCACCCTAATCCTTTTCGTTCCCAGTCTGGCAGAATATGGCCGACCGCGCTTTTTCGGTTTAATAAAGCTCGGTTGGTCATATTTTGCTAGCCCTAGGCCCGTGGCTAGGTCGAAAGTCTTGATTGACATCCACTAAACACCAGTCGCGACTCGGGAACGAAAAGCGCAGGATCCCGTGTGACTGAAAACGAGTGTAAGTATGCGTTGATAGAGCAACCAGTGCTCATGGGCTAGAAAGCCTAATAAAATCGAACAAATTTTTGCCCTGAGACAAAAGCTCTGCGTTTACATATAAAAGACAATTCATTTTGTGCCGCATTTCACAGTACACTCGAACAGTAAGGGCGATTGCTGTTTTCGTTTTAACAGACTTACACAAAAGCCCGGGGGGGGGGGGGACTCCCATATTTTTGGGGCGGGGGTGATCGTCGTACCTTTTAGGGTTTAAAATCAGGCCTCTGGTACCTTTTAAGGGGGTAAAATTCGAAAACTTGCAATTTTTTTCTAGATAGGCACCTGTTAGAGGTCCGTTCCTGCAAATCAAGCAAATTACACTTGTTGGAAGCCTGAATTTCAGACGTATTTTCCCTCGTAAAAAGTACGAGAGGAAATTACGAGGGAAAATACGTCTTGTCGGTACCTTTTAGGGGTCAAAATCAACTAAGCGACGCCATTTTAGGTACCCCCCCCCCCCCCCAAAGCTCATGATGAGCTGTTGACTTACAATGGCTAGGCAGGCAGCAGTCGGGGACACGAAAACACGGACAATTTTCTCGCCCCATGTAAGCTGAGTAGCGGAATCCAAGAGATCGGAGTCTGGATTGGCTGATTGCATTTTTAAACCGCGCCGGGAGGACCTACGGAAAATTTTCCAGGGGGTTTGTAATAATAATGAATAATAATAATAACAGCTTATATAGCGCCTATACATTACTGTTCTAGGCGCTTTACATGTAATTTTAAGGGAAAAAATTATATATATATAACAACAATGTATTGGACTCTGGAAATTCCGCGGGAGGTGCGTGTCTGGAGACTGGGACATTTTATCCAAAAATAGATTTTCCAGGGGTATTTGCCAGAAAAAAAAATGGAAATTCCAGGGAGGGGGTCTGTTTCACTAGTGGAAATTCCAGGTGAGGGCGGTGCGGTTTAAGGTGACTCCACGAAAAGTCCAAGCGCATTAATTCGGTGGCATAACTTTTATAATATTCCTGTGACGAATATCAAACTTGGAGGACAGTAGCAGGCATCTTTTAGCAATACCTTAACATACTTCGATTATCCCAGCTACAGTGGACCCCCTTGTTCAACTTTAGACATCTTTGAAAATCTCTGAAACTTTTGCACGAAATTTCAAAATTGATGTTCAATTTAAATTGCCCCTTGTAATTAGAAAATCTTAGCCAATTCCTCGGAACCAAATTGAGATTTTATAGGAGCAACAAATTGATGACTTAAATTTTCTTTTAAACTCATGCTTAACATTAAAAGTCCTATAGCCACATAGCCACCAAAAAACACCGAAGCTTTCTGAAATTTTGTGGAGAAGACCCCCCAGTTTTTGCCCAAACAATCCTTAAAAGGAGATCGACGATAATTTGCGATATAGAACTACTGTATCAGACTAGACAACTAATTTATTTTCTTAGTGGTGCAACGATATATTTACTTACCGACGCAGCAATCATGGTGCACCCACATTTTCCAGATGTCTGTGGTTGCCAGCGCTGTTATCAGTCATAAGAGTCATAAAACAGTCAAGAGGAGAATGGAACTATATAAAATCCCCGTCAGGGATTTTTAAAAGTTGCAGGCACAGCCTCGGGCATACACAGGATTTTTCAAATCTACAGACCAAGCTCATGAATGCGGTACAGTACTTTTAACAAGCCACCCACAAAATTTGCAGTCCCGTGTCTGCAGGCCTGCGTACGCCACTGCCCGTCCGGGATCACACTTTCAGTTTTGCTCAAGCTTTACGGCTTTCTGTTAAGTGTCGAAATTCGAAATTGACTCTTTCTGATAAATGGAGGCATTTAAGGTGGTCCGCGCCTAATCATCAATAAAACGTGACCCAAAACAATACAAGATTTGAGCAGAAAACCTGAATTGTTTGAGAGGCGATATCTCAATAGGTGTCAAAACGAAACAAACATCCCATTCCAAAACGTATGTTTATATTTTTATGTTTTCATTAGAAATAAGTTTATTTGTTGATATAGTTTACATTGCCAATGGCAATGGCTTGTGAAATTTGATCAGTGGAAATTCTTTTTACGAAACAAATTAACATAAATTAGCGAAAAACAAATTTACACCGATAAAAATTGACAATAAAGTGAGTTTACGTTTTCTTTTCAAATCTGATCATTTTATTTTGGGTCAGGTATTTCTTATAATTAGGCGCTGGCCACCTTAAATTTTAAAGTTCTTTACTCTCTTCTAAAGTCGACAGTGCCGTTATATATGTAGAGCTTTGCAAAATATGGCAGATTAAAGTCCTGATGATCCTGTCATCATATAACTTTACTGCGGTTTTTATTTATAAGTCTGAGAACTCTGCACCGACTTATCGTGTATTTTCAAAGCGTTTCCCTAAATGTTATTAAACAACTAAGCAACCCGGCAGCTTTTGCAAAACCTCAGTGATGTTTGGTGGTCGTGTCCCACAAACATTATGTCATGACTTCCGAAATCAGTCCGATTTGCAGCACTTTTTTGCCTTTTATGACAGTGTAAACTGAGATGATCCGAAGATAAAAATATATCTGGTACACAACTTCAGAAACTTAGTGGATCGGAATGTTTTTGGAACTTGGTTTGTTTGTGGGACATAACAACACAGTAGCTATGACTTTGAATGACAGGTCGGATCTATGAATTATGAAAAACCGCAGTTAAACAAGTTCCGAAAAATATTGTCGTTTTCTCAGGCAAAACCGTCAGTCAAGCTAAATGTCCTCTGACACGCGACAAAACGCCAAACTTCAACATTTTGACAGATGATTTTCACAGAATGTTTTTTTGGGAAACGAAGCTGTTTAAAAGAGTGTCTCGACCAGGAAAAAATCAAAGGGCGAAATCTCTACATTCTAGTGATTTTCCTCTCACAAGTGGCAAACGAACCGGCCGCTCCAAACCGCTTCGCAATGGGTGAGCAAACATTGAAGTCCAACTGTCAAAACTTTGAAGATTCACGTGGCAACAGAACATATTTAGTCTTCACGTGTGGGACGGTTAGATGCAAACGACGGTAGCAGGGTAATTGATTTTTTTCTTTAGGAAGATATCGAAGTGATTTACAAGCCAGCACAATTTGCGTACGGTCTACAGGCACGATAATCGGTTTAGGTGTTCATGTTTCACTAATTATGTGGAAATTAAAATGTGTTGTATTTATGAGACTGGCACTTGCTTCGATAATCACAAGGGCAGCACTTATACTAGTCTCAAAACAGAACCAACCTAGTGCCAGGCATTCTGTGCGGGCTTCCTGTGTTTAGCCAAGTGATGTGACGTCACCCGAGAGCCTCTCCCTTTAACGTCTTAACAAAGGAAACCCGCGCAGAATTCCTGGGACAAAATTGAAAATCAACAAGAACAACCAGAAATCCTGGCATTCAAGTCCCGGCTCAAATCATGGGCTTATTTATTTTGTGAGTGCTGAGTGGCTCATTCGCTACTTTCAGAGCAACTTTCCTAGTGTCCGCTCTGACTGACTGTGTACTATAGCACGTTGGGAATTTATTACATAGTAACAGGTGATGTCAAGCATGTATCGCCAGATATACGTCCAGCTGTGCCACAAGTGCATTGTGATATTCAATCCCTTCCATGCCTCTCAGGCTAACATGTTTTCATTGACGCCACAAACTTTCCTGAGGCAGTAATAATCCAAAATCTCCTATTAGAGAAATATGTCTCGTCCAGTTTCTTGAAATATGTTTTTCGGCCGTCGCGTCCGTAGCACACATAAAACCGGTCCATAACCTTTTCCGGTCCGTTAGGAGCGTGCAAATCTTCCGTGAAAACGTCTACGCCATGGTACGTGGCGTGAGACATATAATGTTCGTGATACTGTTGGAATAGAGGTGTATCCCACGTGAGTGTCACGCTACACAATACAAATACCGCTAGCAGACCGTACAAGTAGATGGGATTCGGTGACTGCATGGGCGATAGAGGCGGCGACTTGGGTACTCCTGCCAGTGTTGAATCTACGGAACAGAAATCGGAGAAGTTGGTGCAATGAAATATTAGCACTTATACATACCGCAGATTAACTATGTATATATGATATCCAAATTTCATACTGCCGTTTAGAATCATGATGATATAGTCAAGTGTAGGAAGTACGAGAGACAGGAGGCCCGTTTATACTCCCATCCGAAAGGCGTGGAACACATGACAAGTGACGAATCATTTCATGTGAAACAACTTATGTAAGAGAAAAACTCCCTAACGCCCAAGCCAGGCCTCGAACCCGGTTGACAGGTGGAAGGCAAGTACCGTGACACTGCACTATCCGTGCCCTCCTGGTGCATGGGGGGGGGGGCTCCCCCCCATATACGGAGATGATATGCATGGGGGGGCTCCCCCATATACGGAGATGATCCCCTATCCCTTTAGGGTTGGTTTACACACCAAAGCAAGCACAGAAGCAAGCGCAAAAGCTATAAGTGTCTAAGGTATCTCATTGTTGTTTCAGAAAATTGAAACATAGGTAAAGTCTTCCCTGGCAAATTCAAGACACAGGAAAAGCCTATCACAAGAATTTATCCTAAATTTTCCAAATATAACACATATTTAAACGCAGTCACAGGCAATTAGAACAAGCAGCTTTTGGATTGTTATTTGACAGACCTTGAACAGGTGGCCAGCTTGAATAATATAACGGAAATTAAAGTTCTTGCTATCTTTTCTAATCGCTAACTTGGATTGCCGAAATTGCAGAGACTTAGTTTCGCTCAAAAGGAACGTTCAACAGTATTCACATGCTACATGTTTTGTTCAACATCACGATGTTGCGCGTGAAAAGAATCTCAATGTCTATATAGTATTGTCTAGACTTTTATCTTTTTAAATATTATTATTTTTCAACATTACATCCTTCAGTCGAGGAGGAAAAATGGGAACTGCAAAGTGTGTATCGAGCTTTCGTATTCGGTGCTAAATATTAAGCTGACTTGATTCTAATTTTTGCTCTTCTCTAAAAGGGTCACTGATTGATGTATAAAAAAACTATCAATGCAATTCTGAAATACCGGTAACAATTATTCCTTTACCAATAACACAAACAAATTTTGAGATAAACTGTACAAAATAAAGCGTTTTAATATTGTGAATCAATTCTTAAAGAATGAGTGTTCTTCCATAAAATACTTTATTTTTTGTTTTCAAAATAATTTCGAATCTGCTAAAAATATCTGGACTTTCGACAGAATATCGAATAATAAGCGGAAAACGCAAAAGAGAAACAAAAGCGATAAAGGCAGGCATACCTCTCTAGAACCAATCCCGCATCTCTCTGTTATTTGTACATATTAGCTGGCTTGTACAGTTAACAACAATATTTTCAGTTTCGACAACCGCAGTTCTTAACTTTTCCTTTGCCTGGCTTGACTTTGAACTAAAATCAAGTCATGTGGAATAATCGTATTTTGTTTGGTTTGCTAGTTCACGTTAATGAACCATCGCTAGTTATAAATATTTAAGTACTTTCATTCTTGGTAACAGAGAAGGCCAAGATAGCTCGTTTTCTCGATTCGATTGCGTGAGTAAAACGTGTGAAATTATAATACACTTTCGGTTGTCTTCAGTTTAGGCGACAAAATATAAGCTCTCGCGGCAGAAAACAACTTCATAATCTCTAAAATGAAAATAGAACTAAGAAAAGCCAGTGAGAACCAGTTGTTAGAGCTTTCCGCTCTGTTTGGTTCAGTATAATGGAAAAGTGTGCCGAGAAATAGCACCTGTCCCTTTAGTTCACTTAGAAATGCACGAGAACCTTCTATGGCGCGATCGTCGATTGCGTTGTGCCATGTTTTGCCGCTAGTGGCTTCCGAAAGGAAACAAAAGAAAAATTGAAACTTGTAGAGTTTTGAAAAGAAATTCTTACCTGTGTCGCTAAATTCTTAACCAAAGAGACTTTCCTTGAGCTTCGTTTCAATATTTGTGTCCTAATAAGCCCAGCGCTTAAAATGAACTTTAAATAATACTGGCATTCTTCACGGAGAGTGGAAACTAATGTGAAGGGCTTTCTCCACTTCCGTATTGCTAGACCGCTTGTGTTACGAAAGCTTATGTACGAAGTCAATCGGATCTGTAGAGATAACTATTTGCGGTTACACTCGCGACTCAAATTCACCCTCCATTTTACCATGTTGTTTCCAAATCCAGTTGTATTGGAACTTAATTACGCCGGGTAATCAGAGAAATGCTATTGGTCCAGGCGATGTGACAAAATAGCTCCCCTCCCTCACGCGCAGAAAAATGAGTACCACTTTAAAATGCACCTGTTATGTCTGACCAAGGATTGTGTTTCATGCTAATTGATTATTTTTTTTACCTATTCTCTAATTAAAAAATACTTTCCCCAAACTGAATAAAGAAAACCAAGGAGGTTAACGTATTTCTTAAACTGAATAATATACAATTCCAATCAATGTAACTCAAAATTCCTCTGTTCTCAAAATCGTTTTTACAATGGTGCCATTCAAATCAGAAAATAATCGAAATGATTATTCAAAGACGCCGTGTTGTTTAGACGCCTAGTATTCACTTGTTTGAGCTTGAGTTAAAGACATTTTGTATACGACGTTGACAAGAATCCCATTGCTTAATTCTTACGCGCGCGTTGATTGGCTTAAAACGAGTGAGTTTACAGTAACGTGGAATCAATGGTTGAAAGCTGAAGTCGACACATTCTCTTACCCAGAGCTCCCCGGCTCGTCTTCTCGCGGGGAACATTCTCTTACCCAGAGCTCCCCGCTCGTCTCCTCGCGGGGGAGGCTCTGGTGACAGCCACTGACGCATGCGCGAGATTTGATACAGAGCCGTTGAGAGGAATATTTTTTTGCGCATGCACCAACATTCAAAACCAGCCAATCAGCAACGGTCCTCAAATGGATGTCGCCAGAGCCTCCCCTGCGAGGAGCGACCCGGTGAGCTCTGGGTACGAGAATGAAGTCGACAAAAACACAGATTACCCGCGCGCAACTAGAGTTCAAAGCTTGAATCACCAATAAAATAATATCACATTTTTGCTATGGGATTCAAGAAAAATTAATCACTCGACACGTGAACTCAACGACAATTTCACTTGAAAAACGATATCGCACTCACGATTTACCGTGGAATTCACTCGTCACGACGTGATGAATTTATCTACATAATTCAGGCTACTGGGTTTGCGTTTTAAGGAACACCTTCGTGGCATTTTTCGTTGTTTGTAAAAACAACCTTTTGTAAAAACATCATTAAAATCGATAAAAAAATTCAGACGCATGCAAAAAGGATTGTTCTTTCATGAACTCTAGTTTTAATCATTCAACTTTTTGATGAAATAAAGTAATTAATGTCTGCCTTGAGTGGCACTTTAAAGTGCATATCACCCCTACCATGAAAAAGGTACCCTCCCACGGGCGGCACTAGTTTTTGACCCCCCCATGCATCCAGAATTTCCAAAATGGTTTACCCCCCCCCCCCCCCCCCCCCCCCCCCCCATGCATATAGAATTCCGGGTAGGTTAAAGAAATCCAGCTTCGAAAAACCCCCCTTGCAATCAGAATTCCGAACTCTTAAACCCCCCCATCCCATCGGAATTTCCAAATGCCGCCCGTGGGGGGGGTACCTTTATTTTCTGGAATTGCCCAATAAGCAAAATATCTGATAACACTGCTTTTATGATTCAAAGAATGTGTGGTTCCAGAAAATATCCCCCCCCCAAAAAAAATGGAAGAGTGTTGAAAAGTGACCCTCCACCCCACTCCTCATGGAATTTTCAAAGGAAAATACAGTATTTGTATGGAAGAAATCAGGGAAATTGACCCCCCACCCCTCTGGAATTTCCAATCCCTTCAGTGTGGGGAAGGGGAGGGGAGATGGATATTCCCTGGAACCACACAATTTGTGATAAAATTGAGCGTTTCCAAGATCCTTGCCTCAATTATTAACACATTTTGCTGTTCAATAGTTTTGCCGCAAAGATATGGAGGAGAGAATTTACAATGTGCCTGACCTGACGTCATCATGTACCTTTATTTTCTGGAATTGCCCAATTAGCAAAATATCTGATAACACTGCTTTTTAAGATTCAAAGAATGTGTGGTTCCAGAAAATATCCCCCCCCCAAAAAAAAAAATGGAAGAGTGTTGAAAAGTGACCCTCCACCCCACTCCTCATGGAATTTTCAAAGGAAAATACAGTATTTGTATGGAAGAATGGGAAGACCACACTTCCCATTAATGTTACAGTACATTAATGGAAAAACGCAACCAAAACCATTAATGTTTTTACGCAATTTTTTCCTGTGTATCCTACCCCTTACTCTACACATTCTTACCATGATACACCCAAACACAACATAATGAGCCAGTTCATCACAAAAAAAGAATGCAAGAGGCTGTACAACATGATATCTTACATTTTCATAATGTTCTGGGCTTTTTTGGCTTGGGTTCACCATTAGATACATCAGCTTCTGTAACATTAGGATTCTCCTCATCATTGTCATCATCATCATCGTCATCATCATTGTTGTCTACTTGGATATTGCTAGTAGCAACATTCCCTTGAAGAATGAAAAAACAATTAGTCTAGACCATAGGCCTTTTTGAGATACACCAGAAGTCGCAGATCATAATGCATTGTGGTCTAGCTTCAGTACAAACAAACCACCAAACAATGGACAGTTTTTCCCAGTAGAATTCAAAATCAACTCCACAAGGAAAAACTGCCCTTTGTTTGGTGATTTGTTTGTACCAAAGCTAGACCACAATGCATTATAATCCGCGACTTCTGGTGTATCTCAAAAAAGGCCTATGTTTGAGGATCCAGCCGTCACTGCTGCATCTGGGGTCCATTGACCCCCGATGGATAACATGGTACTGATATGTCTGCTTTATTTGACGCACAAACAACAAATCATGCATAATGTATTCTTTGTGAGAGGTGGCATTTTGATTTAATGGGAGATCTCCTGCTCAATTCACTATGGGCGCAGTAACAGGGCTCGAAATAGCAGCCTGCAAATGGCCAATGATAGGCGTTGAACCATGCAATGCAAGCCACGCAATGCATGCAAGAATCAAACAGAGAACTCAGCTCCCCCTGGTGGGGACAAGTCGCTGAGTCAAAACGAGTCAAATCCACCACCCCCTCAGGCAGACTTTCGTTGACCCCAACCTTCCCTGGGACCATAGGGGTTTCAATTGATTAGTGAATTATTTTATACATCATTTGGACGAATTAATTTAGTTGCGCCTAAGTGTGGACACCAAACTTTGGTGTTGTTTTGGGTGCTAAGTCTTTAACTTTACCATCTTTTGCAATCGACTTTTCAGCCTCAACCATTTCAGTCAGGGTGTGATTGATTTCTTTCTGTATCTTACTCAGACATCCTATTAGATTATTTCCTTCCTCTCCATGCAGGTTTTGTTTGAATATTATTGTATCCCCATTTCGTTTCATCAAATTTGCAGACACGCAAACCTTGGACGATGCCTTGCTGGCCGCCATTTTGAATGTGACCGCGCCACCACAGGACGACCAAAATAATATGTTCTTTTAAGAAATGTCTTTATTTAGTAATTCATTCATAGGACAAATGTTGAAATTGATATTATCTTATACGATCATATGTTACATCTATCTGAAAGATGTGCCAAATGATTGTATTTTTGGCGACATAGGTGGGCTGCCTGTGTGAATGGAACGCCTGGTAGTTATTGAGAAAATTGGACGTCGAGCAGGCCCAAGGCTACAATGACAAAAAGACGCTAAAAAGAGCTTTCTGGAATATTATAGAGTTCTGAAGAACACCGTCATGATCTGTTCCAAATACTCCAAATGCTCTCATAGTCGTCATAGAGGGAGAAAAGGACATTCTTCAGAATGAGTGACGGCAGAGAGAAAATCAACCAAGAAATATTGGCCGTTTTGTCCTGGTTTGACGGTTGGACATGTTCACAGCGCCATTCATTTCTAAATGTTCTCGTCAATAAAGTCGTCCCTCGCAAAGTCTCCTCCTTGTACGATGCACTAGAGTCTATGAATCTGGCAGACAATAGCCTGGACACGTTCCAGTGTCAGCTGAGAATGTTTAATAAGTGGTTCCCTGGTTGGAATGACAGTGAAAGAAATGCACTCGTTGACGAGTTAGAAAGAAGAGATTATGAAGCAGTTCAGTATTTCTATGAACAAGTAGCCTTAACAGCTCAACAACCTTGATTCGAACTACTACAGTACCTAGTGAGAGTGAGAATTTGAAGTTGTGCCTAGAACTTACACTTTGGTACCACAAAACTGGGATGCCTAACACTCATGCCCCGGGGGGGGGGGGGGGGGGGGGGTTCTCCCAAGTAAGAGTGATAGGGGTGCTCGTCGGGACATCGGAAAATATACCCTAAAAAATACCAGGACATAAAAAATCCACCCCCTAAAAAATACCTTATAAAACAAAATGTCCCCTAAAAAATACCAACAATAAACCCTTTTGTTTCTTATCTCAAAACAGGCCATTTTTTAGAGCTATAAATGAAGAAAGAAAGCCAGAAAACGTTTTGCTTGGTTTGTGACCCTTTCATTCATTTGCGTACCCCTAAAAAATACCATTTATTAGTGAAAACCACAATGTTTCTCCGATACACCCTAAAAAATACCGGAAAGTCGATTTTGACCCCTAAAAATACGACGAGCACCCCTATCAGGTCGACATGTGAAGAACCCCCCCCCCCGGACTCATGCATTAGGAACACTTAATATTTCAAGATCAAAGGAGCAAATCGCACTGCACTATGCTTGCATTCATTTGTAGAAACCCTTGGCTTTTGCTTCCAGCCCCGATTAATGATAAGAGAAAGATAAACCAGAATCTACAGTGTTTTTCAAGCTATAACCCATACCTCCCTCTGTATAGCAGGCTGAGTGTGGCAAGCCAAACGTGACAAAAGTGTCCAAAACAAGAAAAAGTCTCTGAGAATAGAAATCGTTCTATGAAAAGTGGAATATTTCCATGAGAGTGATAGAATGATTTCTATTCCTAGAGACTTTTTTCTTGTTTTGGACACTTTTGTAACGTTTGGCTTGCCATAGGCTGAGTATGTGTGAGCAAGAATTTTCAGCCAATTTAATTCAAGAAATTGATATTGAATGATTCTCTCAGTCCTGGAGAAGTGATTGCATGACCTGAACATGATTACAGTCGAAGCTCTTGTAAGCGACCACCTTGGGAACTGAAAATTGTGGTCGTTAACGGAGCTGGTCGCTTATGAGAACGGCTCTTGTAAGCGACCACCAAGTGGCTTCCTACTTTAACAATAGGTGTTGGTCGCTTACGAGAGCTTAGTACAATAAATCTAGAAAAAAACGTGATACAAATGCTTAAAATAGTTTGATTTATTTGCCGACTTTAATTAAGAATTGATAACCACAAATATCTACATAGAAAATAGCATTTCACCGGTGCAGCTTAGATACTTATGAGGTGATAACTGATGTTTTAAAGACAAAAACTACTATGGTTGCTTACGAGAGCTTTAAAACAATAGAAAATCTCTGTTTGGTGATTTGAGATTGTGGTCGCTAACGGAGCTGGTCGCATTGATAAGGCGTTTGCTTACGAGAGCTTGAAATAACAGAGTTTATGTGACATTTTAAATGGGGTTTCGGGAAAATGGTCGTTATGGGAGCTGGTCGCTTACGAGAGCGGTCGCACAGAGAGCTTCGACTGTAGTAACATGGTTTCACAGATAGTAGCAGATGTACGCAGGCTACAATTTGGCAAATGATAATATAAGTTTGAGAACTGCAACCAGGCATAGCTCGCCAAAGACAAGCTTTTAAAAAAATTATATCAAAACTGTTCTTCTTAGCTGAAGGTCTATAATCTGGCATTCACTTGTTTTGACAATATAGACACATTTGCATGTGTCTACTACTGCTATTTTGTTTCCAGAATGACCCGGCAAAGCAGAAAAAAGCAATTAGCCAATCAAACTTTTGGTTCTTAAACAAATAAGAGTACTTTTTGGTAGCTTGGTCAATTTTTGTACCATAAATCCCAGGATTAGGCTTCACTTTTCAACATGAGCAAAACCTGCATGCTGCTTGGCCTTGTTTCCATGCTGAATAAATCGGCTGAAAAATTCAAGATGGTGCTTGTGTGACAAAGGTGAATTAAGCCACATTGGAGGCTTTCCTATTGTGAAAAAAAAAACATTTGCCTCTCAAGGGATACAATAAAATAATACTTTATTTTACAGCTATTTATTAGCGTTTTGCTAGAGCAGATTTGAGATGACTGTTGTGAGTACTCCTAGTGGTTTTATTCAGGATTGGTGTGATTGGTTTCACTTTAGTCATTAATGAAATTCACTCTTTTTTTCCTAAATGAGTCTTTGGTTAACATATACATGTAGTCATATGCAGTCTCTTAGCCTGGTCCCAATCTTCTAAGTGACACTGTTTTCAAAATAAATGTAGAATACTTTTGGTATGCTAATTGCCCAATGAAGCTTCATCTTTTGCAGTATAAATAAATACCATGCTGTACAATGTATATTCAGCAGTACTTCTTGGCCTATCTTTTCTTAATCATTTCATTAAGTTCATCCCTTCCTTTAACTTTCCACACTGGATCTTTAGAGCTTGTATTATCTGCAAGAACTCGGAACATTTCAGCATTTCTTCTGTCTGTTTCAGCAAGTACTCGAGGATCTACTTGCTCCTTTGGTAGTCTCTGAAAAAAAAACATCTCATTTGATGCTGTAGACTTACCATAAATACAAAACTGCCCAAATGAGGAGCATGCTATACAGCCGATTGCGTTTGAGCGTTTTACCCTAGCAGTTCGCACGTTACGTTTGAACGTTGAAAGTTGCGTTGTGAGACAAAAAGTCGAACGTTTCCAAGGGCAACCGCCATGTGTATTTTTCACTGACCAATCAGAGAGGACAGAACTCTTTGGTACGCCATAGAAACGTCTCGTTTCATCTTAGAAACGCAACTTTCAAACGTTCAAACATAACGTGCGAACTGTTAGGGTAAAACGCTCAAACGCAATCAGCTGTACCTTCCAGACACTAACTGACCCACCTAAGCCACATGTCCCAGGGGGTACTTGACACAAATTTGGGTAGGGACTTCAGCTTTAAGAGAGCTGGGTGAAACGTTTTTTTAATGGAATAAAATGGATGATTCCAGCTTATATATACAGCCAATTGCGTTTGACCATTTTACCCTAACAGTTCGCACGTTATGTTTGAACGTTTGAAAGTTGCGTTTCTAGGATGAAACGCAACGTTTCTATGTTTCTATGGCGAACCAAAGAGTTCTGTCCTCTCTGATTGGTCAGTGAAAAATACACATGGCGGTTGCCCTTGGAAACGTCCGACTTTTTGTCTCACAACAGAACTTTCAAACGTTCAAACGCAACATGCGAACTGTTAGGGTGAAACGCTCAAATGCAATCGGCTGTAAACATGCACACTCACTTTCTTCAGAAATGCCTATGGAATGTAACACAACTACCAGGATGCAATGTGTGTCAATGTGTGCATACAAAATAGGCACTTAAGGTTACAGGATACATTCGCGGCCTTCTATTTGCGAAATTTTCAAAAATCACAGTTCTTCCTCATCAAGGCTTGATCTTTACTCTCTCGAAAAAAAAATCTTGAAATCTTAAAAGCAGCGTGAGAAATGTATAGAAAACTAGAAATGCCCGAGAAATATGTCTTTCAATACAGGCGAGATAATCCTTTAATCCTATTGTGATGTCTACTCGGTTCAGCACACATCATTAGGGGCCGACCATTTAACTTTTGAGGGGGGGGGGGTGCGTTTTTTTGTCGGTGCAAGATTTTTTTTCTACCTCTGTTAAGCGGTGGAAATTTTTTTTCCAATAAAAAAGAAGGGTTTTAGTCATCATTTTGCTGTGCAGGAAATTTTTTTCAAAAAAGCCCCCCCCCCTCAAAAGTTAAATGGTCGGCCCCTTAGCATTTTCGCGTAACATACAGGTCATTTAGGTGACTGTTATGGTCCGCCATATTTTGTCACACATTGTTGTTCTCTGGTTTAGTGTATAAGTGTCGTGTAGAAGCGATTTTTCTGAAAATTCTTTATTCCCAATCATGGGGAAGCGAAAAAAGCTTAACCGCAGTCCTTGGGTCTCAAAGCGTTCGAAAGGAGCCAAAAAAAAAACAAATCTTTAAGTTTTCAGGAGAACATGAAATAACAACTCGCTCTGTCTGACAAAGGCTCATGTTCGATCAACCCAATCCAAGGAAAATGCTGACGAAGAACAGCGGACAGAAGATCCACCAATTGCATCAAGTTCGATTGAGATAAAGAATCGTCTGAAAGCCAAAGCGATTTGTCTTTGTCGTTTTCTCGGCGCGCGCCTTTGCTTTGGTTTCGCTTTTCCCTTTTCAAAGTATGGGCACTTCTTAGAACTCGGTTTTGGACGCGGCTCAACCATACCGTTTGATTTCGAATTCTAAGACGATAATAAATGTTCGCTTTGACAATTTAATACAAGAGACCGGAAAGAAGCCTCATTATCTATTCCGCGCGAAAAAGTATGTCCTTGCTGGCACACCGGGGGTGCCTGCCGTGATTGGCTGAAAGTGAAGTGCATGATGACAAATTCGTCACTAATCCCTCTTATGTTTACACAACTTTAGAAGCCCAAAACTCGCCTTTGAGATTTCGCTAAATCTCGTGTATAAATGCTTTGATAGACCAACAGGTTTTAAATGGAATGCTTTGAAATTTTGCCATGGGATAGATAAATGGTTGGGGAGCAAAAGTGTGTCGGGCTTTTGTGAATTTCGCAGTATTTCAAAAATTATTTATCACGATAGGGTCCCAGTTAACTATTAAACACAAGATCAACTTGATCCTTCGATCATTCCTAAACAAAGCCTTCAATTGAAAAAGCCCGACACACTTTTAGAGACAACAATGTGCTGATCGATATTGCGCAGTCAGATTTGCCAAGCCTGTAAACTGCCGCGGCCTATCAAAGCGTTTATCAGGGGCGGTCGAAAATGCGGTTTTTGCTGTGCGCCGTAAATGATTTTCATGAAACTGCTACAAAAGCTTAACAGCAGATAAATTTCACATTTTATCTTTAAAATTATGTATTGGTTATGGCGATGCGATGAATATTTGCGCCGCGACAAGGTTTTGAAAACGCACACCCAGCGAATGTATCCTGTAACCTTAAGCTTACTTCATGAAATGTAAGTAACACTACCGACATGCAACACGCTCACTCATTATATTCCAAGTACCAGATGTAACTCTCTCAGGGGTGGCCCCATACTTCAAGCAATCATTTGGGGGAAAACATGTGAGCCTCCTATGGCCTGTTGGTAAAGTTGCATAACCAACAACTATCATTAGCCATTTGAATATATTCGATATATTCTAGAGCCAAGAATACTACTGTCAATACCTTAAGCATTTCTTCTTTATCTGGAGATGTGACTCTCATTAAAATATAGCCTGATCCTAGAATCCCAACAGTGGCTCCGACTGAGAGAAAAAGCCGGTTGTATCCAGCCATACCTTTTGCAAACCTTTTGCCTCATTGAAAATAAAAGTGCCCAGCTTTTCCGCAACTTTACAACCACAGGTAACCCAATTCGTGTCGCGTTGTCGAATTCCTAGTTTACTGTTTTTCTATTCTCAAAATACATTATCGACTCTAAAATTACAAAGGATCACTGAACTCCTCCTCTTTCTTTTTTTCGGTAAAGGAATAACAGTGTTTCTTTCGCTGCACGGCACAGACTAATAAGACAATTTATTGTTTGGGTTGCCTGTGGTTTTATTGTAACGCCTTGACGCTTGACGATTTTGGCATGTTCGTCAAGCTAGCAAGACGTCGTACACCAGGAGCATAAATTTCCAGTCCCTGAATCGGCTCGTTCCTGGGAATTGACGCACAAAATGGCCCTTGTAGACGCTGATGTGAAAACTGCTGTCTCCGAGCCTGACCTATGCACAAAGGATTATATTTTACAGCAGACAATGCTGCGAGTCAAGGATCCCAAAAAGTCGCTCGATTTCTACACCAGAGTTATGGGCATGCGGTGAGTCCCGTGTCAATAACTTCTAGTAACTCTAATAACTTGTCCGTAGAGTTCTCCTTGCATTTTGCAAGTGTTGCAATCCAGGATGCAATTTACTTTCTCGAGGCTAAACTTAGTACAGAAAAGAAGCACCTTATTACTAATATTTGTAGAGATGAACATTTGATTGCCCGCCAACATGAATTTGATCAATTATTCTCATTGCGGGCGCGCACACTCACGCCTACAGACATTCGCAAAGCCCCACGTAGTCGCGCGGTTAAAGAGGCAATGTCACGATTTTAGGGCTAACTTATGTAGGTTAAATGTAGCAAAATTCAAAAGAAATGAGCAAAATAATAATCTAGGTTTGTTAAATAACCTTTCAACTGCTGGATAAGCACAAATTTGGAGTATTTTCGTGTGTTATGGAGTGGATGGAATTGGATTGTGTATGGTATTTTTGATTTCTTACCAGGCTGAACAGTTTTCAAACCTTGAAATTTGATAGCGAAAGCTATAAAATTTAACGTAAGAATGCCTATACAATGAAATTTTCAGTTCCCTTTTCTTTATAACACTAAACAATAGTAAAATATAGGAATATGAGTTTTTTATGTAGCCCCGTTGGTCTTATTTTATAAAATTTTGTTGAAACAACCGTGACACAGCCCCTTCAAATGCCGGAATCCCAGGAGAGTTGGACTTAACTTTTGGCAAGTCTGTTTCATGGAATGATGTATGATTTGTCATAATCGTATAAATTTAGTCCCGATGATGCTATTGATTGTGTGCAAACAGAGCAAACATTTCAACCTGGCAACTTATGTTTCCAGTGTGTATTTTAAAAAGAATGGCCTTCTCAAAATTAGCTGTCATTCAGCGTTGAATCGAGATAAAAAGTTGGAGACAAGATTTCTTTTATGATTACCAAGCTTTGTTATTTGACAACTAGAATTTTTATTTATATTAGGGGCCAAAGGCACCTCTTGAAAAAAGCTAATGTTGGGTTCTGCAAGTACTCAGGAATATGTGCAGAATTAAGATTATATGCCATGGAATGGATTGTGTCAAATGGCTGCATCTCTTGGTACAGTGGCGGATCCAGGAATTTTACAAGGGGGGTGACTATTACAAAGGGTTTAATGCACATGTGAGAAAAAAGGGGGGTCACCGTTACAAAGGATATGAGAAATAAGTTCAGAAAGGAGGGGGGGACTAGTCACCCCCTTTACCACCCCAGGATCCACCACTGTGGTAATAGAGATCGAAAAGCCACTTGATGATGATTTGATATTCTAACTAGAAGTTTATTCTCTTTAAGGCTCCTGACCAAGTATGACTTTCCTGAGATGACTTTCTCTCTCTACTTCCTTGGGTTTGAAAAGGAAGAGGATATACCATGTGACCCAAAGGAAAGGACTAAGTGGGCATTCATGAGACGTGCCACTTTAGAACTTACTCAGTAAGTGGATGAAACTATATTATAAATTGCTTTTAAGTTCAAACTGAAAAAAAAATATTTTGTCTGTTTTCTTTCCCTTTGCAGGGCTTCTGGTATTTTGCGAGGTTGCATCATTTTTTTTTTTTCGCGACCTGCCAGAAGCCCTGACTTTGGAGCTTTTTTTCTAAAGTGTAAAATATAAATCTTGTTCTTGTAATGGTAGAATGGTAAAATCCAAGTCTCACCATGTTTCCAAGCCCCTTGTGTTAAAATCAGAGCCCACACCTTGGAGTAGATTTTCCTGGAATGTGAAAATCCAAGCTTTGTGAGTCTCATTTTTTTCAGCCAAAATGTTAGAGGCCACAACATACAATTTGAGTCAAGCTTTTCAAGCTTCATAAATTAAACCTCCAAGCTTTTAAGCTTTGCAAACCACTCATTCTTACAATGATCATTTCTATACCCCTTCTTGTGGAAGTGTACATAGCTACCAGAACTATTTTACATGCATTTGATTCTAAAATAATCACATGCAAATTTATTTATTTCCTAGCAACTGGGGGACTGAGAAAGATCCTAATTTCTCCCATCACAATGGAAACACTGAACCCAAAGGATTTGGTTAGTATTTTTATAATGTGTGGTTCCAGAAAATATCCATCCCCCACCCCCACCCCTTTGGAATTTCCAAAGAAAAAGACAGTATTTGTATGGAAAAAAACCAAGTAAATTGACCCCCCATCCCTCTGGAATTTCCAGTCCCTTCTGTGGGGGGATAGATATCTTCTGGAACCAGAAGTGGTTCTGGCTCTGCAGACTTTTTTAAAACCGTAAAAGAAAAGAAAAAGAAAAAAATGACAAAAATCGTGAAACTACAAGCCCCAATGCCTCCCTCCTGAAATAAGAGCAATGTTTCAACTCATTTTGTACTATTTGTAACAAAGATGTGATCCTTCTGTTCTACTTTGTATCTGAGACAGATGAAGACCCATCACGTGTGTTTTCTTGTCATATTGTCTCTTACAGGCCACATTGGTGTAGTTGTGCCCAACGTCTATAAAGCCTGTGAGAGATTTGAGAAGCTTGGTGCTGATTTTGTCAAAAAGCCAGATGCTGGTAAGTAATTGCGATGTTAGTTCCCAATGTTTTAAAATATGGTATACAAACACAGAATTTGATTAGTCATCTCAATAGCTTGTCCTCTTTTGAAGGGGGGGGGGGGGGTCAATTTACCTGAATTTTCCATACAAAAGCTGTACTTTCCTTTGGAATTTCCACAGAGGGTGGGAGGTCACTTTTCAACACCCTTCCAGTTGGGGGGGGGATGGATATTTTCTGGAACCACACCTTTCAGTTTTCTGATGGAGAATACCTGTGGTAATAGGATTGCTCTTGAAATATGGATGCTTGCAAAAGAAAAGGCTCTTGTCTAAAAGCCTGATGAGATGAACATGCAGAGGGATTTGGAAATTCCAAATGGGGGGTCATATCTCACACCCCTTCGTGTGTCGGGTATGCATAATTTCTGGGATCAAACAATGACAAACAAGTACTTATTTTCTTTAGGAAAGATGAAGGGTATTGCATTTATCAAGGATCCAGATGGGTACTGGATTGAGATCTTGAATGCTAATGCGATTGTAGACATTTGCCACAGTGACACGTCAGCCAAAGGACAAGCAAAACAGTGATGTGTCTGGAGAAACAAAAACTGCATGAAACCAGGAAGTTGCCCTAATGAAATAGAGTAATAATCAATTATATACTTAGCTTGATAGTGAGTGAGTGTGAGTGTTTAATGTGAGATTTTAAGAAACAGCGACATTTGAAATTTTGAGATTGAGGCAATCAAAGATTGCTCCTTGTACATTCTCTGTATTTTTTTCAGAAAAACAAGATTGCAAGATGGCTTTTAAAAAATCCGAGATTTCAAAAAGCCCTAAATAAAATATATATTAAATATAACAGTGTAATAATGAATGCGAACAGCCACACGATATATTAAATATATATATATATATATATTTTTGAGATTCTGGATTTTCCAAACAACCATTCACCACCCCTACCATTTCGTGAAAATGATGTGTACCAGCTTACTAGCATTTCTCGTTCTCAAATTTTCCAGGTCTGGCAGTGATGCCAGGTATCACAGTTTTGCCAAGAGACTCTAATCAGCGCCTTATAGTCACTTGAGTAATTATACTGAATTAGGTATATATTTAACAATTAGTCGTCTAAGGGGACGTAAATATTCGCCGATATTTACGGAGCCCGAGGCGACTAATTGTTTTAGTATAATTACTCCCCGGGGGGACTCCCATATTTTTCGGTCGGGATGATCGTTGTATCTTTAGGGGGTTAAAATCAAGGGGGTTTGGTCTCTTTTAGGGGTGATCTTGATCTTCAATAAATTTTAAGGAGATTGGTATCTTTTAGGGCCGAAATAGCCAAATTGCTTTGTCTCATGATGGTGCTCTGAAAACCGTGAAACAGAGATTACTCGATGAGAAGACGATAAATCAAACAACATTAAAGGCAGCTGGTTTAGTCAAACACGGAAATTTCTTGCTGTGTCTTACCTGTCTCCTTCGCGCCTACTTGGCACATAAGGTTCCATCTTTTAGAGTATCTTTTAGGGTAACAAATTATTTGAGCCACGTCATGTTTGGTATCTTTTAGGGGTGAAACTGAAAATTTCCGACGATCATCCCCGACCAAAAAATATGGAAGTCCCCTCCACTGGAATTACTCAGGCAACTTTTAAGATTTTCGAAAAAAAAGTCGCGTCTCGACCAATCAGTCATTAAGATTTTTTATTTCTTTATCCGTTACCCCAGCAACGGTTGATATGGAAATTTATTTTTTTCCTCGAGGGCACGGTAACGAATCCTGCATTCTGATTGGTTCTCAGAGCGCGCGCGCGGGGGCAATATTTTCCTATCTCTGACCTAGGTCACGGTAACCATTTTCGCGCGCTTGTTTTAATCGAAAAAAGTCAAATTTTTGAGTTGGAAAAAAATAAATAAGTTATTTACCGGCTTTAGGTCGGTCCGTATAGGGAAAACTGTGACCTCGGCCTGGAAAATGTTGACCTCGGCCTCCGGCCTCGGTCAACATTTTCCTTTGAGGGTTTTTTTGGTGAATTCACTGGCATTGTAGTTCAACAATGTTGAATTATTTTTGATACCTAACATCCAGAACATCATTCAACATCGGTGATTCGACAAAATGTTGAATGAAGTTGAATCAGATGTTGAATTGGTTATAGAAACCTCACTTATTATGGAAATATCCCTGTTTCAAAACCTCTTTTTTTCCGAAAAGATAGGCGTCCACGAGCGTTCGCCGCGGGCGGATATTCTCGTTTTCAAAAAAGTCTCCAGCGCAGTGTAGACTCAGTGTAGTTCGCAGAATATTACTGTATGGAAAATAGTTTTTTGTCTGTGCAAATTCACTCCGTTGTTGAGCGAAAAATATTGTTAGACCCCGAGGGGGGACTCTAAGGCTAAAATGCTAGGGGTGACCGTCGGAAAACTCGAATTTTGACCCCCGTAAAATACCACTCAGTCTGAAAATACCCTAAAAAATACCAACAATTTTGACAGATGAAATTTTATTCGGGCCGTTTATTTGATACAAATCAAATGTATCCTGTCGAGTTTCAAATACACTCATTCTTTCAAATATTTTGGTGGCCTATGTACCTTATTTGCGTGAGAACCCCCTAAAAAATACCTATTTTTTCTTACCAAACCGTTTTTTATTTTCGAACCCCTAAAAAATATCAGATCGCCTATTTCAACGGCCCTAAAAAATACGACGGTCACCCCTAGCATTCGAATATAGGGAGTCCCCCCCCCCCCCCCCCCCCGGGTGTTAGACTGTACTTTTTGTTACTGTCAAATCATTCCATAATACAATTAACTTTCACTTTGGGTCAGCTTTTTGAATATAACACCTAAAGGATATAAGCTGCATACAATTGATGTTTTGAAACTGTAGTTGAATGGCCAAACTACTTTAATTAAGTGATTGCAATAAACGAAAAAGATTTCGAAATTGTTCCGTTTATTTATTTATTTTTTTTCGTGTTGTCGATTGCACTTGAACTCCGAAATTCAAATACATTGTTCATGATAGAACGAATTTGTAAGTTTCTCATGTTTCGACAGGCGGATCTATCTTTCACGGTCTGTGTAAACGAAAGGGCTCACTCATTTACATAAAAAGAAACCTGGACACCCTTAGTAACTCACTTCGAACACCAACTTTATTTTTTATATGAAAAGACACCAAATTTCTATAGACATTACATTAGAACTAACTCCGAAGGAGTAGAAACTCTAGAAATTTACTAAAAGAAGAGATACATGGAGCGACTTCGTAGAAGAAAATGAGCAATTATATTGTAATTGTGGCCTTGTGGTGCCACGTCACAACAAAAGTGTTTGTGCTTAAAATTAGCTGCAAAACAAAAGACTTACGTACCTTCTGTCGAGTGAAGCTACTAAAAAATAGGGCAATATGGGAACGAACAAAAAATATACGTATCTTATATTTTGGTTTTGCTACATCAGATGAAAATATCCGCTTCTACAAGACTTATTTGAACGGACTTAGTCTAAACATAGAAGAGAGAGACTATACTATATTTGAACGGATTAATCTAACATAGAAGAGAGAGTACTATTAACTATGGGTTAGAGTGTTGATGTGCCCCTGCTTTGCACAGTTGCCTCACTGTGGTTGATTCAGCTGTTTTTCTCCCTCAACTTAGAAAATAACTAAATTATCTGTCCTAGAGGCAACGTATGTTTTCGACGATATGGTATAATTAATATGATTCGTCTACCTCATCTTTTAAGAAAGGTTGGTTGCTTCCTCACATTTGGTTTATGCTTGGTAACACTGTTGTGGCATTTGCCATTAACTGGTGACAAGAAGATGCCACCCTTATTGGGTTTGCTAGGACACAAGGAAAACTTGGCAGCGGAGGCGAGTGATATTGCGAGAGACAAAGTTCACGCTGCTTATCATTCAAATATGGTTGTATTTAAAACTTCAAGGTCTACTGGCCCGCACACTAGAAAACCTGGAAGACTTACTACCAAGCAAGCTGCACCAGTATATGCTTCACACAAACATGAAAAACTTACTACCAAGCAAGCTTCGCCGGTAACTGGTTCACACAAATCTGAAAGGCTTACTACCAAGCAAGTTGCACCGGTATTTGGTTCACACAAACCTGAAAGATCTACTACCAAGCAAGCTGCGCCGGTAACTGGTTCACACAAACCTGGAAGACTTACTACAAAGCAAGCTTCGCCGGTAACTGGTTCACACAAACCCGAAAGACCTACTACCAAGCAACCTGCGCCAGTGACATCATATTATGGAGAAGAAAGCTGTCCTCCAAACCCTTGGAGGCCAAGGCTAATGGAGCTCTTTCGAACGTGGATAAGAATTGCGAAGGATAACAATTTCGAGTATGCCCTATACGCAGGGAGCCAGCTCGGTCAGTTACGAGATGGTGACCTCATCCCGTACGATTCAGATATAGACTTGATAATAAATGCCAAGTACTTTCCAAAGATCAAAGAGATAGCGGCACCAAGGGGTTTTGATAATTCAGATGGAAAAATCCGCCTTGTGGTCCAGCCAGATTTTTACATCAACCCATCTACTGACAGGAGAAGATACAACTGCAAGGGGAAGGTGGGTCGCTCAGATTAACGGGATGGTCTGCTATAGACTAGACTCAGTGGCGCCTGGTGCCTTACACTAGAAATATTTCGGGTTTTGGATTTTTTATTTTTCTGCTCCGCCACTCTGCATTCATGAGGCCAATTAGGATCCTTCTCAGTTTTTTTTTGTCGTAACGGAAGCCAGTTGAGTCCAATTGGTAAAACAGGACAAAAACCTGATTGGCTACCTTCGATATTTTTACAGACAAACCCTATGAAATGGACGGGATTTTAATAGAGGCCAGAATCTTCATCACTCCCAGCATCTTTGTCAAGATTTCTGATATTTTTACGAATCCCGTGTTGAACTTAGTGCAAGCCCTTGAAAAAAGTCTAAACGTTCTGTGATAGTTTTTCACCATGACATATTCTTTGGTCTTACAGCAAGTACCATCCCATGAAGACAACTGTAGTTTCCGAGAGCCTCTCGGTCGCCTTATCAAAGGAGGCCTTCACATCGACTTATTTGCCTTTCATGACCGCGGGAAAACTTTGGAGGATCCATCCGAGGACGGCGTGAAATTCCATCGCAAGCGCGACTTTTATCCGCTACAACGCTGTACCTTCATGGGTTTCCGCACTTATTGTGCAAAGAGACGGTTCAAACTACTCGAGGTGTATTTTCAACGCAATAAGTTCATGGAGCCAAGTTCCAAGTGCAAGGGGGGGTCATGGGTTGCAGTAGAGTGACGCCTCTGCTTGGTCGCGATACGGATCGATCGGGGAGGGGCCGTGGGGGAAGAAACCATTAATAACCATTACATGCCAATATTTAACCATTATCCTGCGAGATTGCGCAGAATATCGTCTGATACTTAGCCGACGAGGGACGAAGTCCCGAGTTGGCTAAAATCAGACGATATTCTGCAAAATCGAGCAGGATAATGGTTTTATTATTCAGCACATCGATAGCACAAAACCCCCCGAAAAAAATGACTTTTGTGTATTATTTACGAGCTCAAAACATCATATTTTCCCCAGAGACGGATATCGCAGGATAGCTTTCATGTACAGAAGACAGCTATTGGAGTTCCAATGACCATATTTGGGCAGTGCATCGATGTGTTGAATAATAAGAAGATTTATTATACTCATCACACAGACGCCTGTTTCATGTGTGCCTGTTTTTCGAGGTTCCAAAGACGATCGCGATGGATTGACAATATTCCATGACCACAAGTTCCAAGAAGTCCTGTTTGTGGACCGGACAATATTTCATAAGATGACTGAGACAAATCTAAATGGCTCCCAGGATAATGAATATTGGGAACAATAGAAAACAAGGTTTATATGCACGAATGTCACTCAATGTCACGCGTGCCTTGCGTGACGCATGACGGTTGGCCATAAGTTGCGTTATTTTAGACTATATCGCGGGATTTGGGAATGTGTTCTCTTACACTTTTATTTTCTTTTGCATATTTGACGTAAACATCACCTCGGACCCAACAAGTAAAAACTGCCACATATATTCTTAAACAACTAAACGTACACCTTCATAAAAATGGAGAGGTGGTTTAATCTTTCTAAATTACATTTATTATATTACAATTACTTCCCATTCATATTATATAATTTTTTCATTTCATCTTACTACTGTTTGTAAACCCACTAGCAAGAGGACTTGGGTATTTCTGATTTGTTTTTGACATCCTCGTTTTATCCTTAATAGTATATGGCATATTTGTAACAGGTGAATTTGTCCCGTAGTTAGGTGGTGGGTTGGGGGCCATCTTAGGCAAGCTTGGTGAATAGTGAAGGTTGTCGGGAGCGTTGCTAGTTTCGTGCCGCTCGTCGAACGGATCCAGTCATCCTTGAACACTTGGACCGTTAGATGGGTTACAAGGTGCGATAGTTTGTTGATCACATGAGCAAGCACCATCTAGAAAAGAGCATATGAATAAAGCCTGTTTAAAAAGCCTGTCTATTATCAATGCTGCGTTCTGATTGGTTGAGTTACTTGTATGCCTGGCAGTAGCGAATCTGATTTGAAGTCACTGATTTGAACACTCGAAAATGGCAAATGAACTGTTTTAAAACTGGCTTTTGATTAGAAACATTGAAACCCTAGTTGGATTTCACTAAAACAGTTATTTCTCTTGCCCTCGTGAGTCAGTAGCCCTAGAGACCATTTAGGCGTGAGGCTCGCCATTTCAAATGCTCGAATACTTTTCTCAAAAAGTGACCATTTTATACGGTATTTCCACGCTCGGAAAGAACGGACAAAGAATGGACGATTCCAACTATAATGAATGCGCGCGCTGCATGTCGGTATGAATGCGCGCGCTGCATGTCGGTATGAATGCGCGCGCTGCATGTCGGTATGAATGCGCGCGCTGCACGTCGGTATGAATGCGCGCGCTGCATGTCGGTAGTTGTGCAAGTGCCTTGCTGGTAATTGTGTTACAATACAAAACCATGTCAAAAGAAAGTAAAGCGCGTGCGCTTATAGCTGGAACCGTCCATTTCATTCTCGCACCCAGACCTCCAGAGCTTGTCTGCTCACGAGGGAGGCTCTGATTGGCTAATTTTGAACGTTGGGGCATGCGCAGTAAGTGTTTCTCTTAACGTCTCTGTATCAATCTCGCACATGCGTCGATGGCTGTCACCAGAACCTCACCCGCGGTGACGAGCCGGGGAACTCTGGGTCCGAGAATGCGTCCATATTGACAAAGTTTTAGTGAGAAGGGGAGCACCCCGATGGCCATGCGCAGTAAGGTAATGGACTTTTTCTGGTGAAAATAAAAACAAATATTTTACCTGCTCATTTGCATCCCTTCTTATCCTCACATGAAGTGATCCAGCCTATTAAAGCAAACACTTTGTTATCAACAGAAACAAGCAGCTATGCTAACAAATGGGCTGTTGCAAAAAACGTACCCCTATTGAGGGCCCCAGTTTCAGTTACCCACTTTCACTGAAATCCAGTGAATATCTTTACGGACACCCTGGAATTTGTTTGACCACCCTGGAATTTGTTTGACCACCCTGGAATAATTTGTTTGACCATGCTGGAATTTGTTTGACCACCATGGAATTTGTTTGACCACCCTGGAATTTGTTTGACCATGCTGGAATTCCATATAATAGGCGAGGCAGGGTGGCGGAGTGGTCAGAGCGTCGTCCTCGTAATCCGGTGATCCGAGTTCGAGACCCGCTCTGACTCCTCGACCATTCTTTGTACATAGCCGACTGGTTCGCCTCCCGGCCAGTTGGGGTTCTTAAATGTGTTGTTTATGTATAATACTCGGAGAAATTAGCTGTAATGGCTGTACATCAACTGTTACAAGCTATTCTATAAATTCGAGTTAAAACAAAGTTTGTTATTTTTTTTGTTAACAGAGGTCCATTGTTGCTGGATCCAGAGCCTTCAACGTCACTTGGCGAGTCACTAAACAGAGCATCATTTAAGGTTCTGGATCCTGGTTACATGTATCTCACCATTCTTCCAAACGATACAGTCCAAAAGTGCTCATTCCTAAACTCCAGGACACCATCAAGAGTAGAGGCCTACAAAATTAGACAATGAATTAAATAATTAATATGGACAAAATGCAACATTTGGCTTTGGAATTAAACATTTGCATTTAACATTACAGAAAACAAGTGCACAATCTAGCCCCAAGCCAAGGGCAATTTCTTGATGGATTGGTTGTTGGCTCAACCCCAAATCTGTGACAATGTAACACATTTTTGGGGTTGGGCCCCATTTTTCTTCACACATAACAAAGAAGATGTGGCTCAAAATACAATTGGCCTGACAAATTGTAGAGTGTAAATCAGCTGTTACTGAACAAAACTGTATTGTTAACTATCCCACCTACCTCTCTAAGACACTTATCAATTTGGCTCATCACGTCTGGAGGACAAGTCTAAAAGGCAACACAAGAAAATTAGCGGTTGATAATATTGCTTGGGAAAAAACTTTTACTGAAAATGAGAACAGGATGCCAGGAGGAGACAGGGGACATCCAATAGTAGTTGTTCTTGCTTTGTATTTGCTTTTATAAAATTGTAGGCTTTCTCATGTACCTAAGTTACTAGCTTTGTTTTTTTATTCGCCCAGAGGCTCGGTCCGTAAAGCAGAAATTTCATCCCTCAGGCTAGAATTTTTCAGTACTGCCTGAGCAAATGAGGTTAATAAGTAGTTATTATTATTATTTGACTTGCCTGTAATAACACTTGTCCACTATATATACTGAGGGGCAGCATGGTTGCCCAGATGACTGACGTCATCACCATCGCACACAAGCTGTCAGCAATGTATGATTTACTGGAATAATTAACAAAATTGTAAAAATGGAACAGATTGCAAAAATAACTCTTTTCCCTGGCAGATAATCCACAAAAGAGATGGGTGACCTTTCAGGGGCATAGCTAGGGTGTATTGTCACCCCCCCCCCCATTTAGGAGAAACTGGAAATGTTCCTTCAATAGGAGGGTAATGCAACAAATCTCTGCCATCCAATTCATACAATGAGGCATTTACCATCTCCCCTCCCTATTTCCTAAAGGCTATAAAATGTACATGAAATTCAAAAACAAAACTTACTTGTAATCAATCATAGCATCAGTTAACAGAACAGACAGGCACCCAGCAATGCCCAACAATGCAATGGGATTAAACTTCTGAATCAGTGCCTTTCCAAGGAAAGGTGTGATTCCACAAATACTGAAAAGAAAAAACTCATTATTGCAAAATGCAAATGACATACATTAACAACTATTTCAACAATGGTATGACTAGTTTTACGGGAAAACTAGGTTGTCTGCGTCGGCGGAGACGTGAACATTAACAACAACAACCAAATGTTGAGATTTATGTTAAACGCCGTGGAAAAATGGTGTTTTGCTGACGTTTCGAGCGTTAGCCCTTCGTCGGAGCAACAGTGCCACACGATATGTGTACAGTCTATCTGCAAGTCAGGAATTCTCTTAGCCTATATAGATATAGAACTGCTTAATTTAATCACAGTTAAAATATATCCAAAATTAAAAAATTAATATCAAGTTTTAAAAATAAATGTAATGTAATGTATGCATTTTGTATAAAAACAATTTCCTGAGCACTTATCATGTAACAAAATCTTAGGATCACCAAGTTAAATGGTGTTTTGCTGACGTTTCGAGCGTTAGCCCTTCGTCGGAGCAACAGTGCCACAGGATATGTGTACAATCTATCTGCAAGTCAGGAATTCTCTTAGCCTATATAGATATAGAACTGCTTAATTTAATCACAGTTAAAATATATCCAAAATTAAAAATTAATATCAAGTTTTAAAAATAAATGTAATGTAATGTATGCATTTTGTATAAAAACAATTTCCTCAGCACTTATCATGTAACAAAATCTTAGGATCACCAAGTAACATGTGTGTACTGAACACAATCGACAAGTGCTTGCATGTGCAGTCAAAATTATTAGCACTTTTAACCCTTTACCTGTGTCCAAGATCAGTTACAGCATCCTGAAGCCAGTTTGAAGCTGCACCTATTAGATGAAATAGTTAAACAAGGACTAGGTTATATTTGTATTCATTTTGAAATTATACTGTAGTAAGGACACATGGAAGTACCAACATGGGAATTGACTTCTGGTGCAGTTTACTTTTAATTTAAAATTACTTTACCCATGACCTTTTGCCTGCTTGCAGGACATGGCAAAATTGCAACTCCAATAATGGGAAATGGCTGAGATTTTCCATGAGTAAAAAAGAAAGTGTTTGTTTGCTAACCTTTAGATACATGGTTTAAAGGTTTGTTTCCAGCTGTAAAAGTGACTATTAAATGAAGAAACAGCCCCACGACAGAGAGGATGAACATATTCTCCCTGAAATGAACCATGAATGTATATGTATGTATTAGTTGTTTCAATCCTTGTCTAGTTAAAAAAAATCAGTGAGGACAATTTGATTATTTGCATGCAAGCTTACGTTAAAACCTCCACTGGCATTAGCACCCTTTCAATGCTGAAAAGGAAGAACAGTGCAAGCAGTGGTTTTAAAAAATTGTACTGTACATGTAGTCCAGTTACCGGTATGTCATCTAGCCACATAGGCATCTTATATGACAGACAGACAGACATACATACATATAGACAGACAGGGACGGCAGAGGGTTTCATACATTTTCACTAAACTCAGCCCCCCCCCCCACCTTGCCATACAATCTTACTAATAATCCCCCCCCCCTCCCACTTTGAAAACTGTTCCGCCGTCCCTGACAGACAGACAAAGAGGTGGATTTTAAGTGTGGGAGGGTGGGAGTAAAACCCCTTGGTGTGTTCTGGATAAGATTATAATACAAGAATCACAGAAATGAAACCTACCTCTCTTTGAAAATAAATAAAGCTCCAAACATGGTAAGAGCTGTAGAGGAGAACACAGCTAATACTTCATATCTTTCATACCTGAAAATGGAAAGTGTATTGAGATGTCGACCAGGCATTTACTTATATTCTATCCTCTATACAGATAGAGGAGGGGCCCAGGAGCCCCCTCTTGAAGTGGACATGTGACAAAATTCCTAAATGTATTGAGGACGTTAGTAACAAAAATGACTGCTAATTGCCACTGCACAGCTCAGCACCTTTTAGGTTTAGTAATAAATTGAACTGAAATTACAACAAATTATTTTGCAACATTCTAAAAAGAAATGATCTTCCTTTATGCAGGGCTAAAAACAAGAGCTGGTCATCCACCTGGCCGGACATTTTGGCTGTGCGTAATAACCTACCCAAATGAGAAGATGGTTGATGGTTTTTGAAGAGAGACCCATAATGAAAGTAGACAAGTCAATAAACTGTTGAGAAACACAGAAGCAGGAATGGAGTAAACAGTATGATCATTAATTTGTCCCAGCATCAGTAACATGCATCAAGTTGTCTTAGTTTGTAGGTTTTAGAAAAAGATCAAAACTCTTGAATGCTGACAATCTAGACATCAAATGAGCAGAACGGTAGGATAGTGAAGCAGGTCTTATACTCTTTTCAAGACGGAAGTAACAAGAAGAAAAAACTAAAAATGGCAAACTGTTAGTAAGAAACAACCAACCTTAGCATGTCAAATATTGTTAAGTAACTAAATGCCATCAGTGCTGAGAAGAGAGGAAAGAAAAAGCAAAATGTGTTGGCTAAATCTAAATCTAAATTAAATATAAGGTGGGATCAAGGAGGTTGTAAACATTACTTAAAACCTCCTTGGTGGAAGTAAAAAAAAAGCTGTTTTTAGTGATTGCTCAATGTAAGATCAGGGCTCATTGCACCGAATATGGGCTTACTGTGCAACTACGTCAACCGGGCCATTTTGAAAGAAGTTAGCCAATCAGAAAGTGAGTACAGAACAAAGGATCTCACTTTCTTGAGATCTCAGACATCAAAATATTCACTTTTCTCTAAAAATTGTGAAAATTATGAGCAGAAATCACTTCAAAACACTTAATTACTCATCGTCAAATGTAGCTCAGCTATCAAAATTCCTTAAAATGGTTTGAATCTCTGAATGACAATTTTTTTACGGAATGGCCCGTTTGACGTAGTCACACAGTAAATACCCCCTATATTTTTTAGTACACTGAACTTTTTTCACTTAGGTGTAAAATAAAACCTGTTACAAACATCACACGGCAAAGCTCATGTAATAATTCAACATGACATAACATTCATATTCTGTCTGTTGCTTTGTTCTCTTACCTAAGCTATTTGTTGATCCACTATATACAAATAACACAAATGTTAAAACCAAATTTATTAAAAGTAGCCAGAAGATCTTCCAACCCTGTATAAAGAAATAAAAGAAAATAGTATGTACTGGTAAATGAATACTTCTAACACAACACATTCAATCTGACATGCCTTGACTATAATGCTGCAAAATGTGAACAAAATAAATATTTTATTCACATTATGCCATTGTTATATTGCCAACAGAAATATGGAATTTAAGGATCCACGGCTCTGAAGAATGGCCTAGAACTGGACAGTGAAGGGCTGTTTGATCACAATAATGTACATAAACAAAGAATATAATTTTCTTTTTGTGACATAACAGCCCATACCCTTTTTTCAGCAAGGACAGTCTTGAGTTCTCTTGTTACTGTGTTTATTATTGTGTAAGACCTTTTCTGGAATGGCTTGATGGCACTCTAAAATAATAGAGTCAGTGTATAAAAATATGTAACAACATCTTAGCAGGTATAACTCCTTACAATAAATCCAGTTTCAAGAACAAAGAAATTATGAAAAATTCTAGCTTAATTTCCTTACTGAAAGCATTCTGCCACTTTCTTCTTGTGATCCTCGCTGTCTTAAAATTTGATCTGTGAATGGAATAAAGAGACTCTTATTAGTTATTATACTAAATTAATTAAATGTATTAATTAATGCATAAAAAAATCTAGGCATGGGTCTCAATCAGGACTGAACCAAGATAACATTGAAAACCATTTTACCGAACCAATTTGTTTGGATCAAAAAATAAACTTTCTTTACATGTACTATGTAGGTCTATGTTTGTCTAAACAGCCTATTATCAGCTCCATTTTCTTCTTCTTCTTCCTTATGAGCCCCTCCTTCTGTGCGGAAGATTCTTGTGGGCGTAAGATTCTTGATTCTCTTATTTCGACTCCCAAACAAATGTCCATTCAGTAAAACAAGAAATGGGACGACTAATAAACACTAACCTCTTGATTCAACACTAGCCGTATCCCCAATATCCAGTACGATTTCCCCGTCAGTCGTCTGTTTCTTGGGCACATAACGCAAAAATCTTCCCCCGTCAGACGCATCGCTTGCAACGCTAGTCGAATTATAAGAATACGTAGAACTCGGCATATTAACTACAGATTGCTGGTAATATCCGCGATTAGAGCTCCCCAAGGGATCCATATGAGAATGGCTATCCATTTTATAAACAGAACTTGTTGGTTGTGTGAATTTTTCGCGACGAAACTGGACTTAAAAAAGTGATCAACTAGGCCTTCCTCTTGCCGCCATTTTGTACGAAAAAACTGAGCCCGCGAGATGTGACACGTAAGACTAGAGCCAGCCCCCCTCACCCGTGACCGCGCGCACATGAAAAATTTGAGTGGAAACTGTGAATTGTGACATTTTTAGTGCCTGGGTTTTGGGTTTAATTGGATTTGTGATGGTTCTAGGAGCCAGACAGAAATGGTTTATACTAAGAGCTGTCATAGTTGGCGAGGTGGCGGCATTTTTGGCTTCATATCGCGTGTGGCACAAGATGAACACTGACAGAGGTACCTTCAGCAAGCAAAACATGTGCCATGTGGCGCATGTGCTCAATAACAAAGTCATCCCCGTAGTGAGGGGAGGGGCCAGGGGGGCCTTACTCACTTCTCCTGGGAATGACCACCTTTTGGTGCAATCCCCCAGAATGGTCTTATGGCTTGTAGGGGGGAGGGGCAGGGGGAGTTGTGGACTAAAGTTTTGCAGTGCAGTTTACAACTATCATGAGTGGGGTTACATATCATGGATAAGATGGGCCTCAACTCTTGTCGGTCCATTAAATATAGAGAAGTGATCATTACAGGTGCCATGCTCTATAGCTGAGCCTGACTTTAATCTTTGCAAACCCTTTCTTGTCAGATTACAGGTACTGGATGCACAATAATTACCCATCAGTCTTGGAAGGTAAAGAAGAGTGTGATTCCTTATAGTATAATTTTGTATTGAAGCATATATGAAGAGAAAGGTGTGTGCTGTAAAAAATATGTATTTATAAACATCACCCAAAAGGGGGTGCACAGTACCAAATGCACCCCCTAAACCTGGTACTGGGGGACCACTTGCGCCCCAGGACCTCCCCTTGGACCTGTCACTCACATTGAAGTAAATCAACTACTTTTTTAGGATTCTACACCTCAGCAGAATGGGCAGGCTTTATGGAGGTCCGAAAAGAAGACCAGAAAGAATGGAATTCCTGAAGAATAGTTAATGAACATTCACTGTCTTGGTCAACAATGATGGTGTAGTTTGTTCTGCCCACAACAAATTAGAATATGGCAAAACGATGATACAAGTGAGACAGAATGTTCAAGACTTGATTACTTAATGTGTGGTTCCAGAAATTATCCATACTCCCCCTACGGAAGGGCATTGGAAATTCCAGAGGGGTGGGGGGGGGGGGGGAGAAGGGGTCACTTTCCAACACCCTTCCGTGGAGGGGGTATGGATATTTTCTTGAACCACACAATCAGATGGGTAAAGCTTTGAGGAAGAGGTGTGCAGCGGTGGAGTAGAGAAGTGATGTAGAACAAAATTGTGTTTGTTTGGGGGAAAATACAAGTACATCATGGGTAATCAAGATGGCAAAAATAATACAGATTCCTAAGGAGAGGCAAGCCTGGAATCCCGATCTTTTCTCATTTCAAAGTTATCATTAAAAAGTAAAGAAATGATACTATCAATTTCAATCCACCTTTTTTCATATAATCCTAAAATGACAGAAAACGTGTGAAAAAAAAGTTTGTAGAAATAGAACTCAGTGTCGTAGCTAGAGTTTTTTTTTTTTGTGTGTGTGTGTGTGGGGGGGGGGGGGGGGGGGTTTGTCATCCTTTTTTTGCTGGTGGGAGGGCAAATAGGTATTTCTCCACATGTTTAAAGACAGACAGACAGATATATTTATTTGGCATCATATACATGAGTGTACATTGATGAAGAAGGTCCAGATAAAACTTATTTAAGGGAGAAGCATGATTAAGGTGTAATTATGTAATGTCTTTCCGGAGGAGGAAGCACTCATGTACAAATCTAGCAATGATACTAAAATTTTACTTTGCTCGGGGTACAGCCATGACTCGTGCAGAAACAGCTATGGATATGAAATTGATTTGGAGAAAGTTTAAAAAGGTAGAGAAAGAAAACAATAAATAAGCATGTGACAACAAGTTATTGAAACATTTTTATTCTACTAATAATAATTTACCACAAACCACCTTAACCTATCTAATATACTTTTTGCAAAATCACCATTTTCTTCAAATTTGAGGGCTCCATCAATTATCATTGTAGTGTTTACAGGGAAAGGGAGGTTTCAACTACAAACATTAATAATTTATCAAAACTTTAATTAAAACTGTATCACATATTTTATCCTTGGTAACGTTTCTGCTAGAAATGTTAAGCTTCGGCCAACCCTAGGACACATTTAGCGCACAACATTTGTGCCATGCATGTTTCCCCGACTGATTAACTAGGAAACATCGCACGCGTGTCTCGGAAACATAAAATGTTTCTTGTCTGGCGAATATTTTTTTGTGTTCCGGCTACAAAATTTGTCGTGCAAGAATGTTTCGCGCCTGGCTAAATTGGGAAACAGAAGGAAACAATGTCGCGCGCTACATGTGTCCTAGTTTAGCCAGTGCTTTAGTCATCTGCTTTTGTGGCACCATTTTGTGCTGAACAAGAATTGTTCGATGACACACGCCCATTAACCGGAGGTCCTTCTGTGGATTGTGCATCCATCGTCGCTTTGGCGCTATGTGTGACGTGATCACTCATCGTTACATCTGATTGGGTATTCACAATAAAACAGTCACGCAACCCGTTGCTCTGCCTCACAGAAGAACAATTAACACTTGCCACGCTTGAATCTTTGACGGAACAGCAAGGTCGCAGCTCGTTTTCTCGTGACGAGTTATGTCCTTGTTGCTGATTTTCCCCAGTCGCGGAACAAGAAGAGGAAAGTGTTCTTAACCTACATTCCACAAGATCACCATTGTCTTCCCATTTATGCGCAGCACTGTTATCATTGTCAATGTCAATACCATCGCCCATTGAAGCAGCAGGGGCGTGGTCGACGGAAGAATGAAATTGCCTGAGAACTCCCCAATCTCTACCTCATTTACTGGCTCTTCAGAGGCACTCCTTTCATGATTTTGAACCCTCTTTCTTTGTCGCTTGTGCCGACGACGACTGCCTTCTCCTGTGTCGCTTTCACTCGCGCTTGAGGAGCTGCCACTGTGATGCCGCCCATTGTCAGAGCCCGCTGCTGAGGAGGCAGTGCTTGTATCAGAGCGGCTTCCCCTTCTATCACTACTAGAACTTCTGCTTCTGCTCCTTTGGCTCCGATAGCGGCGAGTACTGCGGAAGACACGGTTGCGGAATCGAACTGGGCTTGCGTCTTGGTCTGGTTCGGGTGAAGCTAGTCTTGGTCGAGGCTCAGACTCAGTAGATGTGTCTGATCCACTATCGGAAGAAGACCCTACTTCGCCTTGTAGTAGCACTCTATTAATGTCTCTTAGGTACTGAAGGTTGCTCTCGGAAGGGGCGGGGGCTGCTGCCTCGTTGCCGTTGTTGGATGCTCCCTCTGCTGCCCGTAGGAAGCCCCTTAAAAACATAGCACGGCGTAGGTGGCGCATCCTACGAAGGACCTCCCGCGCTTCTGAGTCCTCGCCCTCCTCATCCCCATCCACTGCCGCTTCCGCCTCTGCACGTAGGAACATTGCCCTTCGTAGCTGCCCCATCCGCCTCAGCACCGCCCTAGTTTCCTCGTCCATCCGCTCCCCTCCTTCCATAGTATCTGGTGCCTGCCTTGCCCCTGTCGAGTATCCCGCGATGATGTTCCGAACGGTCTCAATGCTCACGCCTCGGGACTCGTCGTTGTTGCTCGAGCTGCTATCGGAATCACCTCGCGTGAAGTTCAAGTAAAATTCCTCTTCTGAGAAACTGTCGTCGGTGTCCGAGTCCCAGCCTCGCTCTTCGTGCTGTATTAGCGAGTCGAAGAATGCGAGCATCCGAGGATCCTCCTGTTGAATAAAGAAATGACAGGCAGTTACAGGACTGTAATATTATGGTCGCACACTTAAGAGTCTGAGATCACGAACTTTTATCGTTCTGGCACCCAGTTTTCCCTTAAGCAATAAAAGTACTTTCCGCGTGCTCTCTGCTTTCTTACAAACACGAGGGGGATGTTGGGAGAACTGATCAAAACTTGAAATACACGAGCCGCAGGCGAGTGTCCTTCAAGTTTTATCAGTTCGACCAACATTCCCCGAGTGTTTGTAAGAAACCAGAGAGCACGCAGAAAGTATTTTTTATTGCTTTTAGAAAATAACATACACACGCGCGACAGCGTTGCGTGGCAATCGTGTTTCTCAGGTCTCTTACAAACACGCCTTTCAACCAATCAGAATGCGCACATTCACAATACAACATAGGTGTTATTTTCTAATAAATAATACAAACACTTTATTTCAACTCGAACCATAGTTAGTAGAGGGGACTCTACTAACCATGCTCGAACTTAAGATGCATAATGTGTCTTAAAACACTTCGCAGTTAACCAACCCGTTCAGTTTCAGTATCAGTTAATTTTCTCGGTGAAGCTAAATTGCTATAGACAAGAGGGCGTTCGCGTAGAATTTGCATCACAAATCACCTCCAATCGACATACGGTTTCTTACAACAACTCGCGGGAGAGGCTCTGGTGACAGCCATTGACGCACGCGCGATATTTTGATACAGAGCCGTTGAAATTTCTGCGCCAATGCACTAACGTTCAAAATCAGCCAATCAGCGAAGGCCCCCGCGAGGTGGCAAGCCGGGGAGCACTGGGTACGAGAATGACTCTGTACGTGAGCGAAGCTTGAGTATTTTTCCAGATGGATTGCCCCTTTACCTCAACCGAACCCTCCTCATATTCATGTGTCAGCGGTCTTCCACTACTTAACACCAGGTCCACATAGTCATCATGACTGTACATCTCACGCCGCTGACTTGTATCTTGCGAGCGACTGTCTTGTTCTTGTTCATCGTAGAGTTGCCATGGGCTCCAAACCTTAGCAGAAAAACAGAAACAAATGGTATTGTTTACGCCACGATTTTCAGTATTTCCAGTTGGCATGGATGTGAATTGTGTTACATCGCAGCACTCGCTTTTGGAAATCAACGAAGTGGATTCTTTTAGACTGGAAGCAGCGAGGTGGTACTCACTACCGTCACATGCGAGTTTTCCGACGTATTTTTCTTTACTTATAACGTTTTACATTTGGCTACTTTGCACTATGGATTATAGAGAAACACGTCGAATTATCTATTTTTCAACTGATTTTGATCAATATTTCTGATAATATGAGCAATTTGATCTCCTTACCGGGTGGGGTCTGGTAACTAGTCAAACGCAAGATTCCTTTCTTTTGCAAAAAAAAAAACCCACTTGCACTCTCCCAATATCAAAAATTCGAACGGTACATAACAGTTGGAAAAATCACCAGTCACAACGTTTATAATAAAAACATTTCTTTTAGAAATGCCATGTGCAAGTGTTAAGTTGGCTGTTAAGTTGGCAGTTAAGTTGGCTGCGTAGTCAATCACAATCGTGTGAGCAAATCGGATCTTTGTTCAGTGCACTCCTTTGGCTTGTTTTTCGAGACATGTCGCAACAGACATGTCGCACTAGGCGAAACTAGGAAAGGATTTGATTGGCTCACGAGTTTGATTGACTACGCTTGATTTTCTTGACAAAAAATGGTCTTCGAAACGCTCTTGGCCTATTTCTTCAAACTTATAGTCTGACCTCATTGGCGTTGGTATTGCGAAAAGTTATCTTGCATGTCTGGGTGGATTCTTCAACTCAAAAAATGGAGGGCCGCCATCTCGTTGCCATGGAAGCGTGAATTTAAACAAAACATGTAAACACATATAACGATCCATTGCATGTTTCTTGTAAAGTGGCTTGCCTTTCTGTGTATGTATAGCACGTGAGATACATGCCATACCAGACCGAAGAGTCAACTAAAAACTGCTATAAGCCACCTTAGAGTGCAAATTTTCTTAGTTTTTTTATTAATAACACGCAATGCCAGTGGTTCAAAATACCTATTTTTTTGCAAAATACAGACAACGCTTCAAATCTACTAAGATACCTATTGTCTTGAATAAATTCCCGTTGATTTGCGATAAATGTGAAACTAATCGCGCGCTAAAATTATCTGAAAAACAGAAAAAATGAAGAACTTTTTCTAAACTGTAATGAATTTCTTCCGAATTGCATAAATTACAAAAATAACATAGTGAGTTTTAAATCTCGTGTGTTATAGCCGAAATCTACCTCGTCGGTGCGAATGGAATCTCAGATGTATAGGTTTAAATAGTTTGAGCAAAAAACCTTGATTTTTTTTAAATGTAAACGAAGAAATTAGAAACAAACTTCGGTAGCAATCACATTTGCTGTCGTTTGTTTAGATATGTAAATTTTATGAAAGTGGGGGACAAAACTTTCAGTAAACTTCACGCCATTGCTAAACTCTCTCAAAATAGGCTATAAGTCCGGGCAATAGACCAAATGACTGCAATTTTACTAGACCACACATCTGTAGTTTCTTAGTGCAATAAGGCTTATGGTTATCTATATATTAGAGGAAATGCAAACCCCAGTCGTATTATTATGCTTTAAATTGTGGTGGGGGACAATGCTTTCAGTAAACTTCGAAATTTTATATTTCCAAGAACTTATTTCCGATCTCAGTCAGAATGCCACATTTCGACATAAAAATCTATAGACCACAGTTGGCTCAGTTTGTTTCATTGCGGCGTTGCTTATTTTGACAATAAATCTAAAAAACCTGAAATACGCTAAAATTATCAAATTTTTGGGACACGAAAATGGCAAAGACGTTTTCACTAATAATATCGAAGAAGATGCATATATTGAAGAAAATACCATATAAGTTATTTCATTTAGGATTGGAACTTCGATTTATGGCAAATTTTGCGTTGTATGTTTTATCCATGAAGAAATAAGTAAAAATATTTTTACACCAGGCGCTGAACGTGTGACGCTGGGACATGCAAATTTGCATAAAAACAGAGATATTTATAATGATTTTTCGATCCTAAAAAAACTCCTTTTCACAAAAATTATTTTTTCAGGGAATGATGAGTCAGGTGCATAGACTTGTGCTTAGAGAATGAGCTTACTGCAAACCGATGCTTTAAAAATTGATTTTAACGGCAAAAATTGGCGAGTGAGTACCACCTCGCTGCTTCCAGTCTTTAGGGCAATATTTTAAACCAGCAAATTGCCAAATAAAACTGAAGTGTTGGCTTTAGTTTGTTGAATGTAATCCACTGAACACCTCCCCCGCAAATCATAACAGCGAGTCCCACTTGCAAAATAAGTACTAAAAATGCACTTCATACCTTGATAACCTTTTCCACGCCAGCAGAGATGACCATATGGGTTGCTGGGTTAAACCGCACTTGGTTTACAATGGACCTGTGACCGGACAGGACAAGGAAGGCCTCATCTACGGTCACCACGCCCTCGGGCTTGTCGGATACTTCCGGTATCCGCCAAACATACACGTTGAAGTCGTCTGATCCAGAGATTATGTACTGAAAACATGACAGAAAAGAGTCATTAAATATATCCGTTTACTTGTAATTCAGGGAAGTTCATTAATATTTTGGTTTAACATTAATTTTGGTTACAGAAAAAGAAGTCAAATCTTCTTTTGTTGAAAAGAGGACTCTGCTTATGGAGGATTGTTGGGATGGGAAGTAAATGATAGCTAAGAAAGCACTCTAACTGGTTCGCCGTCCATTAGAAGACCAGAAAATCAGATTTCAGGCTTCAACGGGAATCGAACACATGCCCTTCGTGATGCCATTGCGTTCTTCCAACTGTGGGCTATGAAGCCCGATAAGGTTAAATGTTGGGTTCTTAAAACCCAACGGAGCGCTCTTGAAAGTGTGTGTGTGTTTTGACTTGGCTGTACTGCTATGAAAATGATTTTTTTACAGTTTGTAGCTTTTTTTGCTCTTGCGAACCGGAACTAATTTCGGATTGTAAGGGAAACTTGTAAAATCTTACACCCGCATTGCGATTCATAGACAATCAAGCGAATCGTAAAGCGCTTGGATATCACTGGGTCTGGGTTCTCTGTGGATTCACGAAAAACGATAGGTAGAAAGAAAAGCTCCCAATTAAAAACGATACAAAAAAGGGCACAAATACCACAGCCTAAGTCGACGTTTCGGACTTTATTTCAATGGACGATTCCAGCTATTTTGAATGCGCTTCACTGCAACTGATTTGCATGCGCGCGTTGCATCCTGGTAGTTGTGTTACATTCATTCCAAAATACAATCGTTCCTTCGATTGTAGTTATAAAATACCTGATCATCATCTCCACCAAAACAGTGGCTCTTCATGGTACAGACGTTATTGTAGCCCTGATGGTCAAACTCCACCAAGCTCGCGCTACGGTCAATGCGGTACAACACTGGAGGTAGGCGGCGCCTCAGGGCGGTAAGCATGGTGCCACGGCTGTTCCACTTGACCCCCATAGCACATGTCTGGGGATTGAGATTGCTGTATTGTTGAAGAAGTCTGTGAGAAAAAACGACAGAATGCGCATTTAATGAACGGACTTACATTCATAAATGATTTTCGTTCGTTTTACAACCTGGTTATGCCAATATCAAAAAACAACCATGACTGTGATGGAAAAGAACATGAAAAACTACTGTGGGCTGTATGCTAGCCAAATGTACAACAGAACAGAATGACGCGCAAATATCCATATTAATGTTCAAATGTGGTTAATAGATGTACCCATGTCTGATCCCTAAGATGCAAAATGACGAATCATTTCAACCCATGTCGAAAACAAGGTTCGGCACAGTAGAGAAATATCCCAACTGTACTGACCATGAATCCTCGGTGCCGTGAATGGGAATCGAACGGAGTGGCAAGCGACTCATATGCTATGTCATGCCATACTTCCCATGCGCATTTGTTATTTCAGGTCATTTACATGATCATACTTTTTGGGTGCTCGAGAGTCCCATAACTGCACTCCTTTCTTGGCGTTTGCAGTAGCGATAAGTACAGGGTCCACAGGGTTGAACATGGCTGCATGGAATGCTGCTGATGAGTACCTTGCAATACACTGGGAAGGAGCTGTGGCAAGGAAAATACTGATTAATAGTCTACAAGATCATGAGAAATCTCTGACGCACTTAAATTCTTCTGTGTAAAATGCTGTGCAGAATGCGATGTTTATGTAATTTACACAGCCCAGTGTGCATAAGAGCTGGTTCAAAAGTGGCCTTCCAAATTCCTGTTTTCAACCACAAAGTATTGGATTTGCCCATACAAAAATCAGGCCAAGATGACAAACTCTGTTGCTTTTAAGAAATCAGCCTGACAAATCATCGCATGTAAATCCTTGCTCACAACTTTATTTTGTGAAAGTTTATAGTGCACAGGGTACAATTTGTGTTTTCTAAAATATTTTCACTCACTACTTCCTGAGGCTGTCCTAACATCCCACATCAGTACTTTTCCATTTTCACATGCGGTTATGAACAAATTATTATCTGGATGAACACAAAGACTGTACACTGGGTCATCATGCAGGAAGATTCCAATTGTTTCTTTCCTATAAACAAAGACAAGAAAATGAGAATTTGCAATCAAGAAAGGTGTACAATTTCCAGTGCTAGGCAGGCAGTGAGTCCTTACTGCGGTTTTCAGAATTGTGTGGTTCAAAGAAAATATCCAGGGGGGACTCCCATAAAACGGGGGTGCTCATCGGGAAAATCGATTTTATCCCTAAGGGATAGCAAATTGGGTGTGGCAAAACATGTGTAACTTTTGAACATCCTTTCTGTGGTTGTTGTAACTAATGGAGCAACTAATCAATATTGTGTTTTCAAAGCGTTCACTGAATCAAACATCTAAGCAGCCTGGTAGCTTTTGCAAAACCTCAGCGTGATGTTTGTGGTTGCTAAGTTGTGTAATCAAAAGAAGCTGCTAAGCCTCATGGTTCAAAATTTCACAGAATTATGAAAACCATCATGATGAGCAAGACGTCATGCAGTTGCAGAAAATGTTCCACCACTTAGTAGTATATATAGTATTAGTATCACCCAACTAGTGGACTATTGCCAATGCTGCATTCTGATTGGCTACGCTACTAGGGGTCTATTATCTATAGACCTCTAGTAGCAAAAGCGTAGATTTCGAACATAAAAACAATGGCGGCCGCTTCTCGTTTTGTAGAGGTTTCTGGTTATTTTTTAACACAACTTTTCCTTTTTCTTGTCCAACTAGTCGGGTGATACCAAAACAATTAGACCTCTCGCCTCAAGGGCCATGGGTCAATAGCCCATTCTGCCTGCAGCCTCATGGGCTATTGGTCTGTAGCCCTTTCAGGCTCGAGGTCTAATTGTTAAATATATGTTGTCATACATTGTATTTATTATTAAAAATAGAGCTAATAATAATTATATCTTATATCATCTGAGCTACATTTTATGCAACAAACTTACGTTTTTAAGTCATGGCGCATAGCTTGGTCATCATTGCCTAAATTCCAAATGTGAAAAATGTCAATAACATTGCTACCAAGTACTTCTTTGGCTGCCAATTAAAGATGTCACATTAGCTTCCTAGACAAAGCATTGTTAAAGACCTTGATCGAGTTACACTGTTTATAGTTTATTCATTAGGCAAGACTTAGTTTCAATACATGCATAGAGCTGTTTTAGACTGTACAACATACTGTTAGTACCTGCTGAAAAAACATGACTGTTGTCCATATCAAATACAGTGCAGAATATGTTGGATCTATGCTGCCCTTCATCTGGAATGGAGTCTGCCTTCGCGAGAGCAGGGAATGCTCAACATCCCACACCAACACACGGCGGTCATCTCCTCCTAGCATAAACAGGTGAAAATGTTATGTTATGGAATACACATTTTATATGAACATCCAAGCCCAGGATGAGCCCTCAAACAGTGGAATTTTACTTGTTTTCATTTGCAAGTTTGAGCATGGAACTTGTGGTACAGGTTATGATTTTGAGGTTACTAGAATCAAGGAAGTGCAAGAGAATGTAATTTGGAAATGGCTTTCTGGCCTCTTCAATCATCAGATCCTACACTTTGGTTAAGGATTTTGGTAACATGTTAGACAAATAAAGTGCATGTTTCTCTTTTTGAATTCTATTATCTCATGCATGGCACAGCCATTTACATCATGTGTCTCTGATAATATTGATGATATGGCAAGAACATTATTTTAAAGATTTTAGGCCAGAAACCAAGAAGATGAAGAACAGGTTGTGATGTTGCTGAAGATTCCAAGAGCATGTTGTGCATTTCAAAAGCAGACATCCCACATGGATCTACTTTTGTCTCCGAAAGTCATATCTGTCTCAAATAAATGTGGGATAAATAATTTCAAAAGGGCTTCACTATTGAATAGAATAGAATGATACTTTATAGTATCTCAATCAAGTGCACTACTAATTGGGGAGACCTTAATACTAGAATAAATAACAGATATAAATTTGTTTAATAAAAATCGATCCAATATAATAACAGCACGTAAGCTTAAGTATAAATTCTACTCAATATATATTTTAAGGAAATTTGGTAAGTAATTTTTCCTCTAAGAATAAGAAACTGGGAAGGTGATCATGGATAACTTAATTAAAGATTTGGGCAAATATTTAGACCTGTACTTCTCAAGTGTTAATATCATACTTATTTAGATTTAACGTTAGCAAGACCGACAAGTTTTCAAGCTTACCTGCCTAGACATGCAGCAAAATATCAAAAGAAAAATATAATGCAAAACACTTCTCCTTCGTGCATTAAAAAAACCAATTGGGACTAAAGAGAAGGTTTTCCTAAGGCAAGTGATGGCTATTTTTTCTGGATTGGGATCTTAAATTGCTGCGCTCTCAACTTTACAGAAAATGATTTAATGCCTTCATAAAAGAAGTGCGGCGACAGTTGTGAGTTCATCACCGAAATGAAATTGAGATGCGTATACAGTAAACATATACCTGAAACCACATATCGTCCACCATGATTCGAGAACTCGATAGCGTTAACACAACCATAGTGCCCTCGTAAATCCTTTCGAAATAAGTCCTTGCAGCTCGCAAACTTTGAGGACACAAAGTTCTTGCACAAAGACGGAGACCCCGAAATCTCACGGGCTTTACAGTATAGTGGAAAGCTTTTGTAAGACGGTGCAAGACTTCTGGTCGGGAACCCAAAGTTACCCGACATTTTTCAATAGTTGAACAGTCCCGGAAGCATAAAAATGCCTTCTTGGGAGAAATACTAGACCGTTTATGGTGTAAAAATGCTCATTTCTTCCGAATGTAGTCAATGCGCGATGTTTTCTTCGAGAACTCTTTTCCTCAATTAGAAGCCTAAGTACTAGTCTTCAGACTCACTACCTCACGTCCATTGTTTACCGGGAAATCAATTTCGTCAGAAGACTAAAAACTAGTGTTTAGTCTTCTTTTCTTCTTGGCCGTGTTTATCACTGGGTTACAAAGCCTACTGTTGCCTAGTGCAACAAAAACAACCGCAGAACTCGAAATTTGAAGTTTTCTTATTTTATTTTGCCATCTTTTCCTGTGATTACAGTTGATATTCAAAGAAGATATGGAGGCCTTGCAAAAAGAGCTCGCAAAGATCAAAGTTACACTACCAGAGCCGCAAAATATGCCGTAAGTACTACACGAAAATTGGCGCCAATTTCTCTAGTCTAGATGTAGGACAGGAGAATGGTCATTCCTTCAAAAGAAAATAAGTTAAGATTACACAACAAGCTTTACATTTCTCAAGTATCTCTGCTAAGCACGAGAAGTCGAATAAGACATATTACTTGTCGATACCTACTTTCCTTTGTTTCTTTTTACATTGTATGTATAAATGTATATCAAAATGCCAAGGTTTATGATTTTGTGCATTTCAGCTCAGCAAAGGTGAACCCAGATATACTCCCAGACACATATAAAACAAACAATGCCAAAGAAAAGCTGGTACTTTCATTTGCCGAGAATTTCAGACGTCAGTTTGTTCATTTGTACAGAGACAGAAAACCATTGTTGTTGAATCCTATCAATGAATGTGGTTCTGAGGTGAGTACTTTCATGTTGGCAAAGCCTTCAGGTCTGCTGATGGGCTATTCTCTACCCTGGGCATCAGAGTCCAGATATCTACATCTATCTAAATCTACAAATGGGGGGCCAGTGCAACGGGGGTTACCCATCATGCAAGACGTGATGGGTAAGAGAATCTGGCATCCAGAGAATCTGGTGTTACACAACTGGAGCAAAGTTACTTAGTGATCTGGTCGACCCTGGTGACTAACTTTAGGTCTGTGGTACTGTATAAAAAAACAAGGATTTTTGGTCTCTGATAGGGTCTGGTTTTGGAGACCTCAGCAGCACACTCCTACCCAAAATCAGTGAAGTAGGGTTTTACCAGGCGTCCCAAGATTTTTACCATGCTTCACATTTGAGTTATATTTTTCTGTATTTCTCATATTATAGCCTTTATTCTTTGCCTAAGATCTCCTGATTTCTTGTGTTCAAGGGTTGGCATCCATATGCATATCTCAGGGTACATGTAGGTTTTGACCATTCCTTACTTGATTCATTTGCAGAAATTTATTTGCACATACATCAGACCCACCCTACTACAATACAAGGAGCTCTATGATTATGATGGGTGTGCTCAGTTTGTATCAGATTATCTCACCTTTGAGCCTTTGGACCCTCCTATTGATTTGGTAAGTACTATTTACAATATGAGTGGCTATGTTGTATCGGCAGATACAAACACGAGCGCGTAGCACTATGTTGTATCTGCCGATACAACATAGACACGAATATTCTTACTTTTTGATATTCTACTTTTGTACTTATATTACATTGAATGTTCATTGAAAATGAAAGAATTTTCGGGTGTTTACAAAAAACGCCAATCGTTTTGTAGCAAGCATGCGCAGAAGGCATGATTCCTGTCCCACATGGAACTAGCCGGACTAAAACAACATATAGTCTCTCAGGGGAAGCTTTTTTAGGTACTGCTCTTTACAAGAGAAGACCATGCTTGGACTTCATTAGATTGGTCCCCTTCAGCTTTTAGTCTGAGGGGATATTTGAAACAAGTGCATTGAAAATGAAAGAATTTTTCGGATGCACAAAAAACGCCAATCGTTTTGTAGCAAGCATGTGCAGAAAGCATGATTCCTTTCCCACATGGAACTAGCCGGACTAAAACAACATATAGTCTCTCACGTGAAGTTTTTTTTAGGTACTGCTCTACGAGAGAAGACCATACTTGGACTCCTTGGACTAGAGAGTGTTCCCCTTCAGCCTTTGGACAGTAGGGGATATTTGTTATTTGAAACAAATATCCAACTGTTCAAAGACTGGGGGCTGCACTGGAAGGTGTCCTATACAGAATAGTAACTGGTCTAATTAGTATTCTGTATCAGATACAGAATACTAATTAGTATAATTCTGCATCAGACACCTAGCCATGTGGTATCGGGGGTTACAAGTAGTGTCACCTGCCGAAACCAGTACAGAGATTGGATGAGCTTCCTATGAATAATGGATGAATATTATAAGTTATTTTAATATTTTTAACCTTGCCAAATTTGATCATTTATCTGGTTTAATTTCCCCTGTCATTTGAGGGTCCTACGTAACCAGCTAGTCTTTGTCAACCAGAAATTTAAACATAGACATTTTTAATAAATTCCAGTCAAAAATTGGATGGACTTTTTCTGTAATTATTGCACAATGACAATTTGTATGTGTGCTTTATACGTTGCATTTTTAATAAAATTAGACAAATTTAATTGATCAATTAAATTCGTCTGTGCGACATATAAAATGGAGGTTCGTTTTATACGACGAATAAAATAAAACGAAGACATACTTCAGACGTTGTATACGTCTTGGGTCGATGTATACAACGTCTTGGACGAATTAAATTTTTGACCTATTTAGGCTCGTTTTATAGGTCGCATTTCAGACGAATTTAATTGCGATAATTAAATTCGTCTGAATTAAATTCGTCCGAAATACGACGTATAAACTAGGCCTTTTAGATGAAGTACCTTCCATTCAAAAATTTAGCAATAGTTAGAATTGATGATGAATTAGAACACCTGCTATTTACCCCTTGTATTGTCAATGGCATTTTAATTTAATTTCCTATCACTTGTAGCCAAATAAGCTCTGCTCCTCCACTACTGTGCTCAAGAAACAGCAAGGCAATTGCTTTGAGTTCAGTATGTTACTGTGCTCACTCCTTATTGGCTCTGGCTATGACGCCTATTGTGTGTGTGGATATGCAACCAGGGAGACGACACTAATGGATGAAACTCGAGAAATATGTCCAGTGCTAAAGAAAAAGGATGAGGTGAGGGATGATATCAAAATCAAATGTAGAAAAAGTATTTATTCTAATGCTATTAGCCGTGGACAGTATTTTTATCGCAGGACACCCTGGAGTTTGTGATGTGGCAACCATCTTGAATTTATGTGACAATGGGAATTATGTGTGGGGGAGGGTGGTCAGGGCTGGAAATTAACTTTTTTTTCTTGCTGGCAACCAAGTGTAAAAAACTGGTCACATGAACATAACTAAATTGGTCTCCAGCTGGCACCTAAAAGTTTAGATTTTTAGTCACCTAGTCCTGATTTGTGGTCGTCCAGGCAGTCCACCTGATCGAAATTTCCAGCCCTACAAGCAGGCCATTCGGTGAACAAACAAAACATATGATACCTTACACTGTTGTTCATGTGTACCATACAAACCATGTGCATAAGCCTTGTTTGATACTGTTGCAGAACCTGTACTGTTTTTACTACTATGAAAAATATGAATTATGTTTTGGTTATTTAAGGTGACAAAGGCAGAAGAGAAAAAAGAAATGAAGAAATATTCTGTGAAACCCCCAAAAGATTTGCGGAGCAAGTTTGAAGCCAAGCTCGAGGCTAAAGCTAAAGCTGAGGAGGAAGCGAAGGAGAAAAAACGTAAAGAAGAAGAGGATGAAAAAATAGCAGTACGTGATGGCAGATAAAAAACAGATAATACGGCAAGGATTCACAAAGTGCCCAGTAAAAAATTCTGGGAAATCTTGATCAATGAGTTAAAAAAAAAAAATGAAATAAGTTACATTTTTCGATTGATAAATGCAAAATTGATAAAGGCTTGCTCTCTTAAAACCTATTTTACACTTGCCTAGGTTACAGACAATACAGACTTTATGCTACATTACACTTTACAACAAGACTTGTTTTCTGTGAAAAGAATTCACGATGATCTACACTTGTCCCATTTAAATACTGTTTTGCCCCATTTGCTGTGGTTTTTTGGCGCACCTGCTGCAGCTTTTATAATTTGCTAAAATTCACAGTTTGGTGTCATCTAGCTGATATTTGTTGCACGAAATTACAATGTAAGGATCTGTACCACCGTGACTTGTTTGCTTCTAGTCTCTTTTACGGGAGCCCTGTGTCATGGTTCTTAAAAAGGATAGACCCCTTAGATTTTGTGTTGATTCTAGAAAAGGATAGACCCCTTAGATTTTGTGTTGATTCTAGAATCGTTCATAACAATGATAATAGTAATGCTAAGATTGCTGGTGTGGTCCTCTTACATGAAAAGACATCACATAACAAAAACTCTTTTTTGTCGACCTCAAGAAGTGATTTGTCATTTTTCTGGTAAGCAAAAATGTCCCTTTTCAAGTGTTTAATTAGTGTTGGTTAGTCATGAGAGGTAGATTTAGCCTGTAGAAGCTTCCAGGGGAACCATGGGTTGAAACTCAATCTCATTAGTTTGACAGTAATCCAATGTTTGTACTCTAGGAGCTAGAAAAGCCCAAACCAGACAAGCTTCATGGTTTGAGAGTACACTGCTGGGTGCTGGTACTATCTGGCAAGAGAGAAGTTCCGGAGAGTTTCTTTATTGAGTCACTGACCGGCACAGCACATCAGCTGAATCATGCAGCCTATCAGGGTATAGAGAGCGTGTGGAACAACAAGAATTACTGGGTCAACATGCAAGACTGCTCTAACGGTGTACAGGTACGTCAAATACCCTACATAGTTGAGTGCCGATCAGAACGTGCTGGCCGGCTCGCGCAAATAAAAGTAAAGTAACCCATTCTCCAACCCAGAGCTCCTCAGCTCGTCTCCTCGCAGGGGAGGCTATTGGTGCATGCATGACATCTCATACAGAGCCGTTGAGAGAAAGACTTTCTGCATACGCTCCAACGTTCGAAATCAGCGAAGCCCTCAAATGGTCGCCACCAGAGCCTTCCCTGCGAGGGGATGAGCAGGGAAGCTCTTGGTACCAAAATGAAAGTAACTATGCTTATATTGCACTTTTCCTTGAAGCTCTAAGCGCCTGCGCACTTTGATTCAATCGGATGCAATCTCTACTAGATCCATTTCGATCAACAGAAAGAATAGACACATTCTTCATAATTTGTTTGATTATGTTTTGTAGGATATGGTCTATGATCTTGGTGATGCATCCAAATGGGAATTCATGTTTCCAGGAACAGAGAAACCTCTCCTCTCTATCCCCACTATGGAGGATGAGCCTTTAGACTTTGACGATGACGAGAATGAAGATGAGGTCTCAGACTTTGATCTGCCGCCATCTTGGGTTTTACCCATCGAACTCTCGTTGAAAGGTAGATGCCAATCTGGGTTTCCGAGTATTCATATGATGACATTTTTATATCATTTCTATGTTTCGATACATTTTATGCCATGTGTCTCTTTTTCGATACTATATATTATCTAGTTACTTTTACTTATTTGACTTTCTCAGTTGTTTCGAGAAACGTATAAAAGTTTTAACATAATGGTAAATCCTTTCCAAATTATTGACAGATTTCCAATCCCGGTGCCCTTATGGTAAAAAGACGAAGCTCTTCAAGAAAGCCAAGTTGGAGAAGTTTGCTGAGTACCTGCTAAAAGATGGGCTCATCTCGAGATTTAGCATTACTAACGACTATGAATGTAGGTTCCACTATAAAATCATATGATGTCGCGACGACGGCTTGCTACAAAACGTAACGAATCTGTCACCACAAATTTCATTCCTTGTTTTCGTATCTCGATCGAAAGTGAAGGCACATTGAAGCCTTACTAAATGCAGCGTGTGTGACACACAGTTTTGGCACACATTGTAGCTGTAAAATAATAATAAAGCGCATTTTCATCTTCCAAGGTTCTCCACCAGATTTTCCATTTTTCCATAGGGTTCTTTTGAGTAATACGTGGAAATGTATAATACTGACGTCGTCTTTCACTTAACGGCCTTTCATTCTAATCAACTTGTGCAATGATTTTGTGTTACCTTAAGGGGCTAGACTCGCCCTTCCCATAATGCACTGCTTCGCCGCCATTTTCGATACCAGCAAATGTTTTTTTTTTCATTTTAGCGCATTTTACCGCACAAACCCAATAAAAACTCATAATAGTATAAATATTTTGCATTAAGGCCAAAGTTTCTGATGCAATGAATCCTAAAACAAAGACAAACCAATGCTTTATGAGCAGGGTGCCGCCCAAGCGTGACCGCTTAAAGAAAGACCAGGGGTGCTTACCATTGGTCACGAAAAACCGGTAATTTCGGTTGGGATTCCAATGGTACAGTCGATGTTTCGGTCATTCCGGTTGGTACGAGTGGTTCAGCTTCAGAGGTTGTCTCGCCATTCCAGTTGGAACGAACCGATCGGAATGGTTTGTACCATTGGCACTCCAACCGGTTTTATGACCAAATAAGGTAGCCGATCCGAACCGAAATGCGAATAAGCGAATGGTAAGCGCCATTCCACTCGGTATTTCATCCCAACCGAAATGTTTTGTACCATTGGACGCGGATCAAACCAACTGGTTTTCCTTGACCAATGGTGAGCACCCCAGGAGGAAGCGAAATACTCATCATGCTGAGGGATATTATTAATGGGCAAGCCTTTTTCCATAGTAAACGATTTGCTGGAGAAGCGAGAAGTATTCAAGCATAGAAACGATAAACTGGACACTAGAGTTCACAACATTACCACAGGACTCATTGTGGAGAAGTACTCCCGGGCCGACCAGACTGCTTACATGGTAAGATGACAATTTTTAAGAGATTCAAACACGTGTGACCAGATATCTCGTTATGCTAGAAAGGATGAAAGTATAAAACCTGATTTTTGCCCATGTTTTGTTTTAAGTAATTTTAAGTCCTAATCAAATATCACATGTTATTGTAGCTCTTACTGAACTGAACATGGTGTTTGTATTTGCAGAGCATACATTCAAAGCAAATAGTCCAGGCCCTGAGACAGATAGGACTATGACCTTCTATTCCAGGTTAGTAGATCATGGGAACTGTTCTGATCAAGAAATCCTCATGTCGCCGGAATGTTCTTCTTACTTCCATTTGCGATCTTTCATGACGCTCCAACTCAGTGGCGGGTGCAGGATTGGAACAAGGGGCGCGTTTCTTTCGAGTTTTTGTAGCGAAAATCGTAGTTTTCAAAAGTCATCCTAAGTTGAATAATACCAAATCGTTTAGTACCCCTCTTGTCCGAAATACCCTGATTCTTCAAGTTTGCTTCGAATTTGGTGGGTAACTTTAGAGTTTCCCACGTGAAACATGAACGTTTTACCTACCTGCTGCAAGTGGAGTTTTATTAGCGAAACAAACATTTTTGATTGACTAACGTCTGCGACAGAAACTTCAAAAGCCAAGTTGTAGCGCCACGCTTCAAGAAAGATCGCAAATGGTAGTAACATTCTAGATATGAAATTTGCCAATTCATTTAGTTATTTATTTATTTATGTGAGCAGCGCGCGTATCGATGGTCTTGTCAAGCGCGAGGAAACACCCGAGGAAATGACCGAGACGTACGTGGATCGCGATGATCATCTGTACTATTGTCATGTAACATTCGGCAAACGCGTCAAGAAGTTTGGACCCCAGGACAACAACGCAAGGCCAATAGTGGTGAGAGACAAGTGACGTTATAATATAGCTCGTGTTTATTCGATCAAAGCGCGCGCTCTGATTGGTTCTATCATGGTCACGTGGCGGGCTACAAATTCAATGTAGCCCGCGCGGGCTACAATTAAAAATTATTGCCCGCGCGGGCGACATCGCTACAGCGAGAAATTTCGGCGGACTATTTTTACCCATGTTTACCGTATTTTCTTTTTGCTATATAATAAAACACTTAATGACTGCACCCTCGGGAAACAGCGAGTTTTGTTTTCCCTCGAATCTCGATGTTTCCCTCGACTTCGTCTCGGGAAACATCGAGATTCTCGGGGAAACAAAACTCGCTGTTTCCCTCGGAAGCAGTCATTAAGTGTATAATGTAGCCTGCTTGTAGGCGGTACTGGGTGTTTTTATCGCGGAAAACCCGGTCCTTTCGCTGATCGGGCGCCATCTTGGAATTTTGTGGCGCGCGGTCCCCTTCGCCCGATGGCGCCCGATCAGAGAACGGACCAGATTTTCCGCGATAAAAACACCCAGTGTCGCCTGCAAGCAGGTTTAGTGATGATGAGAGTCACGTCAGTGGCTGTCCAGTTGGCAAATCGCCGGCCAAACTAGAAACAATTGATTGTGACCCAACTGCATCAAACAAGTCAGCCCTCAAGTGAAAGACTGAATATTACCTCAGTGACACTCATGTGGTCTCCATTTCAGAAAGTGGTTGAGCGCTTCTATCGCAATCCAGCCAAGCCGGCAAACGAGGACGTAGCCGAGCGAGTATTCCAGATCGTAGAAGAGCGCATCTACCTGACATTCCATCTGGAGGACAATAGGGTGACGGCATCCACGCGAGAGTTCATAAGACCCCCACATACCGCTGAGAAGGGTGGGTACTTACCATGACCCCAGATATGACAACCTCCTTCCAGGTGGGTTAGTGGTCCCGGGTTCACCCACCTCAACAGTGGTGATGACTGTGATGATGGCGAGACGAATAGGGTGCTGAAATAAAGATTAGGGTGTTGATGATTAGGACGTTAGAGGCAACGTTAATACTGATGACGAATATCATCTGAGACGATATTGAGGGAGAATATAGACAAAAAAATTCGGACTATAATCTAAGGCGTAAAAGGACTTATAATTTGCCACGTGCCAAAACGGAACGTTTCCAACGCTCTTTCATTAACGCCATGTCGAAGTGAGAGTCAGGAATAAAGAATCAGGAAATCCACAGTTTTTAACTTAGTTAATAGATTAAGTAAATTTAAATATATTTAAATAATACTATTGTCATTATATTAAGTATTTTTATCCATTTTTATATATATAATTATTTGTAAAGCCATATATTTTTATAATTTTACTATGTATATAACGCAATTCAGTTTTTATAACTGCAACGTTTTATCGAATTAAACTATCTATCTATCTATCACAAATAGCATAATACAAACGCCCTTGTGTTTTTTTGATCCCAAGATGCACTCACAATCTCTATTCACTACCTCGGCAGGTTGATCCGCTCACCAAGCCACCCAAGAACCTTCATGTGTACGACATGTTGGTGGCACTAGTAGACGCAGAAGAGAAGTGTATTCAGCGAGTGCGGCAATCTGAAGAAGAGGTAGATTATACAGAGCTGGGAGGCACAGGAACCTCTGTGCTCAGGGCTCGGTTCCCGGCTTGAGCTGCTAGGTTATTCTCTCTACAGCATGGGTCGTGTCTCGGAAGCTGGGATAATGAAAACATAAGACGAACATTTTCAAATTTCCTCCAGCAAATACAGTAAATGTATGGGAAAATCTCCCGGGAAAGGGAGGGCCCCCTCCCCCCCACCCTAAATCCGCCCCTGTGGGTAGAAATAATTCATCATTAGAAGAATTAACGTAAATAAAGTGTCTCACTTACTTTATCTGTAACGGCCGGTGTACACTAGCAACGAAAAAAAGCATGGGAAAATAATTGAAATAATTATAATAAGTGTTAACATTTTACGAGATGCGAGTGGGTTCTCGCGTCGAGAAAATAGGGTTTTCTTGGTGTCGTAAGACGGGGTTCATTTTCTAAGAGTATTCTATACTATATTTCAAAGGTAAAAGAGATCTTGCAGCAGAGGATCAAGGAAGAGGCAGCTCCGCAACTTTCTGTATCAGTATACGATACAGAGAGAAACGAGAAAGCGAAGTTACATCGTCAAGAACTGGTATGTTTGTATCCAATTTCCTCCAAAAGAAACTTTGCGCTTATGTTTACCTCAGACATTATACGCTCTGCACTACTAGCTAATATATCTTTTCGATCAATAAAGATTGTAACAACCAATGGAAACGATAAATACATTCTCAAATACATGTTCCCCGTAGGAGCGCAAGCAACAAGAAGAAGCGATGAAAAAACACGAGACAGAACTGGATTACCTGGCCCCATTCCTGGCACAGATAGGCGATCCCCCTCGCATTAGTCGACAAGAAGCATACAAGCTAAAGGAAGAATGCCTCCAAGATCTCAAACAAAGGCTTATCGATAAGGCCAACCTGATCCAGGCAAGATTCGAGAAGGTGAGCGTGAACTTCAATGACAAGGACCCCGTCATGCCACGGTCGCGCCGCGGCACGGAGAGGTCATACACAGATCATATTCAATAATGGCGCCAAGTTCGAAAAGCCATTGTTCTGGACTGACTAGCCTCGAAATCACGTGAAAACACAAAAGCGTTTTTGCACGCATCCGAGGCTAGTCAGTCCAGAACAATGGCTTTTAAAACTGGGCGCCATTATTGAATTCGTTGTACCTCTCCCCTTCTCCGCCTCTCGGCGAGACAAGTCACGGACAACCAATCAGATTGCATTGTCGTGGCAATCAAATTGCATGGTCGCGGCATAAAATTACGGTCCTTAGAATGGGAGCCATTGAAATCGCGTAGTCGCAGCGCGGTCATGCGTCACGGTCGCGGCACAACACAACTTTCTGGCGACACTTTTCAGTCACACGTAATCCGCTCTAAAATCTTTGTAGTAACATTCCATCAAATCATTTCCTGCAGGCAGCAGAGTGTTATTTTTATTGCGAGACTTATATACACACATAAGCAATTCGGATACGTTAATACACACACGTACAATATGTAGCCCTTGTTTCGCCAGCTATCCCTCCTATACACATGTATAAACTATTAAGGCCTTTGTTTGCTATGATTTCCACAGGAAACCCAAGAGCTGCAGCGAAAGCAGAGCTGGTACCAACAGAACCAAGTGTCGATGACAAACGAGGACGAGGAGGAGTACTTGAACTATTGCTCTGAAGCCATGTTTAGGATTCATATACTGGAACAAAGGCTCAACAGGTGAGGGGTCATATTGGAATACCTCCAAATTTTCAAATTTTCTCGTTTTCTCTTAACTCATCAGAAACGAACTGCTGTATGGTACTTTGAACTGTTTTGGCAGAAAAAGGCTAGTCTGAATATCAGGCAGAATGTTTTTTTTTTTCGATGAGAAAATGAGGGAGTTTTCAAGGGAAACGAGCGAGAGCCTGATCCCCAGGCTAGAAAAATAACAGTTGAAAACACCAAAGTGGAAACGACGGTATCACTAAATAATCTTTTTGGGCCCTTTTCTGGAAAGTCTTAAGGTTACTGAGAACCTTCGCGCACGTTGTTCGGAAAAAAAATCATACACGTCCTTAGTTTAATCGAAATATGACAACCTATATATCGTTGGAAAGCTTATAAAATTGACTAGCGGGCTATGGCAAAAAGAAATCACTTATCGATACCTGTAATTTTTCTTAAAGCATTGATTAAATATTTTGGTGTGCTATTTTCACGAGCTAACGCTGTCGAACTGCTGGACCATGACTCCCAAGTAACATATTGTTTTAATCCTTAAAGGTGTTCCTCAAAAACCGTGTCTGCGATTTTTTAAATTTTGTTTACTTCAAAAGTTATGAATTTTTTAAATTTTTAGAGCGTGAAAATTCTACAAAATTTGACCTTCCAAATTTAAAAGTTCGATAACTTTTGAACAAAGCAAAATTTTAAAAAACGCAGACACGGTTTTTGAGAAACACCTTTAAGGGTTGAAACAATGTGTTACTTGGGAGTCGAGGTCGAGCAGTTCGACAGCGTTAGCTCTTGGAAATCTCACACCCGAATTTTTAGCAAAACCTTTAAAAATTTCTAATTATGAAAAAATTATTTCTTTTTGCCATAGTTCGCTAGTCCATTCTATAAGCTTTCCAACGATATATAGGTTGATATGTTTTGGTTAAACTAAGGACGTGTATGATTTTTTTTTCGAACACGTGCGCGAAGGTACTCAGTAACCTTAAGCCGGCTTTTCACTAGTGAAGTAAGCGGAGACGTAAGGAAGCTTGCGTTCGTTTAAAAATCAAGTGAAGAAAGCAGAACGAAAGATTTCCTTTTTCTTACATCTACGCTTACGCTTACGTCGCTAACTGTCACGACGATTTTCACACAAAAGCACAAAAGCTCTTACACAAAGCTCTTTCACACAAAAGCTCTTACGTCTCTGTCTCCTTCTCCGCTTATTTCACTAGTGAAAAGCTTGCTTTACAGTTTTGGAAGAATGCTATGGCATCTCAGTCTATAAATCCTTAATTCTTTTCTTTTTTTAATGTTTTTCCTTTGGATGTTACAAAGAGAAAATAAATCTGCCAAATTACATTCGGCACATGAGAAGCACGACGTTTGAAACGGGCCTTATTCTTTTCGCAGATAAGCAAACTGGCCCTGACACTTTGTTTCTGAATGCAGAAGAAGAAGAGAAGTAGAAACATTGTCTCATGACATTTTTCTTTATATCTTTTCAGACACAAAGAATTGGCCCCCACCAAGTACATGCAGCTTGAACAAAATTACGAACAGATCCACGGCTAGCAGAATATTTCTGAAATAGACAGATGTTTCAAAAACGAAGGTGTTATTGACCAAACATGAATGTAGATGGGTAAAACTGCTTCAAAGCACTCACTGGAGAGGTTAACAAGGGGTTTTATCCTTTTCAGGGATTTTTGTTCCATTCCCTTCTGCCCAAATGCATCAGACTTCACATTGTATATATCAATGATTACTAACAATTAAAATTAATTGCTTTACATGAAAAGTTATCTGCTCTGTTACATTTTTGTTGTTGATGATTCAGTTGTTTCACTTTCACTTGAAAATTGCCATTTTACAATGTTTCAAAACGTTTTTTTTGCCAATCATAAGAAAGCTACCAGGGGGTATTGTACGCTCAATGATGCTACTTTTCCGCGCCACCCAATCCCCCAACAAAAGAGATACCAGGGCCTGGTAACCCTATTAGGGCATGATACATTATAGGTTTCATGTTCTATTACAGCTGTGTTTGCACCCTTGGAAACCAGAGTATTTTGATTGCTTTCTAATGTTCAGTTTGTTCAATTTTCAACCTCGGAAAATATGCCATATCACAGAGCAGCATGTTATCCCTGTGAAAGGTGCTGGATCATCAGACATACAATATGCAGCTATTCATTATGATTTCATTGTGTCTCAACCTGGTAATCTCCCTTTTCGGCTCGTCTATATTCTGTGTTGTTTCTGTGGTAATATAAAGTCACTTTGTTTTGTCCTCCAGTTTAAACCCTTCAGTGTTTAGTTTTTCTTTATATGCATCATATAACCTCTTCCGTGCAAAGTATTTCACCTGAAAGAGAGGAGGGCAATTACATGTTACGTTCCATTCTAACTAGGGTACTACCCAAAGATCAAGGGGTGGGATGGAGAGCCCATGCCACTGATTCTAACTGTTCATGTATTTCCATTACAAGTCATTTTATAATTGAAAAAAAGATCCATGCCCCCACCATGGTGGGAACTGGAAATTCCAGTGGAGTAAGGCATGAAATGAAAAATCCATATCTCCCTTATTTATATCTACGAGTTGGTCCCTCCATGAAATAGACCATTTGGTGGTTAATTCCACCATTTGATAGAAGCAATTTCACAGAAATCTTTCGCAAGCAGTGGAAAAAGCATCCCGAATTTAGTAGGCATATCCCGAAAAGTTAAAGAGCAACTGACAGGGCTTTTTTGTACCGATCTTAAACAACTTGGTAACTGATAGAAGCGGTAAATAGATGTACTATTTCCATTGAGAAAATGTATTTAAGCCTTATAGTTTTTAAGTTACAGACGTTTTTACATCGATAGTCAAATTCAATTTTCCCGGGTCAGGAAATCGAGGTTGTGACGTCACATCCAGAACCAGTGTAGGATAACTCCTGCCTAACTCTCGTCTTGGTAGCTTTCTCTGCTGTCTGTGTTTGTTAGATCCTACTGGGATCAGTAAAGAAGCTAAAATTTGTTTTCCTCGCTTGATGAAGTTGCCATCTTTAGCCGTCATGAGTTCTGGATGTGACGTCACAAAAGGGTCGGGACTATTTGTTTGCATTTTGAGCTGGGCTTCCTGTGGTGTTTATTTTTTGCCTTTTTTCAATGGAAAAACAATTTTATGACAATTTTTTTTTACATATCATTTATGTACCACTTTCAACTATATGTTACCATTTTTAGTCAAAATATTGGTCAAACCCTGTCAGTAGCTCTTTAAAAGATTTTACATTGGTTTGCTACAAACCTATCTTTTCGCAAGTTTGCATGTGCGCTGGTGTTGTTGGCATATCTACTACAAAAACAGTAGAGGGTCTTGAACTTGGATCAGCTAACCTCACCAACTTTCATGACATACTTGAGCATTCCCTGGCAATTTAATATCCAATACCACTAAACATGTCATTAAAACATTACCCATGCGGCCGGGCAGCTCTCATCGAAAGCTTTCTGGGCTTCCTTGCAAGCAAGTGATGATTGATCCCCGTTCTCGTCCACGCATTTGAAATATCGATCTCTCGCTTCGTGACACTTCTTTCTTTCTTCTGATGTAGGAGCAGGCATAATTGATCAGATCCCTATTAAATTGTCTCGGGAACTTATGAAATTTTGCTTCAACTTTTTTCGGCCATTTTGATTATGTCACAAATTGGTAACCGAGCTTTTCACCGGTAGCCAGGCCTTCTGGCGCGAGCAGGGCATTGTGGGACTGCAATGGCCGTTATCGCCCGCTAAATACAAACTGAGCTTCGAAAATCAACAGCACATTCCAAATTATTCTTTCATTCTTGCTTATTATTCGTTGTACGAATTTTTATCAGGTCGTTTGTGTACAGCCCAAGAACATGGTGATGTAGGAAGGTATTTTCGACTACTGTGGAGCAACACATCGAATTTGAAGTCGAAAACAACTTTGTTGTTCTTCACAAACACCACCACGAAGTCACTACAATAGTAATCTGCTTTTTCAAGCATCAACTGTAATAGAGATCAGGCTTTACGATGGCGCAAAGGGTCGAGGGAAGCCCTCAAAGGAGTTCATGTAGACATGTTTTCCGTGGGATCGAATATGTCCTTACTTTGGTCGTGAACAAGGAAGAGAATAGCTTGACAATAGAAGTAGAGGACAGACTAACTGCAGACCAATGGAGGGGCCACTTCGACGCTAGATGTAAGATAATCTTTTTTTTTACGAGATTGAGCGATATGACTGTATGAAAGCCAATCGCAAAATTATTACACCAATTCTGAAAAAAATCTCTAGGAGTAATTGCAAAATTACTCACAACAGTTAGAGCGGTTTTCACATGACTGTCGTGAAAACAATTGCAATTGAGCAATCACTAGCCAATCAGATTCGAGAGAAATCACCACTTGCTCCTAAATGGCTTTTCTCTCAGCCAATCACAAGCCGAACCAATTACTAAGTAATTATGCAATTGTATTTACTAAAGAATTTGATTGGCTGAGAAAAACGAGTAGCCAATGAGAATGCAAAGCAATCGCAATTACAAGTGTTGACATTCATGTGAAATCCGCTCTATCTGAAATCCACTCCACATATGATTTCCAAAAATACATGGGCCTGATCAACGTTTCAGTACAGCTGTACACATTCTGGGGTATGGGAAAATTAAATGTAGATGCAAGTGCAAGACATCAAACTCATATATTTCCCTTACCTATGTGGTTTATGCATCTGTCACTGGAACCACCCACTCCCCAGGGAAGTATGGGGCATTGGTGGGGATTAATTTAGGCTTTGGCGACAGGGTGCAATACACTAGAACGCAGGAACCTATGCAAGAGCAAGAAAATAGAGACTTGCATTCCCTTGTGTTTGTGCTTGTGTAAAGTGTAAATCAAGGGAACACAAGCACCACTTGCATTGCTTGCACTTGTGCTTGAATCTAGGCATAAATTAATTAGGAGAACACTGCAACAACGGAAAATACAGTGGTTACATTTTGCCTGAAAAAAGGAGAGGCACAAATTTCAAGCCTATGACCAGGTTAGTATGTTTCAAAAATAATGAAATTCCTGCCCTGTTGTTGTTTCAAGATATTGAGGATCTTACACATAAAACAGGAAACTTCAAGCAATTTATGGTCTTTGCAAATATGCTGGAGACATCTTTATCAAAGGTTAGTGGAATTTACAGACTTAGCGAACTTCAGTTGCAACCCTCCCGCCACGCTTCTTGTTTAGTGTGTAGTGTACACAGCTGTACTATATTATAGAATTATTCAAAGCTTCAGGAGGCTAGATTCCGCTAAGAAAATAGCATGAAAAAAGCGATATCGCACGAGTTGCGCAGCGACGAGGGTGATATCGCCTTTTTGAGTGCTATTTTCGGCGGAATCTACCGACTGAACGCTTTGAATAGACTTGAATCCTATGATATCTCTTCTTTAATTTACACAAAAAAGAGATATCATAGGATTCTATGATAAATAGCATGTTAATTTCCAACAGGGTAGCTCAGCATTATCACTGGATTTACTAACCTATAGTGACTTGGAAGTTCTAAGAAACCAGAGGACACACCGACCAGGTGCTGGCACTCAACATATCCCACCTGCTAAAACCAGCACCACATTGCACACAAAGAGATATCTCATTATGACCTATTCAGTTGAGTTTGATAGGTAAGAACATTTTAGGTAACTATATTGCATCATAAATACATTCAGTATGTACAAGAGTATCACTATTACCAGAACTTGCTCAATCTGCTTTTTTCAATTATTGAATTGAGTGATGTAATTCTAAACAAACATTGATAACGTGTTCAGGGTTCGTATGCGTCCTGGAAATCCTGGATTTTTATTTCCTTTCTGGAATAGTCTGGAATTTCAAGGAAAATCCCGGAAAACTCCTGGAAAAATGTTTCAACTCAAATGTGGTTGAATCAGTCAGTTTTGTGAATCTGATTTTGGGCTGCAGACTATGACATCCTCCAGACTTATGTTTTTTTGGGGGGAAGGGGTATTTCTACCCAATTAAAACTCCTGGAAAAATAGCTAAAGACTTCCTGGAAAATCCTGGATTTTGTTATCCAGAAAGCATACAAATCCTGTGTGTTTGTATAGCTGCATTGTTCTATTCTCTGGTACAGTATTTTCATATTGAATATTAAACACCATACTTCTTTCGACGTTTTTAGAATACATTACCCACTCCCACTCCCATATGTGGGGAAACCAGACCCTGTACAGCTTCAAGAAACAATTAGAAAACTAAATGAAGAAAACAGCCAGCTAAGGGACCAGGTACAAAAAAGTTAATTTCAAAAAGGTTTATCCAGAAATTTATTTTTAAATTCTTGAATTATGTAATGTCTGAAATTCATGTACCATACTACAAAATGGTGCACATGATTTTCATAATAGCATTTTTATTCATCATTCTTATTGCCATTTCTAATTGCCAAGATTTGTGGTTGTTCCCATTTTTTAAGGGCTCACTTATTTTGAGATTCCTTGCTTCTCTTTTAGATTTTGAAGGGATCAAGAAATGGCACAGTTATACATCTTCAAAAAGAGTAAGTCAGTGTCACTGTGGTTAGTTATTGTAAATCATGAAACCTTTAGAAACTAGCTGTTGCTGCTGGAGTGTGTAAAATCCTATAGGATTCACCATTAATGGGGATGTTAGGCGTAAAGGAAAACAATACTCTGAATTATTATTCAGCACATCGATGCACTGCCCAAATATGGTCATTGGAACGCCAATAGCTGTCTTCTGTACATGACAGCTATCCTGCGATATCCGTCTCTGAGGAAATTTGATGTTTTGAGCTCGTAAATAATACACAAAAGTCATTTTTTTTTTCGTGGGTTTTCGTGCTATCGATGTGCTGAATAATAAAACCATTATCCTGCTCGATTTTGCAGAATATCGTCTGATTTTAGCCAACTCGGGACTTCGTCCCTCGTCGGCTAAGTATCAGACGATATTCTGCGCAATCTCGCAGGATAATGGTTAAATATAATTAATGCACCAGCTGTCTGCAGTAAGGCAAAACTAGTACCCTGTATTAAAAGTATGTCAGAACATTTCTGTCATTTTCCATCCTTTTGCTTTTATGACACATAACATTGTTGTGTTACTAGTTTGTATAGCAGCTGTAAAGAGGGAGTCCAGGATAAAAACAAATCCACAAAGCTGACAACAGGAGCCTCTCGCCTTCTCACCTTTTCTTTCGAGTTTCACTCATCCCAAATTCCCTTCTCCCTTTAAAACTACTACACAAGTTACATTGTATTAATCTATCTTGTTGCTAGTGTGAATGGCAACTGTTTTCCTGTCTTTTTATGCAGCTGCATGCTACTTTTTTTATTGTTTTACAGAAATGAGAAAGTCACTAGAGAAAAGGACAACATCCAGGCTGAGTTTGACTCTTTCAAACGAGAACTGATGCATACAGAAAAAGCAAATACTACAAAAGAAATCAGAGTATTGAAAAAAGTTGTACAGAATCTAGAGGTAAGAAACACAGGAAAATTAGGCCCCGGCTATCATTAATCAATGACTTGTGCTGAGGTACTGGTGATTAACCTTTATTTTATTTTTATTTATTATGCTTCGTCTACAAAATAGGAAATAATATGCAGTTCATTTTGCAAGAGTCCATCCAGTGAGGTCCTAGTCAAGGCAAATCAGGTCCAAACTTGTGATGGGCACTTCTTAAATTTCTATTCTTTAGAGTGATTTAATGAAGGAGAAAACAAAGCATCAACGGATCATAAACAAAAAGAATAAAGAATATCGCAACCTTGTTGAAGAGGTAAATAAATACTCAGTCATCAAAGTAGTCACTCTGGAAAAGCTATTTCCCAATCAGCTTTCAAGAATGCACAAAGACATTACATATCCAGCCTTGACAACTTGTTTTACCCTGGAAAAAAGTTCAGGTGGTGGCTTAGAATGAATTATATCAAACAGGCCTTGCTACAGTTAAGAATTATTTGAAGATCAAGGCTGAAATTTTGATTGGCTGGATGCAAATACGATCAAAATTACCTGGGAGGGGGTGGTGTACTCCACTGATTTTGGGGAAGGGTTTTTATACCCTACCATAGACCTACAACTAATATTGTATACCCGACCCTATCAATAAATGAGACACAACTTTGTCCAAATTAAGTTCTGATAGTTTTTTATCCAATTGGCCGTTTTGGTACGCTTACTGGTATTTGATTTTAACCCCTGTTTCTTCCTGCGATTTTCAATTTTGACAGCTTGAGGAGTTGAGAGCAAGTGAGAGAAATCTAAGAGCAAGATGTCGTAGTCTAACTAATGAATTAGCAGTATTTAAGAGAGGGTAAGTCCATTGTCTTTGTATCTCATTTACCCGGTTACTGCTGCGTTTTTCTCGAAAGCACAACGAGCGTTTTATTCTAATCATCTTAATATGAAGCTCCTTTCCTTGTACAATTGTTTTAGATCCCGAATTTCACCGGCTCCAAGTAATACCTCGGCCAGGCGAAGTTCATCACGCGGCTCTGTCTCGAGAAGTCGACGCTCCATATCACATGACCGGCGGTCAGCCTCGCGGGATCGAGGCTCAGTCCCGCGGGATCGAGGCTCAGTCCCGCGGAATCGAGGTTCAGTCTCGCGGGATCGAGGCTCCGTCCAGCGAGATCGTCGTTCAACCTCGCGGGATCGATTACCATCTAGTGGTGGAAGGAGAAAAAGAACTCCTTCGCCTGCAGGTATGTACCGTACTTTACTCCCTTTCCTGTCTCAATTTTGACCCTAATTATGTATTGATTTATTCATTCCACAGGGCCTTGTCTTCCTAGATTCGACCCAACTGCGTATCCTTGACCTCATGACCTACATGCTATTTAGGATATTTGGTTTATTTTAGTTGTTCGCGAAATTAATTTTGGCTCTTTCGCGCTGAATGAGCTCCTTTCCATCATCCCAACGCCCATGGTATTTCTTGCAAAACGCCGACCACTTTGAAAATGAACAAAAATTATCAAAGTACGGTAATTAGCGCTTTTCACCAATTCTCTGAAATGAAATTTCTCATCCTTGAGCACCCAGGTCGTCGCGACGGAAAGGAGGCGCGCGGGGAAGGGGATGGGGGATGGCAGGGGTATAGAGGAAAAAGGCACGCGAGGGAGGGGGGAGTGAGGGGGTATGAGGGGAAAAGTATGCTTTCTCCTCACATCATATTGCGCTAATATTGAATGAGAATAGATAGATTTAGAGCATGACGCATTTGATGCTCTGTACGTGGATCACGTTTTCGTGCACTTGAGACCCCTCGACATGCGGGTCCTTATCCTCGAGTAAAGCTCTGCATGTAGCGTGTGTTAATTTTGCCAGCAAAGAAAAACCTTAACTACTTCATTAGATATGTCCAAGAGAAACAGCGTAAGATACAGGAATCGCAAAACCAACGCGGGTAAGTTCAGTGCGTAATATCATCATCATCATCATCATCATCAACTACATCCCCTCTCTGGAGGCTTAGCTCCTGGAATGGTCAATTGACCGTGCTGTTACATGCTTTTTTTTAGACGGAAAAGGACACTGTCCGGTGGGTCTCTACCAAGAGGTCGTTCCAGGTCCCTGTCATCAGACCGCCTCGTTGCTAGGCAACGCTCAACAAGCAGAGGCTCTGCTTCCAAGATAGGTATGAACGTCTGTGCGAATGCAGGTTTGTCATTTTAGGTTGCTTGTATTTGCAGAGGCCCTTTATGTGTGTCGCGTTTGGGTTAAACAAAGTTTAAGAAAAGCGGTAGCAAATTATGAAATTTTCCGTTTGACGAGTTGGGTATCGTTACCTATGATTGTACTTGACAGCCTTACCGAGAACTTCCTCAGGTGGTAGCATAGTCAGTAGACGCTCGTCCCAGTCTTCCACGGAGGGAATTGCTCTCACGGACCAGTCGAACGGACAAGCAAGGCGAAGGAAATCCCGGTACGTCTATCTTGTTTATGGTTTCGTTTTTGGGTTTATATCTCTTCGTAAGCTATATTTTTGTTCAGAGTTTCTAGCTTTATTATTTTCTAATTTTCCCTTTCTTTTCCATTATAATTTTCCACATTTTAACATTAGTGATAATGATGATAGTAAAAGTTCGAATTTGGTGAAAAATGACCTTCAATAATCTGATTGTAAACAAGCTGGGTTAAAGTTCTTAGCATCAATTCATATTTCAGGAGTTCTAAAGCTGCCGTCACTAGTAATAGAGGGAAAGAGAACTCAAGACCGTCAGGGTGGCCAAGTCCGGATGCGTCCGATACGGTAGGCCAACAGTGTAGACTTTGTTTGACTTTGAAAGAAAAATTGTGAACGAGCTGTACCTTATCACCGTCAATTAGCGACACAAATAAATGGCTCGTTCGCGCACTCTCTAAAAACCAATCACAAGAGCTTAGTTATTGAGGGGCCATAGTGTGCAATTGATCCCTTTTGTGGATGAAAAATAAAGTAAACATCAAAGGACCAATCAGTAGTTGAAACTGCCCCTTTCCAAAATGTTGGCTACACCCCAGAATCAGAACGCGGAATTAGTTGCATGTTGCGGGTTCCCTGTGTCCCACACGCGTGCGCAATAAGGCGCGAATTTGAGCGAGACTCTCAGCCAATCAGAATCACGTTCCCGAGAGACAAGTACGGACGACGACTTTAATACTATTGGTAAAATTTCCCATCGTTCCACATAGGAAAGCTGTACCGACTCGCGACAGCCGAGAGTATTGTATCCTTTTCATGCATGAGCGTTAGTGGAATGTAAACAAGTTAAATATTGTTTATTTCGTGCACAAATCTCGTAAACATCTTTTGTGTTTACATGACGAACTCGATATGATGTCTTTGTGTAGATCATTTTGGTGCTCTAATTTTAGGCTTCTTCTAACTGCACGAAAGTGAGACTTGCTTGTTTGTTGCTAGTTGGTTTGTGTTCGATGCGATTGTCAGTCCTCGAATGGTACCGATAGTTATTTTAGCCATAACACGTCACATTTATTGGCTTTATGCTCCAATAGTTAGAAAATCAATTATTTCTACTCGCTGCCGCCGCATGCCTAGGCTAGGGTACTGCGTTTGAGTGTGTTATGTCTAAGAGTGGCTCAAGCGTAACTTTCATCTGTTGGTCGCCTATTTCTGAGAAAGTAAACGCATTAGAAGCGCACCCATGATTTATACCAGTGTATCACGATTCTCATCAATTATGTTTTTGCACTTTCCTCTTTTCCTGGGCAAATAGTTTTTAGAAGAATTTCAAATATAAAAAGTAGAAAGTAATTAGAAATGGGTGAATGGCATATTTGAAACAGCGGGTGATAGTGGTGTGAATACAGTGTAGACTTTGTTTGACTTTGAAAGAGAAATTGTGAACGAGCTGTACCTTATCACCGTCAATTAGCGACACAAATAAATGGCTCGTTCGCGCACTCTAAAAACCAATCACAAGAGCTTAGTTATTGAGGGGCCATAGTGTGCAATTGATCCCTTTTGTGAATGAAAAATAAAGTAAACATCAAAGGACCAATCAGTAGTTGAAACTGCCCCTTTCCAAAATGTTGGCCACGCCCCAGAATCAGAACGCGGAATTAGTTGCATGTTGCGGGTTCCCTGTGTCCCACACGCGTGCGCAATAAGGCGCGAATTTGAGCGAGACTCTCAGCCAATCAGAATCACGTTCCCGAGAGACAAGTACGGACGACGACTTTAATACTATTGGTAAAATTTCCCATCGTTCCACATAGGAAAGCTGTACCGACTCGCGACAGCCGAGAGTATTGTATCCTTTTCATGCATGAGCGTTAGTGGAATGCAAACAAGTTAAATATTGTTTATTTCGTGCACAAATCTCGTAAACATCTTTGGTGTTTACATGACGAACTCGATATGGTGTCTTTGTGTAGATCATTTTGGTGCTCTTGTTTTTCGGTTTCTTCTAACTGCACGAAAGTTAGACTTGCTTGTTTGTTGCTAGTTGGTTTGTGTTCGGTGCGATTGTCAGTCCTCGAATGGTACCGATAGTTATTTTAGCCATAGCACGTTTATTAGTTTTATGCTCCGTTAGTTAGAAAATCAATTATTTCTACTCGCTGCCGCCGCATGTCTAGGCTAGGGTACTGCGTTTGATTGTGTTATGTCTAAGAGTGGCTCAAGCGTAACTTTCATCTGTTGGTCGTCTATTTCTGAGAAAGTAAACGCACTAGAAGCGCACCTATGATTTATACCAGTGTATCACGATTCTCATCAATTATGTTTTTGCACTTTCCTCTTTTGCTGGGCAAATAGTTTTTAGAAGAATTTCAAATATAAAAAGTAGAAAGTAATTAGAAATGGGTGAATGGCATATTTGAAACAGCGGGTGATAGTGGTGTGAATAACATTCCAATTGAAGCATATTACTGGCTTTGAAAGTAGTTTAAGATATAGAACTAATGTAACTCGTATCAACGATGGGTTGATGGTCGGGACACTTGTAAAGTACTATGGCTTTCTTCCAAAGGAAACAGCATGATTCACGAAACTCATAAAAATGTGGAATAGTTCAGGACTTGATGAAGTGGCCAACTTGCTACGTCAGCCAGCTTGAAACTAAAGTGTATAGCATTTGTACAAGACGGTGTCGCCGCGAATTTGCCCAATCGAATTCTATTGTAAGAATGTCGGAAAGATCTTGGTTGCTGCTGCTCGTGCATAATGAATCTGCAGATGAAGGCCATTTTCTTCAGGTACTGTTTCACACAAATAGATTGGATATCGAATGCTGAGTTACTGGATGATGCTCGCTCTTCTAGAAAGAAGGGTACGAGTACGAGTTCCATGGTTTATGTTTTGGACATTATAATTATCATATTGTTTAGCGTAACAGACTTGTAATACATAGTATTTTCTGCATTATAAAATGAACAGAAGGAATGTAACGCCGATCGAGTATGAAGTGCCAGGAGACCGTTCACAAGAGGAGCGGCAGCGACAACAGGCGATTTTCACGCTAAATCCATTAGTTATACTAAGAAACGAGAGGGGAAAGATAAAGGATTTAATGAAATGCATGAAAGAGAACATATATGGCGCACTAAAGGTTGTGTTTCAGCCCAATGACTCTAGGATTGGCGCAAAACAAAACAAAGCAAAGTTTGAAGGCGTTGGAAGTGATCCATATACGAGTGAAGGAGAATTATTTCCGATTACCTTCGATATGACTGCGTGTTCCTTCGAAATACAGATACAGTTACTGCTTTCAAACGAACTCAACAACATTTCCGGCGAAAAGTCGGCATTGATTTTAGTTGTAAGTGCTTTTGGGGATTATAAAATGCGACCCGAAAGTACGTCAAAAATATCGCCTCCGCATTATTCTTCGAGGAGATGTGCGCATTTCTATCGTGAAGTTATCAAAAGAAAACTTCCAGGACATGCCAAATCACCTCTTTTACAGTGTTCATTACTCCACTTAGCTTGTGCTCTTGGCGATGCTAAGTGTGTAGAACACTTCTTGTCGTCTGGAACTCCTGCAGATATCGAAGATGCCTTCATGAGAACACCATTAGTTTATACCGCAAACGATAAAGTGTTCTCTTTATTATCAAGTCGTGGCGCACTTATCAATAAAAGGTTACTGGTTCAGTATGTAGACAGGATCCATGATTTTTCAGATTACGAGTCTTTGGAATCTAAAGCGGATATTATTGAAGATATGAAACGCATCGCCGAACGTTTAGTAAAGACAATTGGCGATAAACTCAATAATAGCGATGACAAAAATGAAAAAACGCCTTTAGTTTATGCATGTGAAACCGGCGATGTTGATCTTGTACACGCGCTTATCAACGCTGGAGCTAATGCTAATACAAGTGATAAAAATGGAAAAACTCCCTTGATTTATGCGTGTGCAAAAAGCAATCTTGAAATTATAACGTTGCTTGTGAAAGCTGGAGCTGATGTAGATGCTATGGAGGGACTGGGAAGTACTCCTTTGCTTTGTGCTTGCGAACACGAAAATTGTGCGGTTATGGAGATGCTCCTCAATGCTAAAGCCAATGTCGATGGAAGTAATAATTTTGGAACAACGCCCTTGATTTATGCGAGTCTAAGCGGTTATGTGGGTATTGTAGAGATGCTTATTAAAGCTGAGGCTAATGTGAATACTTTTGATGAGGATGAACAGACACCCTTGCTGTATGCGTGTTTTAATGGAAATCCACATATTGTGTCATTGCTCATTCAGGCTGGCGCCGATGTGAACGTTAGTGACACTTACGAAACTACCCCTTTGTGCCACGCATGTGAAATCCGAAGCACGGATATTGTGCGGTTGCTTGTCGATGCTGGAGCTGATATAAATATAACTTTGCGTCGGGCTTTTGCCGAAAACGACTTAGACACCTTGCGATTGCTTGTTGAAGCTGGAGCCAATGTAAATGCACGGGATGCTGATGACAGGACAGTTTTGATAAGGGCATGTCATGTGCAAAATGTGGACATTGTGCAATTAATTGTTGAAGCTGGCGCCGATGTCAATGGCAGGTCAGTGAATGACAGGATGACACCCTTAATTTCTACATTGAAACTTGGGCACTTAGACATTGTACGACTACTTGTCGATAATGAGGCAGATGTGAATTCATGTGATGGTGATGGGATGACGCCATTGATTCAAGCAATTGAATTGGGATATCCCGACATTGTGCGACTATTTGTCGGTGCAGGGGCAGATGTGAATGCTCACGATGGTGATGGAATGACGCCATTGATTCAAGCAGCTAAAAGGGACATCTCGACATTGTACGACTACTTCTCGATGCTGGTGCAGATGTGAATGCTCGCGATGGTGATGGAATGACGCCATTGATTCAAGCGGCTAAAAGGGGACATCTCGACATTATACGAATACTTGTCGATGCTGAGGCAGATGTGAATGCTTGTGATGGTGATGGAATGACGCCATTGTTGTTTGCATTTCGAAAGGGACATCTGGCTGTTGTACGACTGCTTGTCGATGCTGGCGCAAATGTGAATGTTTGCGATGGTGATGGAATGACGCCATTGATTTATGCATCTAAAACAAGACATTTGGATATTGTGCGGTTGCTTGTTTACGCTGGAGCAAATGTGAATGCAGAAGATGCTAATGGACTGACTCCTTTGAGTTATGCATATAAATGGGGGCAGGTAGACAGTGTACGGTTGCTTGTTAACAAGGGAGCAAATGTGAATACGAGTGTTGGTAATAAAAGAACCCCTTTGATTCATGCGTGTATAATCGGAAAAGTGGAAATTGTACAGCTTCTTATCAAAGCTGGAGCAGAATGAGAGCTGGAGTGAATGCTTGCGATTGTCATGGAATGACGCCTTTGTTTTATGCATGTGAAGTAGGAAATGTTGACATGGTACGGTTGCTTCTCGGTGCCGGAGCAGATGTGAAGGCTTGTAACAGTCACCGAATTACACCACTTTTCTATGCATTTAAACTTGAACGCGTGGACATTGTACGACTGCTTGTCGAAGCTGGAGCAAATGTGAATGCACGTGACAGTTGCGGAATGACGCCCTTAATTCAAGCATTAAAAGCGGAAAATAAAGGCATTATAGAGCAACTTCTCGATGCTGGTGCAGATGTGAATGCTTGCGATTGTCATGGAATGACGCCATTGATTCAAGCAGCTAAAAGGGGACATCTCGACATTGTACGAATACTTGTCGATGCTGGTGCAGATGTAAATGCTTGTGATGGTGATGGAATAACGTCATTGTTGTTTGCATTTCTAAAGGGACATCTGGCTGTTGTACGACTGCTTGTCGATGCTGGAGCAGATTTAAATGCCCGTGACGCCGATGGAATTACGCCATTGATCTATGCATCTAAAACAAGAAATTTGGATATTGTGCGGTTGCTTGTTCACGCTGGAGCAAATGTGAATGCAAAAGATGCTAATGGGCTGACTCCTTTGAGTTATGCATCTAACTTTGGACAGGTAGACAGTGTACGGTTGCTTGTCAACAAGGGAGCAAATGTAAACACGAGTTCTGAAAAAACTGGAGCAGATGTGAATGCTTGCGATTGTCATGGAATGACGCCTTTGTTTTATGCATGTGAAGTAGGAAATGTTGACATGGTACGGTTGCTTCTCGGTGCCGGAGCAGATGTGAATGCTTGTAACAGTCACCGAATTACACCACTTTTCTATGCATTTAAACTTGAACGCGTGGACATTATACGACTGCTTGTCGAAGCTGGAGCAAATGTGAATGAACGTGACAGTTGCGGAATGACGCCCTTAATTCAAGCATTAAAAGCGGAAAATAAAGGCATTATAGAGCAACTTCTCGATGCTGGTGCAGATGTGAATGCTTGCGATTGTCATGGAATGACGCCTTTGTTGCATGGCTGTGAAATTGGACATGTTGACATTGTACGGCTGCTTCTCGGTGCCGGAGCAGATGTGAATGCTTGTGACGATTGTTGGATGACCCCATTACATTTTGCTTGTAAAATCGGTCATTTGCAGATTGTACGATTACTTGTCGATGCTAAAGCTAATGCGAATATGCGTGATAAATGTGGAATAACGCCTTTGATGTCCGCGTTTAATTTGAAACGCGTTTCCATTATGGCACTCCTTGTCGATGCTGGAGCTAATGTGAATGAAACATTAGATGGCATGACACTTTTGATGCATGCTTGTGAGAAAGGAGATGCTGAAATCTCAAGGGTTCTTTTAAATGGTGGAGCTGATATCGAACTTGATAACAGAAACGGGACATCGCCTTTATTTTGCGCGGTCAAGAGAAACGACCTAGAGATTACCAAACTTCTTCTAGAGCATAATGCTAAAGTAAATATTGTCGATGTTCATGGGAGAACTCCATTGTTTTACTCCTTATGGAACGAACAAATCACGCGTAGTTTAATAGAGGCACGAGCTGACCTGAACGCCCGTGATAGCCTTGGAGAAACACCTCTTTTCCACGCCGTTCTTTCGTCTTCCGTAAACACCCTTCGTCTACTTGTGGAAGCAGAGGCAGATTTGAACGCAAGAAACAATATTGGCGTAACAGTACTACCCAGATTCATCGATAACGACGTCGCCGTACGCTTCTTAATTGCCAAAGGAGCGGATGTAAATATTACATATAGAGAGGGAAATACAGCTCTTTTCCTCGCAATACATCCAAGGGTGGCTACTTGTCTTCTTGAGGGTGGTGCAGATGTAAACGCAAGAGATTTTCAAGGGAGGACACCTTTATATTACGCGTTCGAGAGTAACCACAGTCTGGTGCGTGTTCTTCTTAATTACGGTGCGCAAATGGACGTTTCGGACCGTTTTTTCAATGAGCCTCTTACAGCATGCAATTGTGAACACCCTTGATATCTGTTACCCTGAGAATAACGAAGACACCAAGTTAAATGACACAATCAAAAATTTGGAATCAATCATTTTTAAAGAAATGATAGAAAGGTCTGAAAACATTGTCAAGGCTACGATTGACGCAGTGTTTATTAGATTTCTCAAATATTTTAGCGATAACTTGCGGGAAGATGAGCGTCTGTTAAAATTTCGAATTAACCATGCATTGAGAGCCATGGAACCTCACCTACACGCTGTAAAACACGGCAATATAATGAAGTGTTTTAACGAGTTGCTTAGAGTGGTAGGATCGCAGTCTTTTGTGATGCATAATATTTGCCGCTTGCTTCTAGATTTGGGTGCAAATCCGAATGCAACAGATGAATTGGGGAACACGCCCTTTTTTTACGCGATTACTGTTGCCTCGAATGACATGGCGTCCTTGGAGGAAGCGAAATGCGTTTGTCAGATGATGGTCGACCGTGGGGCGTCGTTTTGGGTAAAGAATCAGAACGGAGAAACGCCCCTGTTGTACTTCTTCAATAACAGTAAATCATCTCGTTGTAATTCTCAATTTTGCAAGTTCCTTCTCGACCGTGGTGCTCGGGTCAATGAAACTACATTCTCGGGCAAGGGCGTCTATCATCTCCTTATTGAGGCGTTTTCGTGCGGAAGATATGAAGCGAGCGATGTAGAACCGATGCTTACACTGCTCTCCACTCATCCGAGTGCTCGTCAGTTGTCAGCAAACACCGTAGATGGTGACTCAAATACTCCATTGCACTTTTTAGCTTCTCTGGAATGGAAATCCAAGATGAATATTAGTGATTTTCGGGTATTTATTTTTGGCTTGTTTCGCCATCTTGTTGAGAAGGGGGCACAAGTGAACATATGAATTTGGAGGCCGAGGCCCCTCTTCATTTGTGCAGAACCTGGAGCGCCATGAGACTCCTTTTGGATGCAGGTGCGGATCCAAATGCACTTACAAATCAGAACAAAACCCCTTTGCTGTCATGTCTTGCACGTTTAGAAAAACTGTACTCGGCATCACGACATTACCTCTATCGTGATGTGTCGTCAATGAAACTTACAACAGAACAATTTTGGAAAGAGGTTTGGATTATAAGTTTGATGTTTGGGGTAAAGATAGACATCCGTCTGTTTTCTCAACTTTAATATCGGAAGACTGGTTCGACCATGCGAACGCTCTATTGGTAGCAGCCTCTAGTTCTGAAGAGTTCGATGACAGCAAAGCAAGCTCTGCCCTGCTTGATGTGTGTGGAGATCCAAATCCGAAAACCAACTGGAAGGAAAATCTTGTAGAGCTTTTGTTGAGGAAATCAAGGGCTTCTGTCAACCAAAAGGGAGAAGGGGGCGAAACCCCTTTGCATCTGTGCTGTAAGAATGCAAAGGACTCAGGACAAGGTCAAGATAATGTACACTGTGCTATTGTGCGTCGTCTCTTGCAGTATGGCGCTGATGTCAACATTCGTGACTCGAATGGTGTAAGACCACTTGATTTAGCTTCAGACGGGTCCGACTTACTGGAAATATTGCTCCAAAAATTTGACATCGAAGAAATCCCACTGCTTATTCCTTGGAAAACACAATCAGTTCGCTTCAACGATAAACTCAAACAGGTAGCAAGACGCCAGAAGTCAAAGCAAGTTGACGAATTTTATTTTCACGAGAGCTTTATAGCTTCCAGTCTATTTAGTAGTGTCCATGCAGGCATCAATAGTAAGGATGGAAGGGAGGTTGCCATCAAACGTCTTCTTAAAGAGCATCTCGTTAGGAAAGTAGACACCAGGGAAATCGAAAACCTTATCACAATCGGAAATTGTGAACAAATTGTTGGATACCAAGGAGGATATAAAGGTCCCATAATTCTTAGCGCGCCCAAGTTTTTCACTTGACACCAGTCATTGCGTTACTTAAATCGAGTGTTTCGCGGCAAAACTAGGTCACTTTTGGAGAGCGTTTTTCGTCGTATCTAGACACTGATATGCGTATATTTTGGTATATACACATTCATTAACTCGCATTTTACCTATGTTTGCAAAAAAGCCAGTAGTTTGTTGCGAACAAGTTACGAGCCGAGACGATTATTCTTGCGCTCTATAACACAACTGCGGCCTTTGTGACTTCGTCACGCGTTCAACCTCTTGGTTAAAAATGTACATAGCCTTCTTATGATTGGATACATAAGAGATTTTTTGCATGTATATTGTTATTTAAGGGTCACACAACGCTAAGGAGTCAAAGGTACTCTTATGTACTCAGGTTTCGATGAATGCGACCCTTTCAAACATCGAGCATAAATTGGCGTGAGTTGTCGTTCGTTGCAAACCATTTCCGGGCACTCCATTCACAATACGGGCATCTTTTCCATCTAGATTCGATGTCTTATCCCTGCTTGAGTTAGAAATAGGCTGGATATTAATAATATTACTTCAAGACCAAAAACATGCAAAGGTTTTCCTGGTTTAATGGAACATTTAGCCATCGCTATTATCTTTTGTGACGAGCCAGTGGGACACGACGATTCATCCCCGGGATTCATCTTCGAATGAAGCTAGTTCGAGTGCCCTATTATTGGATATCTTGGGAATTTAATGCTGTCGAATGTTCTTCCAAAGCCATACAACACAGTACATTGGATTTAAGTACTCCCTTAGAAGAACTCATGATTTCCTGGATTAACTCAAAGAAGTCAAGACGTGAGAGCAAATCTCAGCGCGAAACGGACGTGTGTTCTAGTCACGGACAAGATTGCTCTGTAGTTAACAAATAATACGGTAACTAAACGGAGGTTTCACTTTGTCCAAAACCAACAGAAGTACTTTTATCCTAAAACTCGTAGACATTATTACTTTGCACAAAAACATATTAATTAAACCTATCAATCACTCGCTGTAGCGGCTTTATTTTCATCTCGACAGGCTACGCTCGGCGCGTGGCAATCATTCAGGTTTGACTAACCGACTTCTGGGCCAAAAAGTCTTACAAAAGTATACTAATGCAATCTTTCTCGGTAAAATCGTGAAATTGAAGTCTATTTATTGCACTCGCGATCGTTAGGAGTCCATGTATTTCGGAGCGATCACTTCGTGTTGTTGTCTCGGCCGAAGCAAGTGAGAAATGACACTGAGACATTCGAGTGCGAAAACCGTTAATATAGTTTGATCGCGCAATGCATTCTGGGACCTTCGAATCCTCCTTGGTTGGATACGTAGATTATACAAAAGACCTGTATTGTCACTACATCGTCCTGGAGCTAATGGAAGGAGATCTTCGTGCATATCTCGACAGCGAGCCTGATTCGAGCTATAGCGTTAAGCTTTGCAAAGATTTGTTTCTCGGAATACAGTTTCTACACAGTAAAGAGATTCTACATCGAGACCTAAAACCCGGTAACATACTTTACAAGCTCGATCCGTTGTGTTTGAAGATAGCAGACTTTGGTTTAAGCAGCACGTGCGACAAATTGTCAGAAGTCTCTGATTCTGTCATGCACACAAATGCTGGCACGCGATTATGGATGGCTCCGGAACTGATGATCCAGACTTCCTCAAAGGGCATGCAGGACACACACAGCAAGAATTCCGACATGTTTTCTTGTGGTCTTATTCTTCATTACATACTCTCTTCAAAGAAACACCCGTTCGCACCGCCTTCTAGTGATTGCAACGACCAAAGTCTGAAAGTTCAAAACGAAACGGAAGCTAACATCTATAATTATAACCCTTCTATCAGTAAGATCTTGCCTCCCGAGGCGTCTGATCTTGTAGAACGACTGATCGCGAAAATAAAGATGATCGCATTTCTGCGGCAGATGCTTTGACTCGTCCATTTTTCTGGACGAATAACAAGAAGCAGCAGTTCATCCAAGCCGTCGGAGATCAGCCAGAGATAGAAACCCCTCGATCGAAAAGGCCATCAGGTGTAAGAACACAGGTCGAGAATGATTTGGAGACAAGTTTCGTGAAACATTTTCATGGAGATTGGGATTACCAGTCCCTGCTATCTTCCGCGAGATGACATCCGGTCCCTATCGCACGTACGATACAAAGTCATGTGTAGAGTTACTACGATTTATTCGCAACACCTATGCGCATTCGAGCCATGACAGAGGAAAACCGCGTCCCGCGTGGTTTGAAGACGCCTTGTTCAAAGATTACGTGTTCTTTAGACAATTCCCATGGCTTGTCACCGAAGTTTACAACATTGTGATGAAGGGAGGCTGGAACATCTCAAGAGAGAAGGTAAAGGCGTCATTGCAAGAAGATTAGATCAAGCGCAGGGGTAACTCATTTTAAATCACTCGCTAGTACATAATCGTACATTATACTCAGCTGGAGGATTTTAAACTGTGGACGTCCTTTCTAGTATAAGAGTGTACGTGACTATAGTCTCGGTGACTATTCGCCGATAATCACGGAGACTGAGGCGACTTATTGTGATTTATAAGGTTTTGTTTTAGACAAAAACAGATTGTTTTTTGGGAGATTTTTTCACGATCATCAACAAAACTCGCGCGCGCGCTCCCAATACTTTCAATGTTATAATCACCAGTTGGTGATTAGAGCGGATTTCACATGACTGTCAAGACTTGTTATGTTATTGCGATTGCTTTGCGTTCTCATTGGCTACTCGTTTTTGTCAGCCAATCATATTCTGTATTAAATACAATTGTGTCATTACTTAGTAATTGGTTCGGCTTGCGATGGCTGAGAAAAAAGCCATTTAGGAGCAAGTCGTGAGTTCTCTTGATTCTGATTGGCTAGTGATTGCTCAATTGCAATTGTTTTCACGACAGTCATGTGAAAACCGCTCTATAGCAAGAGAAAACAAATTTCTCGACCAATCAGCGCGCGGAAATTCTTATAATCATTTGATTTGGTCACCGATTCACGAAAATGAGTGCATATTGAATAGAGAATATTACATGGCCACGCGGAGATACGAATTTTATCTTCGAGTGTTGAAAATTTATCTCACAAGTTAGCGGCTGTTTATTATATAAACACAAAAAAATATAACTTTGTTGAAACATGTAACGGCGAATCATGCTGTGAATTATTCGTGGCGAGTTTATGACCATATTTGGTTTTCTTTTCATAATATTTCATTTTATGCACAAATTAAGTAGAACAACAGTGGTAAGTGATAATATACTAACATTTAACATCTTGAAGTCTTGCAACAAAATTTTTATCGAAATCTGTTCAATTGTTTATTCTGCGAATATTCCGCCGCTTGGTACGAAAGTAATGTATGTTTGTTACACGTTTCAACTCACTTATGTTTCTGATAAACATCAATGAAATACCAAATTCAAATTTTATTTGAGTTAAGCTGTAAAAATCGAGCATTGAGCAAAGGCAAGTGTGTTATTTTCACATTTGAAATAACGTGAAAATAGTGTTATTTTCATTGTGTGAAGATAGCAAGTTTTCGCGCGGGACATCACCCGGTATTTCATTGGTGTTTATATAATAAAATATGAATAAGTAATAGCAGAAACATATAAGTGCATCACTTGTACGTTTCTGATAATAGGTATTCTAAGTAATTCAAGAGGCTGACTCCTATACAAACTCCGTAATTAGTTCCATTTTGTCGGCTTCGCAAATAATTGCGCGGTCTTTGAAATCGCGGTCAAGTCCTTTTAAGGTGACTCCACGAAAAATCCAAGCGCATTTTCTGTAAATAGAAATTCGGTCATAACTTTTATAATATTCCTGTTACGAATATCAAACTTGGAGGACAGTAGCAGGCATCTTTTAGCAATACCTTAACATACTTCGATCTTTATTTGCGTTAATACTTTTAATAATATCCCAGCTACAGTGGACCCCCTTGTTCCACTTTAGACATCTCTGAAAAAAAATTTGCTATCACTTTTGCACGAAATTTCAAAATTGATGTTCAATTTAATTGCCCCATGTAATTAGAAAATCTTGGTCAATTCCTCGGAACCAAAGTTGAGATTTTATAGGAGCAACAAATTGATGACTTACGTTTTCTTTCTACTCATGCTTAACATTTAAAGTCCTATAGCATCACCAAAAAACACCGAAGCTTTCTGAAATTTTGCGGAGAAGACATCTTGCGTTGTGGATCACTCTACGTTTTATAGACGATGTAGCTTAGGTGTTATTCTTGTCCCAGTTCTAATATTTCGGTGGAAAAACATTTATAAGTAGAGAAATAATATATTTTGGATGCAGAGTTCTACACACTCGAATCTTTGCAAGTCGTCTAGCGTTCTTTGTTTATGAATCGAAATGAGCGGGTCGGAATTCGCACCTCTTTAAAGGAGGGTACAAATGCTGTGCCTCTGAGGACTCAAGGGGAGGGTTTGAAAACCAATTTTCGTTTGTCAGCCTTCACTAGAGCAGACAATTTCTTTTCATACCCTCCCCCTTGAGTCCTCAGAGGCACAGTATTTTTACCCTCCTTAAACGGTGCAAATTCCGACCCGCTCTTTCCGATTCATAAACAAAGAACGCTAGACGGCTTGCAAAGATTTGACGTGTAGTACTCTGCGACCAAAATATATTATTTCTCTACTTATAAATGTTTTTTCGCCGAACTATTAGAGCTGGGGCAAGTTAAGATCTAGCGCTACAGGCCTGAATCATTGTAGAAAGCAAAGACCCATGCTAAAGCTATAATATTGGCTCTTCACAACAAAGGTAATCGTTCGTTCATTCTTGACGAATTTATAATATTCAGCGTCTATAAATCATAGTGATCCACAACGCAATTATCAAGGGACGATCAGCTTAGCATTTGAAGACATAAAGTAACAACATGTCTTCTCCGAAAAATTTCAGGAAGCTTCGGTGTTTTTTGGTGATGCTATAGGACTTTTAATGTTAAGCATGAGTAGAAAGAAAACTTAAGTCATCAATTTGTTGCTCCTATAAAATCTCAATTTTGGTTCCGAGGAATTGGCTAAGATTTTCTAGTTATATGGGGCAATTAAATTGGACATCAATTTTGAAATTTCGCGCAAAAGTGATAGCCAATTTTTTTTTCAGAGATGTCTAAAAGTGGAACAAGGGGGTCCACTGTAGCTGGGATATTATTAAAAGTATTAACGCAAATAAAGATCGAAGTATGTTAAGGTATTGCTAAAAGATGCCTGCTACTGTCCTCCAAGTTTGATATTCGTCACAGGAATATTATTAAAGTTATGACCGAATTTATATTTTCAGAAAATGCACTTGGACTTTTCGTGGAGTCACCTTAAATATTACTTCAAGAAAATTATTTGATTCCTTATATGCAACGTGGTATTCATATTAGACTTGTAGAACAGTAGGTTTTGTAGTCTGCAATGGAACTGAATACCAAATTTTATACTATCATATATTCATTTTACAAAATATTGTAAAATCGCAACTCATTTGCGACTCAAACAAAATATTCATGTAATCATTAGTCAAATTTTATTACCTTATCACATCAGGAGATGTGCCTGAGTCAAAGACGGAGGGGGGGGGGGGGGGGGAGAGGTGTTACGAAGCTAGTTTTAGGGTTTTTAATTGTAGTCTCAAAACAAGAACATTTTAGAGTCAGATGTGTAGCCTTGCATATGAAAACGTTTGTTTGTAGCGCTTGTAGAGTTCTATCTATACAAGGCGTAGCCCAAAAACTACCATTACCCATGGTGATGAGACTTATCGCTAAAATAGTCGTCCTAAGCAATCGTGGGAAGGACTGTTGGATATGCCTTATAGAGACGAGCCTGTTTAGCCTAGTGTGTGAGTAGCGGGTAACAGTCGCTAGTAAAAGATCCAATAAATGGTACCTCCCGACTCGTTACACTGGTTGAGAACCCTAAAGACTACTGGTGAATACCCAAGGCTATCCCCGTGTTTAGGCCACGAGGCTTGCCCTCTTCTCGACTCGTTTCACATCCCGTGATGTCCTCCCGACTCGTTACACTGGTTGAGAACCCTAAAGACTACTGCTGAAGACCCAAGGCCTGCCACTGTGGCTAGCCAGCGAGGCTTGCCCTCTTCGACACGTTAAGGCCGGTTTACACTTGCGATTTTTTTGCATTTGTAGCGGCGATTTTTCTCGCGCGAATTGCAATTCCAACTCTCTTGTGTAAACAAGATGCAAATCCGGTGCGATTTTTGTGCTCTCTTTTCTTCAAATCGCATCAAGTTGTAAAGAGTTTCGAACATGTTTGAAATCTCCGCGACCGCGCGACAAAAATCGCGTCAGATCGCGCCGAGTTGCACCTAGTTTACATTAGTGATTTCGAGTTGACGCGTACGTGCGAGAAAAATCGCAGCGCCTCACGCGACAAAAATTGCAGCAAAAATCGCAAGTGTAGACTGGCCTTTACACATCCCGTGATTAACTAAAATGTGAAACCCATTTATCTCATTGAGCCTTGACCAGAAATGTAAGATATTCTAGTACACCGGAACACGGACGCACCCGATCCCGCACGAAGACAAGCACACGGAGATATCAGCACCAAGTGAACTCAGGTAAAAGTGCAGGGGTATTGGGGGTGTGGGGCAACTCAGCATAGAGGCAATGGGTAATGGTGTGATGAGAGGAGGGAATATTATACACTTAATGACTGCTTCCGAGGGAAACAGCGAGTTTTGTTTTCCCGAGAATCTCGATGTTTTCCGAGACGAAGTCGAGGGAAACATCGAGATTCGAGGGAAAACAAAACTCGCTGTTTCCCGAGGGTGCAGTCATTAAGTGTTTTATTATATAGCAAAAAGAAAATACGGTAAAAATCATACAAAATCATCCGCCGAAATTTCTCGCTCTAGCGATGTCGCAAGCGCGGGCAACAATTTTTCAATTGTAGCCCGCGCGGGCTACATTGGATTTGTAGCCCGCCACGTGACCATGATAGAACCAATCAGAGCGCGCGCTTTGATCGAATAAACACGAGCTATAGAATAATTCTAGTTAAAGCCAGGGGATAAGTGGTAGAGGCAAGGGTAAGAGGTATGGTGTTTGTGAGGGGGTAACTCACGGAAGAGACGATGAATAATAGGAGTGGTGGGGATCTGGGTGTAACGTGGGTTAGATGTGTGAGGGGAAGAGGCAAGGGTAAGAGGTATGGTGGTTGTTAGGGGGTAAGTCATGTGAGAGATGACGAGTAAAAGGAGTGGTGGGGATGAGGTGTAACGTGGGTTAGATGTGTGAGGGGAGAGGCAAGGGTAAGAGGTATGGTGGTTGTTAGGGGGTAAGTCATGTGAGAGATGACGAGTAAAAGGAGTGGTGGGGATGAGGGTGTAACGTGGGTTAGATGTGTGAGGGGGATAGGCAAGGGTAAGAGGTATGGTGGTTGTTAGGGGGTAAGTCATGTGAGAGATGACGAGTAAAAGGAGTGGTGGGGACGAGGGTGTAACGTGGGTCACAAGTGCAAGGGGTAGAGGTATGGTGGTTGTGAGGGGGTGGCATGTGAGGAACTATTAGTAATAGGAGGGGTGAGGATGAGGGAGTAACGAGGGTTAGAAGTGTCTGTGGTGGAGGCAAGGGTGAGAGGTATGGTGGTTGTGAGGGGGTAAGTCATGTCAGAGATGATGAATGAAAGGAGTGGTGGGGATGAGGGAGTAAGGTGGGTTACAAGCGTAGGGGGTAGAGGCAAGGGGTGTGGCTGGGGTGATAGCTGAAGTTGGATACAAGGGGTAAGAGGTCAAGACGAGGGAAAGGCGCAAGATATTTGTGTTGTTTTTTCATAGAAAAGGAGAGCTCACAATGTTTTTCTATGCAATTGTTCTCAGCAGAAATCGAAGATTCGTTTAATCGCTCAGCGGAGATGATGGAAATAGATGCGCGTTTGAATGCGCTACAACATTTTATGAAAGCGAATCTGCAGTAATATCTCCTCTGTCTAACTCCGGTGGGTAAAGTACAAGCGCTTTCTGAGTTCACGAGTGCTTTGCCAGGAACAATTATTGGTAATTCCATGGTACCTTGGTGATTCGGTTCCCTAGGGATATAAAAAAAAGACAGTAAAAGACAGGTAGAAATGCAACAAAAATACAATATCAACATCATTTGACAAAAAAAGTCTTTAGCCCGTTTTTAGCCCAAAACTAAGAATCGCTAGAATCGCAAGGAAGATATACCTTGGCGTGTAACTCTAACTTGTAAATAATGTTTATATTTAGTAAATTCTAGAATAGTTTTTAGTACTTTTTGTATAACATTAATATAACGATATATAAAGCATAACACTGGACGTCGTGATTAGATTGCAAATTGATTTTTTCATTGTCAGTTAGACTGCTCGTTTTTATTCCAATTCATAAACGCTTTTACCACCTTCGTTGAAAACATATATTCCCAGAAAATAAGACAGTAGCGATTTTAAATTGAAATATAGCTTACCCAAACGAGTGAAAGGGGATTCTACAGCACGGCGACTAACCATCATGTACATTACACTGTATTATAAAATGGAGGTATTTTTAGTAAAAATCTTCTTATGCAGTTCTTTCTTTTTAATTCTATTAATTTATTAGGCTACTTATAATTATATGTCAGTGACCAATGTGTCAGCGAAAAATTGACGTAACGTTAGACGTCACAGGCGTTCCTTGCATACCACAGGGTTCCAAGCGTTTGGTCGACTTCACAGAGGAAGAGAAGCGCATGTATCAATCAAATAGGATGCCCCCAATACGTGGTCCATGATCGGTGAACTGTTGCAAGACGGACACTGATTACGGCAAGGCAATGTACACTTTATTATTCATTCAAAATGAATGTCCCCGCTTTACTTCTTTAAAGAGAGCAGGGCAGTTTTGCCAGCCTGTCTACAAGTGCGACGCGTGACGTGACGCGTGCAATAATTTTTCAACTTATGCAATCTTTGACGTCATCGATGGGATAAGTCGCTCACCTTCAAAAACAGCAAGAATTCGCAGGTGGCGCTCAACCAATCAGAAGAGGGAAAATATGTTGAATGAATAATAATACAATTTTATGTACTATTTAAGTGTGCAACTGACCAAAATTGGCATACATGTTCTATGGATCACCCCTAATAAAGGCATTTACACCGCTACTGCCTTAAAATCATTTTCACGGTGTCTGTGGCGTTGAGGTGACTCCAACAACATGAAACGCATTTTTCAGAAATGTTTAAACTCAACGCTCGCGGATATGTTAAACCTCGACTGTTTATTGAATGTATTTTTAAGAGCCGCATTTGCTTATGCGAGGCGATATTCTAACAGTGGTATTTTTATAAGTCCCTCCTATCCTCATTTTTTCTGAAACTTCTGATTGGGGTTCATTCGACCTTCTTGTTTTGTCATTCCAGTTTGAGGAAAATTGTGCGAGCGAAAATTGCAGTACAACATAGAGCCAAAAAATGACCATGAAAGTAGATTACCCCTTGGTGTCCGATTATTTGGCAGTCCTTCTGGGGTTGCCTTGGATTCCCGGGTTTGGTCATATTTGTGACCTCGTGGGAGGAGTCTCTGGTGAGAGCCTTGAGGGCCTTTCTTGATTTGAGGTTATTTGTTAGCTTTTTGCGGGAGTTGTCTTATAACATTTAACAACATTTGGTGAGAGGGCGCAATCGCCTCGCTACACCACTGCGGCTACGTCACAGCACAGAATCTGCTACCCCAAGGCAAGTTATGATTTTTAAGGATTTTTTTAGAACTCATGGAAATGTATTTACCTATGTTATTATGATTCACAATTCTGCATATTCAGCTGCATACCTTTACATATTATGCACACGTTGCAGGTATTACTAGATTTTTACAGGATCCATTTGTTCAAGTTAAAAAAAAAAGTTATCAGTAGTAACATGCACACGTCAGCAAATCATGTTTTTCTTGGATATTTTAATTTCAGTTAAGTTCGCCAAACAATTGTCAGCAGCTCAGACTGATAACGATTCAAAATATATCCAAATTTTAAAATGTTTTACATTTGTTTGAACGAAGTGAATTAGAATGTAAGGCAATCTCCAAGCGTACTTGAGCGTGTTCTCTAAATACAGGAGTTTTAACAGCTAATAAAGCCTGGTGCACACTTGCGAAAAATGTCATGCGAACAAAATTAGTGGTTTCAAGAAGTCCACAAAAAATAACATAAGATTGCTTTGGTGAAGTAATCTAGTAAAGATCCATGGATTATTTCAATTATTTTCCCATGCTTTTTTCGTTGCAACATAACATCCTTATGTCGCTATTGTGCACCAGGCGTAAGTCCTTAATGTCGATCAACACGTTAGGTTACCGCGGTTTTTAAAGCGATACACCCAAGTTGGGGGACTAACTATTTATGTTTATTTTTCAGCTGTCCGGTATCCATCAAATCGCGCGCTCTGATTGGCTCGCGAGCGGTCCGGAATCCTACGATCTTGACCCCGTGTCCGGATAAATCGCGCGCGCGATAATTTCTGTGAAGTTTTATGCTGTTTCAGTGAAAGCAAAAAAATATATATTATTTACCGGCTTGGGGTCGGTCCAGATCGTAAAATACCTTGACCTCGGCCTTGAAAATACTGACTTTGACCTCCGGTCTCGGTCACAGTATTTCACTATCCGGACCTACCAGCCGGTAAATAACATATATGAATTTCACAGGGAGGAAGCGTAGTCGGGTGGATCACGTTATCTACTAATGCAGTCATGCCGTGGAATAAAGATGGAGCGAACGTGGAAACTGCGCTGTCGTATTGCTAAATACAAATGAAACGAGTTTTGGTTTAAATATAAATCCCATTATTTTTTCTTACTTTTTACAAAGCAATTTCATTTGTAAAATGTATATATATCTATAACTATATTTTGCAAGCATTACTAGACTGCTATGTTGTTAAAGGCGCCAAGTTATACTTCAGATGAATAGCAAACCTTCACCTCTGATTGTTCTACCCCATTGTTATTGTGTCTACTGATTCGCAGAACAAAGCGCGCTATTCAGTTTGTGGATGTCAGTTGGAGCATTTGAATGGTTAGGTTTGGACGGTTTAAAGTGACCGACTTAACCTGCCTACAATGCATTGCTTTTTTGTTTACATGATTTCCTACATCTTGATTTTCTACTTTTTCTCGCGTATCCCACCGTGCAGAGGCAATTTAAGGGATTTGACACCGTGAATCTCGTATGCAAATTGAATGTCCAAATTGAAAGAACCCCCGAAAAGTCCCCACTATTCCAGATGTCAGCCGCGTGGTTTCAGATTTTTCCTGGAAATACCCAATGCGTCGGCATGTGAACCGGGATGCACTGACGTATGCGCTTGAATGCAGGGTCATGAGGAACCAGAATGTGGCGGCATGTGTGCTGGATTACACGGGCATGAGGAACCAGAATGTGGCGGCATGTGGCACTCATCAGCCTGAGAACGTGTATTTTGAATGCGTCTTTTCTACTAATCCCGTTTCCAGTTCAAACTCACGCCCGTCAAATTCATCTTTCTCATTTTGTCACCTGGCCCCAGTCTGGAAGAGTACATTCCTAAGCGCAGTAGATGGTGACGAAGTGGATATTGCAGGCAGCTGTTGAACTGTGGACATTGGGCCTACAAGAAGTGGATTACTGACAGCTGACTGGGCTCCCTGTGGTCTAAAAGCAACACAGGAGAGAAAAAATGTAAATGACAATGACTATTATCTTATCGAGCATTGAAGCGAAACAAACGCTTCTGATAACGCGAGATCACGCTACTGATTCACATTACCTTGAGTTAGCAGAACTAGGCGCATTCACTGTCGGTTGGGGAGTAACAACGGGGGCTGGTGTCGAGTGTCTGGGACCACTAGAGGGCGGTACTATAGGAGACATGGTGCCCGTCGGCATGGCAACAGGGTGTATAGGCGCTGACTTTTCTGAGCCGGCGAAGGGTGACGCGACACCAGTAACCCCTCCACTCCCGACGGAAGAGGCGCCCGGAAACGGAGGTCGAATGGGCGTTGAGCTTGCCAGCGGTTGCCTGTCGCCTAGACGCATGCTGTTCAGCGGTGTAGCCTGTGGCGCTAGTCCTGATAGAAGCGGGTTAGCTGTGGTACCTCCGCGCCGCGACTGTAGGGGAGTCTGGGCTGATTCGGATTCGTGTTCCAGGAAATTTACAAACAATTCACTGAAAGACTGAAAGTAAGAAACATCGTGAATTCAACTTAAAATCTTGGAGTCGGCATACAAGAGTCGGCATACCTTCTCCATGGCGCTGGGTGGTTTCTTGTGGACCGGTGACCGCGGAGGACCTCCAAAAGGTAGGAAACTAGAGATCCATCCTCCTTGGTGGGGTGGGTGAGATCCTGAACCAATCTGAAGACAAGGAGAGGAAACAAACGCGATTTCAATTCTATGCACCCTCTCGGAAAAACCAATGGAAGAGTCTTTTTTTATTGCACCCCCTCGGAAAAATCTACGGAAGAGCCTTCCCTCGGAAAACTAACTGACCATTTTGCTATACACCATCGGAAAAACTCTTCTGTAGGGAGGGTGCAGATTAAAAATGGAATGGCTCTCACCTCCTTCATTTCCTCTATTGTGAACCCAAGCAGCCCACCAATCACGTGAACGACGTCAGGTCTCTTGGGCTCCGCGGTATGGAAATAGCCAATCAGAAGATTCTTAAGGAGCGGCCTGTAAGACAAGAAAACAAAACTGCAAATGAGTACAAGAGTACACTTTGCGATAAATGGCGCAGGGAAGTTGAAAAGTGTTTCTAAAGTGGAGCGGATGAAGACGTAGATTCTGGCAACATGGGTCTCGGAAAAAGCGAGCATGTTAACGCTGAAGGGAAATGCTGCAGCGAAACTTAATCAAAGCGCCGCTATGGCGAACTCGTGGATGCCGTGAGCCATCAACTATAATACTATATTGTACTCAAAGTTAAAACTGATAATCAGTGATGAACACACTATCTTGAATTAAATACTAGAAGACTTGACTTTAAATGGACCTAGTATTGGAGATTTTTTGTATACCGATCTAGGTTTTTCATCAGTCGTGGAAAGATGAAGTGGAATATGCATACGCATATTGTAAAATGACCAAACAGGGTGTTGTCAAACGGCCACACACGGTGTTGTTTGTCAGTGCATCTTACTTGTCAACTTTGTTGTCGTTGTTGAAGTTCATATCCCGGATGCGAGTATGACAGACCTGTACCTCTTCCTCGAGCTTGGTAACTACGACAAAATATAAGACGAGCAACTTTACAAGCTTTCCTGACAAAACAATCTAGCATTTATGATTTGAAAGAAGGCTTTTGTTGCGCTGGTCAATAGTGCAAGAAGGTTAATGAAACGCGTTAAAGACACTGTGGCCGAGGGGCGTGAAACATATTTTGTAGCCCATAAACATCTATGTCAATGAAGTAACGGTAAAAAAGTCAATCCCTGTAAATCTCATTGAATTTCGATCCATCCTTTAGTGTAAAATTGGTTTAAGTGATATGTAGTCATACGACAGCAAACGAATGGTGTTATTAAGTCAAAACAACAACAAAATCGTAACATTTTTCACACCCATCGCATACAGAGTGAGCTAAGCAGAGCCTAGACGGACGACTTTTTTAGCATACACTTTCACTAGACAGAACTCTAGCACATCCACCGAAAAACGTTAGTTTTCAGGGCCCTAAGGCAAGGGGCATTGGTTCCAAAAGATTGAAATCAAAACGTTCTCCTACCTTGTGCTTTGTAATGTTCAATAGTATCATTCCTGGCGGCAAGTTCCTGTTTTAAGTTTCCAATCTCCTGCACCACTTTTGCGGCGTTCTGCAGCTGAACCTATATATAACAGGTAACCAATAAATATCATTCACACGCCTGCAGAGGCCAAGATCACACGTTAATCATTCGAGGGTCGTAGAGAAAACAGAGCGTAGTTCAAAATTTGGAAAACGAAATTGAAGACAAGTTTCATATTGAATGGTATCCAAGTAAGCTCAATTGTTAACTAGCCGCCCGCTACTTTGGCGCCAGTTTGAATTCGCCAGGTAGAGTTTTACAGTTATGTAGATTCGTCTACCCAGTCAACATGAATTGCGTTCTGTGAACTCGATCGGCTGAATTTTCAGACGTATGTCGCCAAACAATTCTAATGGGTTTAGGGTGGAAAGAAGCCTGACAATAGCCACTTGCACTAACTGGGTCAAATCCAATACATTCTGAGTAAATTGTTAAATTCAACTCGCTGCCATTTGCTACAGGTTAGAGATTTTATGCTGAAACTTCAGTTTCTGACAATATCAATTGGTTCTTTGTATTTCTGGAATCGATTTTGACAAAACATCTCGTTAAGAGGTAGTTGGGGTCACATGACCCACTTAGTGCAAGTGGCCTATTCAAGCAAGTGGCCTATCACCACCTTCACACAGAAACGTTTTGTGCTGATTCAAAAATCAGAGCTTTACTTCTAGCTCAATCGACTGTATAGAAAGAGATCTTAACAGACACGCTGTTCCACAGACCTGGAACTGGTTTTCCCGCTGTTGCAGCTTGTGAATCTCCACTTGAGCCGCGTTGACTTTCTCTTGGGCTTGCTGGTGAATCGCATACAGTTGCGAGTCTTTCTCTGGAGAACACAAAATCGCATTCAGATCTTTCTACATTTGGTATCCCTTTGGGGTTTACATTTGGGCCATTGGGCGTTAAACCGAATATACCTTTACAGGCCCACCATCAGCTGACAGCCTTTGCGGGCTATTAGCCAATCAGAGCAGCCAAAAAACAATAGATCAACTTGAAAAAGAAAACGTGACACCAAAACGAAACTGGCGTTGTTCTAGGCTCTCGATACTTTGAACAAGCACTAATAGATTGTCTACAACTTCCAGAAACCTCGCTAAACTGCGTAGCTTGGCCCAAAGTACTTGAGATAAGAGACCTTTTCAGGAAGGCATGCTAACCTCGGGTCCAGAGTAGCTACCATACGTGATTACATTGAAACTGGCAGGATAACCTCTGATGAGTATATTCCAACGACGAAAAAGACGATCCCAACAAATGCGAATAATAGTAGCGCTTTGTCCACAACAGCTAAGTTTACTGTACCAGTAGCACCCTGAACAAAGTGCAGACTAGATACAGTTACAGAGTTTCTTATTCAAGTTCTAGAAGAGGGTTTCTACTAACCTCGTTGGAACTGCTCCAAGACCATCTGCAAGTTATCTAGTGACGTCGCATATTGCTGAGCCTGCTCTTGCACAGAGGCTAGCTGCATGACAGCTTCGTCTCGTTGACCGCTGATCGCATGAAGCTGTTCCTGCAGGCTTTCAAGTTGCTGACTTGCCTGACGACTTAATGCGGAAAGTTTCATGTTATTCTGGTGGACCTTTCTCGGAATTTAAACATTACATCATCCTAGATAGCATCTCTTTCTATTTCATTCTTTTAAAATCCATTTCATTTACAATGGATTTTGGCAAAGCGAGTACCAAAGGGGCTTTCACTTAATTATCCAAGCGAAATAGCTGTGTTTCGTCCAACAACCCCAACTAACTATCGTCAGACGAAACCAGGTATTTAATCGAAAACATTCAAGGGTGTCATTGGTAACTGGCGTTTTCTCTGACTCCGAACCTTAGTGTGTAAAAAAGGCGGGAGATTCCAGGCCAAGCTCTAAATCCAAAGAACATTGAGCAGGAAAAAACAGGACTGGACAAAACGTTCAGCGGGAGGCTCCCACAAACAGCGTGAAAGTTGGTATTATCTGGCCTTGGTATTTTTCTTGCAGCAAAGTGGACGTGTTTCACTTACTTTCTATCCTGCATGGAGTGCGAGCTCGACAGCAATTGTTCCTCCGCTTGAGCCAATCGTAGTCTCAATTCCTTTTCTCTCTCCTCTGCACCTAAAGCTTCACGTGTGTAACTCTCCTCGACCTACAACAAAGGACTACAAGTTTCACAATAGAGCGAATGGTATGAAACCAAGGTAAGTAAATCGGCCCATGTAAAGGGATCCACAGATGTTTTGGATCCCGGATCCCGACCCACGGATCCCTTCCCGACCCATGGACCCCGTATCCCATGCTCTGGATCCCGGATCCTACACCTGTGGATCCCGTATCCCATACCCTGGATCCCGGATCCCAAACCTCAAATTGAGCTGGATCCCGAATCCCTTTACATGGGCCTTTACAACAGCCCTTCATACCTCGGGGGTTTGATTTTCCCCCGACGAGAGGCGTCTGGATTTGCATGGTATATACAGCTCCACGCCCAGAGTCTTCGTTACCACCCACATCTCACCTGAATCAAGTGCTCTCTCAGCCGATCCAGCTCCCGCGCCGTCTTGATCTCGGTTTCTCTTTGCCCACCAGACGCGGTAGTCAACTCTCCCTGGAGCTGGGACACCTAGATACAGAGGTGTTATAAAAAATATTATGCTGCGAAAAGAAATATATTATAATGCGAAGATCTAAAGTAGAGGCCTTTAAAAAATCGCCGTAAAAAGCGCTTGAAAGAAGACAATGCAGAGCAAATTTTTCCAATTATCGATACTCAGGGTTTAAAAACGTTCACTGAATACTGAGCTTGAGCTAACTAGCTTGACTCTGAGCCTCAAATAAACATTCTCTGTCGTACCTTTTGCTGTAATTCCTCGTTTTTCTTGTCCATTGCTCCTTCTCTCTGCCCAGTTCACTTAACCTCGCGTCTTTCTCCTGTAACAGACCCTTGTATTGTTCCAAATCCCCCTGTAGACTAGCGGCGTTTGATTTCTCCTCGGCTACCAGACTTGACAGCCTTTCCGCATCACTCCTCAGCTTAGCAATCTCACGCTGTTTTTGCTTTAGATCATGATGAATATTTTCCTTATCTACTCGTAACTTTTCAAGTTCTTTCTCAACTCGTTCTCTGTCACGGTTACGTTTTTCCATGCCTTGGTTCGAAGTTCGTTCTTTTTCACTAACTAGTTTTGTAAGTTCAATAATTTGTCCCTGAAGTTCTGCTACAGCACTTTCTTTTTCTTGAAGAATACTTTCTCTTTCACTTTGTAATCTTATAAGTTCAGAACTCAAGGCTTCCTTATCTCGAAGAACACTCTCCAAGCCGTTGTCATTTTGTGAAGAAGACTGCAACAGTATATTCAAGTTCGATAATTGACTTTTAAGAGTTTTTATTTCATTGTCTTTATCTCTTAAAACTACTTGTCTTTGGTTAACAATTCTTTGAACTATACTTTGAAAATTCTTTTCCACGTCCGAAAACCTCTCAGGATTGAAATCAAAATTGCAGTCACCTAAAGAGTTCAGTGTTTTTACCAGTTTGTTGCGAAGTTCATTGGATTGTTTTCTTGTGTTTACTAGAATTTCTTCTTTTTCTAGACGCATGTCTTCAAGTTCGTGTAGCAAAGAGTCTTTTAAGTTTTCATGCGAATCCTGTAGTAATCTAACTTCAGTTTCCCTTGATTGCAAACTTTCATGTAACGTCCTCAATTCATCTTCTAGACTTTTTATCCTGTTATCTTTTTCTCCCAACGCAGAGGAATTCCCTAAATTCTCTCGCAAACGCTTATTCAGCTCAACTAAATTACTTTCCAAACTGCTCTTCTCAAGGCAAAGTTGCTCCACCTTTTCAGATTTCTCTCTCAAGATGTGATTGACGCTAGCAAGTTCCCCTTCAAGTGTTAGGATCTTCTGTTCTTGGATTTCATTTTCATGCCTGTTTTTTCCTTGTTCAGTAGCTAATGCTTGGTTTTGTTGGAGGACATTTTCTAATTGCTTATCCTGAGCAGAGGATGTCACACTGGCTTGCACGATGGGAACTGTAGCATCGGCAAGAGCCACTATTTGCTTGTCTTTCTCTTGTAATAGCGTCATGAGTCTTTCTTGCTCTTGTTTGAGTGTGTAATCGTGATGTTGTAACGCAAGATGCAGGCGATGAATCTCGTCATGTTTGTGTTTTTCGTTTTCCTCTAGCCGGTGAACAATGGATCCAATCTTTTCTCTCAGCTTTGCGATCTCGTTACCTACAAGAAAAAGAAAAACAAATTGAAGTAGTGCAAGTCCGTACATGATTACTAACACCGATCCGAATTGTTACCTCGTTTGTTTATTATATAAACATCAATGAAATACCAAACTCTTATTTTATTTGAGTTTAAACCCAAAAACCTAGCATAGAACACAGGCAAGTGTGTTATTTTCACGTGTTGAGATATCAAGTTTTCGCGCGGGAGATCACCCGGTATTTCATCGGTGTTTATAAAATAAAATAAAACATGTTAGAGCGGAAATCTAAATGCCAGGCGAAGTAAGTAAGACTTGCGTTAAGTCACGACGTGAGCAATGGCGCGTTTTGTTTAAGTTCGCAATTTTGATTGGCCGACAGACTTTGCTCTCGACCAATAGAAACGCTGTCTATAGATTGCCAATGGACGATTCCAGAGATATAAGCGCGCGCGCTCTTCTTCATTCAGAAATACCCAAGCCGTGTCCCACAACTACCGGGATGCAGCGCGCGCTTTTTTAACAGTTTGTTCGACAAATGTCCCACATCTAATGGAATCGTCCATATACCTTGTGACTCGTTGAGCGCCATAAGCCTGCTGTGTTCCGAGTGCAACACACTGGACGCCTGGGCTTTCCCTTGCATCTGCTCCTGCATCACTTCCAAACGGTCATTCATCGTAAACAGTTCTTCGTCTTTTTGGTTGATCTCCGCCATTAACCGGTTTGTCTCTTCAGTCAAGTGCTGGATCTGGTGTTGATAATGTTCTAATGCCTCATGATTGGTCTGATCAGTCTGATTGACAGCTGCAATGAGGGACTCCTCTTTCTGCTTCATGGCGGCCATTTCTTGGTCTTTTTCTTGAAGAAGTCTCAACATTCTCGTAACCTGTGCTTGAGACTCCCCTTGCTCGCTAGTCAAGCTGTCCGTATTCGGCCCTCTTATTTCTGCTTTAGCACCCAATAAACCCTCTTTCTCTTTCAAATTCTTGCTTATTTTGGCTACTTCCAGCCTAAGGAGGTCATTTTCAGCTCCTTTCTCACGCAGATCAAGTTTTAAAGAGTCAAATTTACTTTCTTCTTCATTTATCTTCACTTGAAATTCCTCGTTCTCTTTCTTCAGGACATTAACCAGTCGCTCCAGCTCTCTCCGAGTAGCAAGGTTACTCCCAACAACTTCATTCAGTCTATCCATCTCATTTCCAAGATGCTCCACTTCGGACGATTTTTCCTTCAGTTCGAATTTCAGTTTTTCCATCTTCAATTCTTTCTCCTCAAGGACGGTACCCAGTTTTTCGTTTTCCCCAGACAAAATTGCCAATCTCTCTTCCATCGCATGCCTAGAAAATTCATTGTCTTTAGACTGTCTCCCAAGCTGTTCCACTTCAAATTGAAGATGGGAAAGATTCGCAACTTCTTGGTCTTTATCATGTATTTTTTCCTGGTATTCTAGCACAAGTGAATTCAAATCTTTCTTCTCATCCGAGAGCAGCTTCTTTTCTTCCGAGAATGTTTGCAATAGTTGTTCTTTACTTTCTAAGAGCGCGAGTAAGTTCTCTTTTTCGTTTCGTAGATCTTGAAGAAGAACTTCACTCTCGTGTACATGCCTACTAAGGCTCCTATTTGCCTCGCTCATCTCCTCAAATCCTTCCTGTTTCTCGTGGATAGAATTCATCAATTCATTACTCGTCTTTCGTAATGTTTCACATTCCTTTTGCTTCTCATCCAAAAGCTGTAAAATCCCATCCTGCTCCGAGCGAAGAAGATCAAAATCATTATCTCTGGACGCTGTCAAATCCATCAACTGCACATCAAAACTGTCTTGAAGTTCTACAAGTTTCTCATCTCTCTCATTAATCATCTCAATCAAATTCTTCCGATCTGCTTCGATGCTACCCAACTCACTACATTTCTCCTCCAATTGGGTGTGTATCAAGCCCAACTCTGTAGTTTTAGCCTCTATTTTATTGATCAAATCATTTGTTTGTTCTCGAAGCATGGAGTTATCCCATTCAAGCTCCTCGATTGTTCGTTTTGCTTTCTGGTACTCTTCTTCAGTTTGAGAGCTCTCGTCAAGACTTATACTAACCAGAGAATCATCCCCGTGATTTGACGACACGGATTGCGATTTGGTTCTAGACTTAATAGCCCAATCTTCAACGTTTAAAACTAGCGCTTCTATGCGTTCAGTCTCTGTTTCAAATCCACACATATCATCTTCTTGGACAATGTTTGCGATGATTAGCTGCTCTTCAAGAGTTCGGAGGGTTTTGACCAAGTTTATCTTCTCTTTAATCAAATCTTCGTTTTCGCTTTTCAGAGAGTCGAGTACCTCAGAATTGTCTATGTTCTCCCAACCACTTTCTTGGATTGCGTCCTGGAGAGAAAAATGAGTCATGTCACAATATCTATATTCTTCGTTGTATATTCATCCCATCGCACAATAGAACAATAGCATAAGCAATTAAGAACAATAGAGACCATAGGTGTTGATTATTGTAAGACATTTCTCAGAAAATGATTCGTTGTATTACCAATGCGACGCTTTTTACTCTAAGCTTTCACGTTATGCTTGAGCACCGACAACGATTCTACGAAAGGCTACAACTTGTCTCATACAAAAGCTGACATTATTTACAACAAGTACCTTCTGCGCCTCATTCTTAGCCTTCTCCTCCTTCAGTCCCTTCATCTGCTGTCTCAAGTCCATCACCACTTGTTGAAGAGCGTACTTATCCTCCTCGTAATCAGCTTTGATGTACTCAAACTCCTCCACCGTGGATTTATACTCTGCGATCTGATCATTCAACTGTGCAATCATCGCGTCTTTATCGTCATTGCTTTCCTCGGCCACAGTGATCTCCTCGGCCACACTCAGCGCCTCTTTGTCCCCTTCACTGGGTCCCCCTTGTGGTAGACTCTCGGTGGAGCCAGACTTATCACCGGACGCCGTATCGCCTACGGTATCCGAGCGGGTGTCTTCAGAGTAGTAATAGTCACTAGTATCCGCCTTGATGTTCTCACCTCTTAATTCACGCACTTCCGCCTTCAGATCTTGAACCTTGTATAGGTAATGAAGTTAAAAATAGTGATAAGTATTTTGGCAGTAATGACATACATACAACAGGGCCGTAGCACTCTCGTTTTATTTAGTTTACCTTGTTTTGCAATCCAACAATGGTAGATTCAAGCACGGCTTTCTCAGCTTCAAACGCGCTCACAATGTCTCCCCGCTCATCTAGTGAATCATTCGCTGTCTGACAACCAACATCTGCAATCATTTCTTTCGTCTCTTGCGTGATCTGTTCATTGTCAGCTTGTAGGTCTTCGACAAGGGCTTCTTGTTCCTCAATCTGAGTCTGTAGCTCGGAAGACTTGGATAACAAGGAGTCTTTCTCATCCTGTACACGCTCCTGCCTATCCGTAGCGTCTGTGGTGATTTTTGATCGCACGTCCGCCACCTGCTGTCGAACTGACTGTGCGGTCGCCTGGAAGATTAGGGAGCACGAACGGCAAAAGTGAAACGGTATTGGAGAAAAAAATGTTCCCTACTACAAATGCCTCTCTTTCTTTGAATTCACAGGGTTGACAGAGAATACAAAGGAAAAGAGGCTTGATAGCACGGAAGGGAAAATGCACAATGAACAATATCAAATATTGGTTGATGGAAGTCACGAAAGAATGTAGAGATTCGGCTGTTCCATTTAATAGATACCCCCTCAAGTAACCGGAATTTCTTCACTGGTTAGTCTATTTTGCCCCGGATGTTCTCTAGAGTTCAGGTTGTTCACGTGGACTCTTCAAGACGTAGTAAGTAAAATTTGATTTCTTCTCTAGGATTAACAAAGAATTGGGAACATTCACTGGGAAATATCAAGAAGACCGAAGTCATTCGTCTGGGGTAGTAACTCCTTTGGCTGAATTGGAGAGGTTATAGTTTTAAATGGAACAGTCATCACTTCTAAAGAAGATAATGTCAATCATACAATTGAGAAACAAATAAAATGGTTTGAGTAATATGAATGGCATGGTTGTAAAAAGCAAGCATCATAAGTAACAAAACCATACAACGTCCAGTATGCGATAACACGTGACAAAACTGAATACAACAGCTGAAAAGGAGGCATTAGTGATCACGAAATAAAAAGCAGAAAGCAAAGCGAAAATAATTAAAATTGCGTTAGTAAGTCAGATGTGGAAACTGAAACGTATGCATGTTAGGACTGCTCAAACAATCATAAAAACAAGATTATTTCAATTTCGAAACAATCGATAAAATACAGTACGCTAAAAAAATTGGTGAATTCCCAGAAAATTATCCATAGGCCTACATTTTTTTCTTCTTTCCAAAAACAAGGTTTTCTGTTTATTTATACAGCTTAGATACTGAGTAAGATGGTTTTACTGGCTCTTTTTCCAAGTAAAGCTAACTTATATACATAAACAAAATGAGCAAACACATAATGTAGATAAAAAGCAGTGTCACTTTCAGATGGAAATCCCAGTCAACAGAATAAAATACTTTTTGGCCAAAAGTAGGACTGAACAAGGCCAAAATGTCCTTACTATCTGGATATTCTTTTCCGGAAATTCACGGGAGACACAGTGCACGTATGGATATTACTACTGACCAAGAAAAAACAAGAAGAATCAGCTCAACCGCGCATGCGCCGTTGGTCACATGACCTACATGCATATCGCCAATAAATTGGTCATGTGATCTCTTAGCCTGCAACAGCAAACTTGTGGCCAACATTTTTTAAAATGATTTTCCTGCACGTTATCTATTAAGGTCTTTATGAAAATAGTTATATAACTTTAAACTTAAGTACTAAGATGCTAGAGGCTTCTTTTAATTCTTTTTATGCTTTGTTTTAGCAAACATCACATGAGCAAAATGCAGAAACATTTCATAGCCATGCACGAATTTTTTCAGCAAAAGAAAACTTGGAAAATAATCTATAATTCTGTTATACTTCTGTTTTATTTCTTTTGTACTCATCTCTAAAAATGTTGTCAGAGGAAAAGAGAAATCCATGAGGGAGAATTATGTGAGTAGTATCGACCCATACACAAATTTGGAAAAATCCAACAACATGCAGATTATTAGAAATTCTGGATCCATTATTGGAGCTACTTTTAGTTCTTTTTTTTTAATCATAGTTGTTTTAAATGAGTACACATATTGTATATTTTAATGTGTGAATTAAAAGTAGTGATGTAGTGATGTCTACATTATTGATTTAACTTTTTTTATTTAGTTTATCATCTGATGTTCCTCAAGCAAATTAAGAGGCAGATATTATTTTAACCAATTTGGTGTTAGGACTTAAAGTTAAAAGCATAAATGAAATGAAATCATAAAAATTATTGTTATGATTGTTAATGTTAACCGTTTGATTTGGCTGAGTCACTAAGAGCTCAGGAGGCTCATTGAGACAGTTAAAGACAAGACATGTTTTAAAGACTGAGCAAAAGATTAACTACAACTGCACATTACTGGCCCATTATTCCTTCCTCCTCAACCATTCCCCAATGTAAATCTGGGTTATAATATTCCAGGCCCTCGCTGGACTACAATACTGTCTTTTGCTCTTTAGCAAGACTATTGTAAAAAAAAAAGTAAACTGATTTGAAGTACAACAATGACGCTGGTGTACTTTGTTTGCAAGTCTCTGGGGTAATTTAGAAAAGCTAGTCTAGGAAAGCTACCATCTTCTAGATCCCAATCTTAGTTTTAGAATGGACAGATTGAGGAGAAGGAAAAATTCAGGCTGTATTTTGCAATCAAATTATCATGTGCCTTACAAGTTTTGCATCAATCTCAACAAGGCGTTCCTTGTCAGCGATTAGGCTCAGCAGCATGTCACAAACACAGAAAGGCAATTCTTCTTGTTTGCGCTTGGCCAGAGCTTGGCAAGTAGCAGAGGTTATTACATGTCTAGCCTGTAACTGTGCCAAGAGCTTGTGATTGCTGTTGTGCAACTCGTGTCTGACCTGATGGTACAGTCGCAGGGTGGCCATGTAACGCTCCCACAATGCTGTGAAGAAAAGAAAAGTGGGATGTGGAAAAATGTAGGGAAGAATTAATGAACTGCTTCAGGGGCTGGGCTAATACATAACTTGTACCACATGGTACTGTATAACAGCATAAAGTTGCACTTGAGAATGAGCTGCTATATGGCAAAATGTGCACATGACTATTTGATGTTGCCACTCTGTACTGCCTTATGTAACTTGTTACCATTACAATACAGAGACCATGCACCCTTTTTACTATTTAGCATATTTTATGCCCATTTGCAGAGCTGGAATTATTTTTTCTCACTTGATCAGACATGTCCATTAGAACGTTTTTCTTGGTTGTCAAGAAAAACTGCTGTAATTTCCAGCTCAGCATTAATTGTGTTACACTGTTCAACGCAAAGGCAAATTATGTACTTCCTATCAATCAAGTACTGTAGTACATGTAATATTACGGTAACATGACTGTACATTGCACACTGCAAGTATGATTATAACTATATGTCCTGTGATGTCATACATCATGTAGTCCAGTGACTCTGAAAAATAAACATTTCTTGCTAGAGTACTTACCACTTATGACATTCTTAAGGTTGATGATCTCATCCTTGGCTTCTCCTTTCACAGTACAAACTTTCTTGAGACAATCAATCTCATAACATTGTTCTTTCTGAACACCTTGCGAATGCTCCAGCTCTTCCATAAGCTCAAGGGTGGAAGTGGTCAACTTAATCACATCCATTTTGATCTCAGATAGAGCTTCCTCCAGCCTTTGCTGCTCGACGAGTAGTCTATCTCTCTCTGCCAGAAGCTCAGTTCTTTCTGACTTCACTTCATGGAGTTCTTCTCTTAGGAGGTTTATCTCATTTGACAAACTTGCCAGAGTATTTTCCCTTTCTAGAAGCTGCTCTTGTAACTCACTGATATCACTACCCTTTCTGTCTTTCTCGCATAACAACTTCTCCCTTTCCTGGTGCTCCGAGAGCTGTTCTGTGATGGATTTCAACTGCCCTGAGGTTCTCCTAAGTTCCTCATTTACAGTTTCATGCTCAGAGGTTTTCCGTTTGGCAAATTCTACAGCCTTCTCAAGCTGAAGTCTCAAGTCTGTGATGGTGTTGTGTGCTAGGTCAAGTTCTTCCTTTAGTGCAGCTTGATCACTTGCACTGCTTCCTACTTCTGATTGCATCCCCTCTAAATTATCCACCTCTGGAAAGGAATTTAAAATATTGTTGAGTACCATTGCAAGGTTTACAGAAAGATAGAAACTAATAATAATGATGTTTTTTTTGCCAATGTATACCCAAAGAGGTTCTTCATCTGGACTACTGAAACTTCACATTGTTATGATGTAACACCAAATATTATTATGAAGTCAGCTGAGAATGATATGGAGAAAAGCCGAGTTTCTAAATAAGCTGGCACGCGGGACTGGGCCTCAAAACAACACCAAAACGAGGGTCAGATGTAATTACTCGCCGGAGCGCGTTGTCATCTGACCCTCATTTTGGTGTTGTTTTGAGGCCCAATCCCACGGGCCAGTTCATTTCGAAACTCAGCTATTATTCAGATCAAGTTTGTTGTTATGGATAACAATAATTGTCTTCATTTATTTTCTTCATTTTTTATATTAGTCTATACCAATGCTGTACCTTCCAGTATATTCAGCTCATGTTGTAAATCATCTATCTTTCTCAGGTAGTCCTGCCGCTCTTCATCCCATTTTTGCATTTCATTCTTGTATTTCTTGTTTAAATTTGCAATCTTTTGAGAGTAAGTACTCTGCAGGGCTGCAAGCTCATTTTGGTATTGATCCACCTCTCTGTGAAGCTTTTCCTGGGTGTCCTAAAAAGAGGAAATAAATATTTTATATACAACCTCTTATAAGGTGCATATGAAACGAAATCAGTTTTCGGATCTCTGGATATATCATTTAAGACAAACATGCTGACTAAGTTTGAGAAAGATTTGATAAATAGCCATGAAGTTATGCATTTATTCATGAGTTTTGTGGTTAGCACTTCAAGACTGTACTGTAAAGCAGTGTTTACTGTCACAGTCAAGAGTCCTGAACATTAGGTACAGTAAAGCTTTTTTTTTGTTACTTTTTGGAAAGTGCACTTGTACCAAGAGCACTAGTACAGTGATTGTATCTGTGAGCTATGGGACAGTCTTACTATATGGCCTGTAATTGCACTAGTAACAAGAGCACTAGTACAGCGATCGTATCTGTGAGCTACTGTATGGGACAGTCTTACTATATGGCCTGTAATTGCACTTGTACCAAGAGCACTAGTACAGTGATTGTATCTGTGAGCTATGGGACAGTCTTACTATATGGCCTGTAATTGCACTAGTAATAAGAGCACTAGTACAGCGATCGTATCTGTGAGCTATGGGACAGTCTTACTATATGGCCTGTAATTGCACTTGTACCAAGAGCACTAGTACAGCGATCGTATCTGTGAGCTATGGGACAGTCTTACTATATGGCCTGTAATTGCACTTGTACCAAGAGCACTAGTACAGTGATTGTATCTGTGAGCTATGGGACAGTCTTACTATATGGCCTGTAATTGCACTAGTAACAAAAGCACTAGTACAGCGATCGTATCTGTGAGCTATGGGACAGTCTTACTCTGTATGGCCTGTAATTGCACTTGTACCAAGAGCACTAGTACAGCGATCGTATCTGTGAGCTATGGGACAGTCTTACTATATGGCCTGTAATTGCACTTGTACCAAGAGCACTAGTACAGCGATCGTATCTGTGAGCTATGGGACAGTCTTACTATATGGCCTGTAATTGCACTTGTACCAAGAGCACTAGTACAGTGATTGTATCTGTGAGCTATGGGACAGTCTTACTATATGGCCTGTAATTGCACTAGTAACAAGAGCACTAGTACAGCGATCGTATCTGTGAGCTATGGACCAGTCTTACTATATGGCCTGTAATTGCACTTGTACCAAGAGCACTAGTACAGTGATTGTATCTGTGAGCTATGGGACAGTCTTACTATATGGCCTGTAATTGCTTTGTCATAGTGTAGAGCCCTGGACATAAGGTAAAGCCTATCGGATTACACTAAGAGAACTCAATATGTACGGTAATGGTACCTGTGAACTAGACATGGTCTTCCACTGGTGACATTCTGTCTGCAGCCTCACAATCTCATTTCTAAGTCTCTTGATTTCATCATGATCCTCCAAGCTGTCACTGGAGTCATGTCTGTGCCGGCCACCATCTACACTCTGGCTAAGTTCTTGTTCTTTGTTATGGAGCTCTGCCTTTAGACTGATTATCTCGTGCTGTAGAAAATTAAAGTGTATTAGTTTACTCAATTAATATTGCAGAAATCATCAAATAATCCTTTAAGGGTAATGTTACATGCAGCATCAAAATTTTACGCACAATTTTGAGCCCTGATAAAGTGACTGTATTAGAACAAAATCATTATTGAATCTGATACATGTATGTTGTAGCCAATCAAGAATGAGAATACAAACAGCATCACAGCAGATTTCTGATGATTGTCAAAAGTCATCCATATTAACAATAAACCTCACCTCTTTCTGTGCAAGTTGCTTCCTGTAATCTTGGCCCATATTTCGCATCTGCATTTCTGCAGCTTCTACTCTTTCATGCAGTTCATGGTTCAAGTGTTTCAGTTTGTCATACTGCAATATACAAAATGTAACATTTGAATGAGCAATGACTCTGTTAAGTGGAACAACCAATCCGTTATACAAAAGCGTATAATTAACCATTATCCTGCGAGATTGCGCAGAATATCGTCTGATACTTAGCCGACGAGGGACAAAGTCCCGAGTTGGCTAAAATCAGACGATATTCTGCAAAATCGAGCAATATAATGGTTTTATTATTCAGCACATCGATAGCACAAAAAACCCAGAAAAAAGTGACTTTTGTGTATTATTTACGAGCTCAAAACATCACATTTTCCTCAGAGACGGATATCGCAGGATAGCTGTCATGTACAGAAGACAGCTATTGGCGTTCCAATGACCATATTTGGGCAGTGCATCGATGTGCTGAATAATAAAGGAGTTTATCTGCGAAATAGATCACTTGTGATGTTGGGAGAGACACTCAAGACGGTGCATAAATAAAGTAGGAGCCTCAATTTGAAGTCGAAAAAGTTGTGAATACCAATGAAAAACTGATGAAGCTTGAAGACAATAGACAAACTTGAGGAAACTTTTCCAACTCGCTGGTATTCACAACTTTTTCGGCATCAAATAGAGGCTCCTGCTGTATTTATGCGCTGTTGATGCCTATTCAGCAGTAGAATAGATACAATTCGAAACTGGACTATTTTACTTTAGTATAATTACTCAGTGATTATAAGAATTTCCACGTGCTGATTGGTCGAGAGGTTTGTTTTCTCTCACTATAAACACCTACCTGTACAGGTGAGTTTTTTTATAATCACCTACAGGTGATTAAAACATTGAAAGGATTGGGGGTGTGTGTGTGAGTTTGTTATGATCGTAAAAATGTCCAACAAAACGTTTTTTGTCTATAAACCGTATGAATCACTTGAGCAATTAATATACTAAAACAATTAGTCACCTCAGGCTCCACGATTATCGGCAAATAGTCATCTTGACTTCATTTCGGTGACTATTTGCCAATAATTTGTTAAATAGTTTCCTAATTTATTGTTCTCATGGTGTAAAGACATTGTGGGCCCAAAACATCCTATCTTCTGCATTTGAAAGATTAGGGGCCTGGCATTTCTGTATCTACAAGCTTAGACGGGTGAGCCTTGGACAAGGTTTATAGTAACGCACTAATGTATCAGTCAATTCCAGCGGTGACCATCCCCCCCCCCCCCCCCCCGGGACACCGTGGGGCATTTGCGCACCACTGCCTTCCCTGGGGTGGGGAATTTTGAAAATTTTGCTGGTCCCAGGGTCGGGAATTGTTTTCCCCGGGGGAGGGGGGTGGGGAATTTTGGTTTTCTAATCTCAAGCGCGTCGGGTTTTGCGAACTACAACACCAGTTACAATAACTATCGTTTGGCAGTTACAAAGTCCCAGTTACAGAAAATAACGCCACATAAAATATAATGCAGAGCATGGCCCGTATACACCACGTTTGGGGAAGACACATTTGTACATTTCGCAGTTAACGTCTCCTAAGAGAAGAAACAGATTTCGCAATTTCGTCTCAGTGGAAAAACATAAAAATGAATTGACACTATAAAAGAGTTCCAATTTAGCAAAAAGTCAAGTAACATAACTGTCAAATAGTTGCTCTGCAAATAGAATAAAGGTAAATTTCGCATTGAGAGATTCTGGAGAAAATTTGCAGAAATGGCTATAATGGCGAATGGCCTAGGATGTCTACCGATATTGTACTAATACCTTAGTTTCACTTCTTTATTTATATTTTGTCTCACTTTCAGTGAAGTGAGAACTCGTTCAAAGACAAGAAAACTAAAGTCGATTGAATCCTACCGTCTTTTTCTCGTCCCGGGGGTGGGGCATTTTTCCGCTTTTTGTGTTCCCCGCCGTGGGGTATTTTGCATTTTTGCTAGCCCGGGGGTGGGGAATTTTCAGTTTTATTTTTAGAAATGACCAAAATCCCGGGGGTTGCCCGGGGGGGGGCATGGTCAGCGCTGGAATTGACTGATACATAACACACCAGATAGCAGGGCAAAGTGCAAAAAGTTCTTAGCTCTCAATGAATGAATACTATCAGCTGCCTTACAGTTACAGTACCTCTGTTTTCTGAGAAGTGATCAGCATCTCTAACTCTCTAATTCTGTTATGGGCAACATTCAGCTCAGCTGATGGATCTAAAAGTGAGAAAACCAACAAGCCACGTCAAATATTTTCAATGTCCTTTCAGTCCAGAACGCAATCTGACTGATCTGCGAGCAAGGCCAGCAGATCACTATCCATGCATACGATTCACTCATTTAGTTATCGAGAACGATATCAATAAGCTTACATTACAATTTGGCTAAACAATTTCATGAGGAAAACGATTAGTTGTTTATTTCTTATTGTAGTATAGTATGATATCAAGTTTGAACATAGTACCATGATTAATTTTCAAACCGACCTGCAACTTCTTCTGTTCCTTCCGTCAGCATTTCCCTCGTAAACGAAGAAATTTGTCCGGTAATGTTGGTAATCGAGGACAAGCTGTCCGAAAGATTTAAATTAGGACGAAGCCAAGACATTTTAGTATCTATTTTGTGTGATAATCCAAGTTAAAAAGTGAATATTTCAGGGCACATAGTGGAGTTTTTGGTTGATTCAGTGGATGATGTGGCACCATGGCCGGCGGACGATAGTACGAGGATTTTGATTGGCTGAACGACGCAATCTTGTTTAGCACTACTGCGTACGTGACGAGGATCCTCAAAGTAAGGTACAAAAAGTTCAGTACGCAAGTAAGCACTTACAGAATATGTCCCTCCATAATTTGGATTGAAAATAGTGGATTTCATTGAAAATTGAGAAAGAAGAAGTACAAACGATTTCAAACTGTTACTGGCAAAAAGTTTCAACGAAAAAAAAAAAAATATCGCGTAAATTATATTTCAGTCCCCCGTCGTGCAGCGATTAACATCAAAGCGAGGCTACGCGTGGTAGCTCAGCAACTGCACCAACATAGACGCGCGAAAATGGAAGACGTTTTCTTTGGTAGAAAAATCACTGTATACTAAAATAATTTCCCATGTTTAGACTGAGTTGAAGTTTAAATCATAGCGCAGAACGTTGCAATGATGAAATATTTTATCAGGTTTCGATTCAAATTATCCAACATTCCGACAAGTTGACACCGAAGCAAGCCTAAGCCTTTGCCAAAGGTTTCACCAACAAGCAGACTTGATTCTATCTTACTAGGATAATTATTTCAGCAATGGACCTCAAAGATAGGGCTTCTAGAGCTAGTTCCACTAATGATCGTGAAACAGAATCGCCCCAGAAAATTGAAAACGGTGGGAATTATTTTTATGTAAACAAGGATGGCTTTCCAATTTTAACCAAAACTTGGGAAAGAATGTGGTCACACGTCGAGAGAATTCACCCAGATGGCCTGAAAATGGTGCACAAGATTCGAGAAAATCCTTCTTTAGAAAAGGTAAGAGTATGTGTGTTCCTGTAACACTTCTACACTGAGCTTTTGTATGTAAATTTCTTTGTGAGATGTAGGGGACTGTTCGTTAATTACGTCGCAGGGAGGGCTGATGGTTTTATAGGGGGGGTAAATTTTGCAGAACGTTGAAAAATTTGGGGGTAAATTTTTAGAACACGCGAAACTTTTGGGGGTTGCATTTCAGTGTCATGCAAATTTTCAACAGACTAGGACTGAGATTGAGTGCAATTGCATGAAACGCAGAGCACTGTATAAATCCGGTGTGTCCTAAGCCAACTAAAGCTTTCCTACTAAAGGTTTCTGTCGAACTTCTCCTCTCTTTTCTTGCAAGTTAGAGCTTGTTCTACCGGTACATCATCTTCAACAATCGTACTTAGTTTAGATGCCATTTTGATGCTTACATTGTAGCTTAGTGAATTAGCGCGCAGGGGGAGGGGGTAAAATTTCAAATAGGCGTTTTTCGAAGGGGGTAGAAATTGAAAGTACTTTTTTGCACGAGGGTAAGTTTTCACAAAACCTACGAGCAGAAAAAACCACCAGCCCCCCTGCGATGTAATTAACGAACAGTCCCTAGCATACTACGTAGGAGCACATAAACTTAAGCGTTTAGATTAGAGTTGTTGTAAATTTTAAAACACAATTTGAATGAAGCTTGAGTTGAAGGGCATAGCCCCAGTCCAATGCAAAACAGTGTCACTCTTGCCTCCCCTTCCCCAGAGGGGGGACTCCCATATGTCGCCAGGCGGGGGTGCTCATCATATCTTTTAGGGGTTAAAATTCGGGTTCCAGGTATCTGTTAGGGTGTTGTGGCAAAAAAGTGCTAGTACTCAGTAGGCTGTATTCTCAGCCATTGTTTATTCTTGGGTTGCAAGTGACGTCACTGGAGGTCAAACTGGTGGTGTACAACAAAAGAAAGTTCATTAGCTCCCATTGTTCAGGGCACCAGCATGGCCGCCACGCTTTTGTAGTTTAATTCCCAAAGGAATGGTTGCAACCCAAGAATTGTACGATTGTGGCTGGATTTTGAGAGCCATGTTGAAGATGGTTTCTTTTAGGGGTTAAAATTCTCGTTGAGCACACCTAGGTTGGTATCTTTTAGGGTTGAAATTTTATTTTCCCGACAAGCACCCCCACCCGACAACATACAGTACAGCTTGGATGTATGTTAACACTTACATGCGTATAGTGTGGGTGTAGGGTGGGTGCAGTGTGCGTGTAGTGTGGGTGTAGTATTACACGAAAAGGTGCGTGTAGTTTCCTTTGTTATGCAGGCTTTGCCTTGAGTAAGTTTTTCCGATGCGTAGTTTCAGTGCGAAGGAAAAAAGCAACTAAACATGCTCAATTGACTAAAGCGTGCTTTGAATCTTGTCATGTTCGCTTTGCCGACTTCACTGTCGAACTTTGCATTTGGAGTTTACAGGATAACTCTTTTAATAAATAGTGGATCGCGATGAAACTTATATCAAATTAATCCTTGAGACTTAGCGAATGCGTTTTGACAAGTTTTTCTGATGCGAAGTTTGCAGTGCGAGGGAAGAAAGCAACTAAACATGCTCAATTGACTAAAGCGTCCTTTGAATCGTGTCATGTTCACTTTTCCGACCTCACTGTCCAACTTTGCGTTTGGAGTTTACAGGATAACTCTTCTAATAAATAGCGGATCGCGATACCTACCTTGGGATCCTTCTCCCCATCTGGCCCCTTTCCTTCTCCTTTGCCCTTTTAATGTTGCTTGACCAGGGGCCTAATTAAAGCATATTTTCCAGCCGACCAGCCAATTGATAGGGAAGAAACCAGGATGGCAAGTGTGGTAGCTATCCCCGTACGAAAATTCGGAAAGAGACAACAGCAAAATTCCAGGCAGACATTAGAGTGAGACACAGCATGACACGAAGGAATGAAAATCTGGCTGACACGAGCGAGACAAAGACTCAGCACATTTTAAATCCAGTTCTCTGTTAAAGCTGCAATCATTTTCAGATTCTCTGTTGTGGCAGTATTTCAAGCGGGAATCCACCATGACATAGCCATTTCAAATTCTATCCTGAGGCATCTGAATGGTGGATTCCCGCTTAAAATACTGGCGCAACAGAGCATGACATTTGTCTTGCCCATAGATGAAAATCTCCTTGATACGTGCCTTGCTGTGTCACACTCTGTTTGGTTGGAATCTCGCCGATAGAAGAGCAAGAAAAAAGTCTTGCTCAGCTCATGAGGCGAGACAAATTTGATGTCTCGCTGTGTCTCACTCTAAATCTTGCTCATATCTTGTTTTCTGGCCTGAACTTTGCTGGATTTTGGACATACTTTTGCATTTGATTGCAGCATGTTGGAAAGGGGATCACAGCAAATGAATGTATGGTACCTTTTATGTCGATTTTTCTTTAATAATTCACTATATTTTTCATTTCAAAAGGGGAGAGGTCCATGCATGTGTATTCCTTATTGTGTCTTTCTTTGAAAAACTTCCAGAACTGTTCCTTTGCTGTTAGCGTTCTGAGCTTTGTTTTGTGAACTGATTTGGGAGTTTCGTCTGGCTGCACGTTTAGAGTGAAGTGATGCAAAAAATGTTCAGCTGTGAATTTTTGAATACAGTAGAAAAGCCTTTCCTTGTGTATATGTGTTAATGGAGAAACTCCTGAAGGCTTATGATCAGCCTGGCTTCCCAAATTACAATGTGTGGTTCCAGACATCCCACCCCCATGGAAGGGTGTTGAAAAGTGACCCCCACCCCTCTGGACATAGACATATTTTATTGACACTGTGTAGTGCGAACAGTTACATAAGCTCGTTTGCGAGTTCACCAGTTTCCCGAGTCAAATCCAAGCCTGAGTCAAAAGTATGAGTCAGTGATATTTTTGTTTCAAAAAAGGCAATTCTGCAATTTAAATAGACACTTTCACTTTTCCCTGGCATGATTAGCACAAAATTCATTTAACAAAAAAAATACAAATTAGTTTTCTTTCATGCTCCAATTTCGAAGCTTCTTTTATCTTCGACAACAACCGATCGCCGGTGGTTGACACTTTTTGGACAGAAAAGTGGGCCTATCGGCTTATCACCATGCATCTAACATTATCAGCAAATAGCAAAACAACAATAAATGTTTTAGTGAGTCATAATATAAAGAGAACAACAATTTTCAGCGGCGTAGCCAGGAATTTCTAAAGGGGGGCCGGATAGTGAAAACATGGGATGAAAATGTTCAAATTTCCTTCAGCAAATACAGTAAATGTATGGGAAAATCTCCCGAGAAAGGGGGGCCCCGGCCCCCCATGGCCCCCCTGGTTAGGCCCCTGATTTTGATAACGGCCTCGTTCAACATTTTCCAGCCCTCGGTCACAGTTTTTCCCTAAATTGACCTCCCAGCCGGTAAATAACATATATTTACGAGAGTCTACCTGGAATATTTCCAGCCATTAGAGCGAATCTCATGACTGTAGTGAAACCAATCGCAATGTGATTACACCAGTTCTAAACTAAACCTATAGGACAGCTAACTACTGTTTAAAAAGTATTCGTTTTCAGACTGATACGGATTCACAGCATGTTAGTGGACAGGAGATTTAGCTCCAAACAAGCGATCTATTTTTATTTATATGTTGGCGTGTGCAAGGACAGTCTCAAATTAATGGTACAGTTGATGTTATCGTTTTCATTTTTATCCGGATTCGACCGTCCACACTAAAACGATGTGTATACGGATTCGTTTTTATTCACTTTCGAGAGCGTTTTCAAACTTATACGGATTCGATGAAAACGATCAGCGTGTTAGTGTGGACAGAAGGCCTAGTAACCGTATCAAAAAGTATACGGATGCAAACGAAACCGTGTTAGTGTGGACAGGGTCTTAAACGTAGATATATTTCCAAGAACATAATTTTACATCGGATGTTAGAAAAGCTAGACAAAAGAACATATTCTAAAATATATAAAATGTGACCCTGAAAATACATCACTGTCCAAAATTAACCCTTATTATTATAACTTTGGGCTCTAATGAACATTTTGGCGGGCTCTAATATATTAGAACCCGCGCGCGAGTCAATCCGCGTTATGATGGTCGCCATAGATTCTCATTTTTTGTACTCAATGCTCTCCAAAGTTATAATAATAGTAATGTAGTTGATGTTCTTGGGCGTAAATATGTTTTGGGCTCTTCTCACTGCTCATTTGATCTCTCTCTGCGCTCGGGCTAAAATGAGCCTGAGTCGGGCCCAAAACATATACCCGCGAACATCAACTATTTAACAATTAGACCTCAAGGCCGAATGTGCTATGATGAATAGACCATGAGGCCGAAGGCCGAATGGTCTATTGATATCATAGCACATGAGGACGAGAGGTCTAATTGTTTTAGTATAAACCAACTAGTTGGTCGGTTTTGGCAATGAATTCCATTATTTTATGTTGAAAAAATCAAGTTTTCTTGCAAAGAAAGGTGGTGGTTTTGCCAGACACGGTCTATCACTAATAGACCATTAGTAGAATGCAGGATTTGTAATAGACCATTAGTTGGTTTATACTAAATTGTTTTATTAAAGACCCATTACATCTTTCCATAATACATTGCGTGCCGTGGTGTTTATGTTTTGGTTTTGAAAAAGAAAAAAAACAAAAACAAAAATAACTGTTCAAATGCTTAAATTAAATTATCAACTGGCCTCTCGATCTCTTTTAGTTTAGATGTTGAGGATATAAACACCACGGCGCAATGCATTATGGAAAGGTGTAATGGGCCAAAATCATATCGGTACTAGCACGGAATGTGATTCATAACCTTGATAGCATGTTCAACATTAAAATAGTTTCTCTCATATATCAAATCAAACATTTTCCAAATCAAACCCCAACTGCCCTTCATAACTTGATTGTCCCGGCCTCAGAAATACATAAATATTATACCCGATATGCCTCTAAAGGAAATCTTTACAGACCAGCTTCCAGAACAAACTATGGACTTTTCACGCTTTCAAGCAATTGCAAGTAGAATCTGGGAGATGGTCCCTTACAACATTAAGATTATGCCATTTAAAATTTTTGTTTCTCATTATAAAAAGCACCTCCTTCACAGCCAAAATTATTAATTTCTTCTTTTTTCTTTACACAAAATATAATACTGATAAAAGTAAACAAATGACAAAATATGCCAAAAAAAACTACACTGTAAACTTTTTTATTATTTCCATGTAGGTAAGCTCATGTAATTGTAATATTAGTCTCTCTATTTTCAGTGGCAGTGACCATCTCGAAAGCCATGCGCTACTATGGTCACTACGCACTTTGCTTTTGTTTCTTTACATTATAAATCTTTATTATAGCTGTTTTCTTTTTGTTTGTATAACCTTGTTTGTTTGTAATGTAATATAATATGTGCTAATAAACTGAACTGAACTGAACTGAACTACTGTAAACATGTCATTGATTGTTTGCTTGCTAGTTGCCAGCCAGGATTGCTGTAACTAATCTGTGAAAAACGTGTTCTTACTCTAAATATATGGCTTTCATCCCCTAAAATATTCTTGTCATTATCATCCCTCTGAAACCCCTAAGAAATACCTGAGTCCAAACTTTAACCCCTAAAAAGTACAACGAGCAACCAAATCTAACTTCACTTTTTTCAAAACTTAGTACTGAAGAGGCTAACACTTGATTTGGATTCTTTGACCAAGCGGGCAGTTTCCGCATCCTGGAATGTTGAAGGATCCAAATTTGCATGAAAGAAACAGTCAAGTCAAACCACCAGACCGTGAGCTAGACAAGCACGACACCAGAACTATGACTTAGGCTAGTTTTAGACGTCGAACTTAATTCTGTCGCACTAAATTGAATGGGTTTATTAGCCAGTGAAAACAAGTTATTTCGATATGAGTGATTTTGTGAGGTTATATAATCTGTCATGGCCAATGGAGAAGATCTCAGCCCTGATTTTATGAGCGCTGGAAGGATTCAAAATTGTAATTTTGCACGGCAGTAGCGCGGCGTTGGGACGGCAGATAGTGCCGTTCCTAATGCAAATGAGCTCGAGACAATAGCTCTAACTAACTAAACAATGGGAAATTGACATTTAGTGCGACAAGAATTAAGTTCGACGTCTAAAACTAGCCTTAAAAGGGCTATGTCGCGGTTCTTTTAACAATTCTATAAACGTAGGGCAGTGGTCTTCACTAAACAGTAAATAATGTTATTTACTGGCTGGAAGGTCCGTATAGGTAAAAACTGTGAACGCTCTAAGAACCGATCAGAATGCAGAATTCGTTACCGTGCCCTCTAGAAAAAAATAATGAAAACACTCCAAATTTGTACTTATGTATAGCACTTGAAAGGTCATTTTTTCACAGATCTAGACTGTTACTTCTAAGTTACGTAAATTAACCCCAAAATCATGACACTAGCGGACCTCTTTAGCCTTTGAGATTAATAAGCACCCTCCTCAACATCCACCACCACCAGCCCCACCACAACCGCCACCGCCACCACCACAATTCCCACCAACACCACCACAAGCCCCACCACCACCGCCGGCAAACCCCCCAAAGCCCACTCCTTGTGTCACCGCAAAGGCGCCTCCACCCCTGTGTACCACATGCCCTCCACCTTGATTTTGTGACAAGCACCATGTACAACTAATAACAGCGACAAGTACCGCTATTACAATAATGATAATTATTATAACTAGCATGATGTGTGTTAGAGTGTCGGCGACACTGTTGTTTTCATTCTTGGATTCCTTTTGAACTTAATTTGAACTTGTGTTGGCCGTTTATTATGTAACTGAAGCTCGCTGAGAACGTCCTGGCGGCACGGTTGTTTTCTCTCTTGGATTTCTTTTGATAATTTGGAGCCGACTTTTTGCTTCGATGTCGATCAGCCTATTAAAGCAGAGGTTTATTTGTGTTGGTGGTTTCTTGATGTAACTGTTGCTAGCTGAGAATTTCTGGTTTTCCGACGTTCAATACGCTGTCCTCGGTTGGTCTTTCTTTCTTTGACAAACGTCCAGAACTTTGCTTTGCCGTTAGTGTTCCGTGCTTTAGTTCGCGAAATGATTTGTGATTCTCTGGCTGCGCGTTTGAAGTAAAGTGAAATGATAGAAAAATGATCAGCAGCTGTTAATTTGTGAGTACGGTAGGAACGCCCTTTCGTGTGTAATGCGAAATGAACATACCTTCTCAGGTCACACTGACGGTTGAACGCAGTTGGTTCATGTTTTAAGGTCCGTATGCATGGATTCTTGCATGTGATTGGTCAAAAACCAAACTCCTGACATATTTCCTGTGTTTTATGGTTTTTCTACCCTCCCAGGAAGTAGTTTTGTACTAGCGACTGGGAAAATACTGTCACTGGATACAGTATTCTCACAAATGCGATGGCCATATTTACAAAACTCTATCTAGTAAATATCTTCAGCCATTAGTAGAAAATGCAAATTACCCCAAGACTACTACACTATCCTAGTAACAGTACTTTCCCAGTCAGCAGTAGAAAATATCAAACGCGTCCGCGACGCTAGTTTCCCTTTCGTAAACCATCGTTGCCTTTTAGAACGGTCGTTGCCATTTCTCTGAGGGGTCGATGCCTTTTCAGAAAGGCCGTTGCCATTTCTGATCCCTTGGGATAATTAGTAATTATCATTCATATAGCTTCGTTCTATAGATGCTAATGAAAGATAGTACAAATCCAATTAAAAAGCACCTCCAACCCAGCGAATTCACTCGTAGTGCACTGGGTTAGTAATCGGTTTACCGGTTAGGGTTAGGGTTCTAAACAGGGTGGAAGTGATATACGATTTTTTTTTCCTTTTATGTTTACTGAGACAACGAAACTAAACGTGTAAATTTTCTAAGTGCCGTCCAAAAGGCAACGATGGTTTACGAAAGGGAAAATTGCGTCCTCGACACGGAACCGAACTCAGAAGTATTTTTCTACAAATCCGAAGATTTCAAAGTTTTAGCCTTTGTTAATTTCTCCTGGTTTTTCTCTGCTTCTTTGTCCTCTCACCGCCTGCCTCGACTAGCTATGCTATTTGCAGGCGGTGTGCCATCTTTGTATTATTTAAAGAAAAGAAAATAAAGTTGAGTTTTCTGAGTCTACTCATTTCTTTTTAGAGAAACTGATTATATTTAGACAAAATCAGGCAACTACTATGTTTACCCTGATAATCAAATAATATATGTTGATAAACTGCAAATCCCCTTAAATCTGCTTATGAGAAAACTGTTAAATTGGCGATTTTCGCACTTCATAATACGACCGCCTGTCTTGATTTCTACACAGGCAATAAGCAATGCAGATTATTTTTTCAGAATACCTTTAAAATGTTCCCAAATGTCTGTAGGGCAATATTCTTTTAAATTGCTTATCTTGAAGTTGAATAAATTGTGAACAGAATCTTTTGCTTTGGAAGCGCGGATTGATGCTCTTTCGGGCGATCGAATTCTATAAACTATTCAAAAGAAATGTACTTAAAGTTTATTAAGACCAGTAAAAGCCGTTCTACTTACATTTCCTGTTATCTTTTGATCATTTTATATTGGTGACGCGTAAATCGGAAAATTACTGTTTCGTGGTAGAGTGATGTAGATGAAGTCATCCATATTAAATTTGACATCAAATCAATCATGCAGCTGCTATTTTCTTTAATGCTGCCACCAGTAGTGGTCCTCTACAGTGTAGCGTATGTTTAGTGCAGACCATTTACTGACTTATAAACATAGGCCAGTGGACTGCACTAAACAACACAGAATCCCGTATTATTGTACTTCAACTTAATAGTAGTCTAAGAAAACAATGGATTTGTAAAATTCATTACTAATCCTCGGAATGGAATGATTAGAACCTCGGAATGGGGCCACATGGATGCACTGTAAACCCCAATACAATACAACACCAAGTGCATTTTCTGTAAATATAAATTCGGTCATAACATTTATGATATTCCTGTGAGTTAGAATAGAATAGATTAGATTGTTATTATTAGTATTGTATTTATTATCATTAGTTGTTGTTATTATTATATGTTTTTTTAGTCTGATGAATTTACCGTGTATAAATAAAGTTACTATCTAACTATCTATCTGGTTAAGGTGACTCCACGAAAAGTCCAAGCGCATTTTCTGTAAATATAAATTCGGTCATAACTTTTATAATATTCCTGTGACGAATATCAAACTTGGAGGACAGTAGGAGGCATCTTTTAGCAATACCTTAACATACTTCGATCTTTAGTTGCGTTTAATACTTTTAATAATATCCCAGCTACAGTGGACCCCCTTGTTCAACTTTTAGACATCTCTGAAAAAAAATTGGCTATCACTTTTGCACGAAATTTCAAAATTGATGTTCAATTTAATTGCCCCATGTAACTAGAAAATCTTAGCCAATTCCTCGAAACCAAAATGGAAATTTTATAGGAGCAACAAATTGATGACTTAAGTTTTCTTTCTACTCATGCTGAACATTAAAAGTCCTATAGCATCACCAAAAAAACACCGAAGCTTTCCGAAATTTTGCGGAGAAGACATATTATTGCTTTATGCCTTCAAATGCTAATCACAGGAATATCATAAAAGTTATGACCGAATTTATATTTACAGAAAATGCGCTTGGACTTTTCGTGGAGTCACCTTAATAAATTAATAAACAGTAGAATTAACTATGGAATTTGTTAACGTTGATGACAAATTACAGAAAACTGCGTTATCTGGCATAGGTATACTCGTCATCTCCTGCTCAAAAGCTTGAGCCACAAGATTTGGTCGCCTGCGGCTCTCCATTGTAGATGTCCATACAGATCTCCCGCTCATATTTTATCCACTTCCTAAAATCCGGATTATGTAAGTGTTCGTATGTAAGATTTGATACATTTCGCTATTTAAATTTCCAAGTTTAAAAACTGTTAAGCCTGGGAAGAAATTAAAAAGGGCACTTTCGCAATCCAATTCCATCCGAGCGATAATACATGAAAATACACCAAATTCTATACGATTATTTCGCCTATTTCTTATAAATTTACCTGCATTTAAGTTACGTAAATTAACCACAAAATCGTGACACTACCGGACCCCCGACCTGACTCCATTAACCTCAATATCCACCTCTCCCCCACCACCACCACCGCCCCCACCGGAAAACCCCACAAAGTCCACTACAAAGGCACCACTAGCCCCACCACCACCACCACCGCCTGAAAACCCCTTCAAGCCGACCACAGAGGCACCTCCACCTCTGTTTACCACATGCCAACCGTCACCACTAGCCCCACCACCACCACCACGGCCAGAAAACCCCTTCAAGCCCACCACAGAGGCACCTCCGCCTCTGTTAACCACATGTCCACCGTCACCACTAGCCCTACCACCACCACCACCGCCAGAAAACCCCTGCAAGCCCACCACAGAGGCACCTCCGCCTCTGTTAACCACATGTCCACCGTCACCACTAGCCCTACCACCACCACCACCGCCAGAAAACCCCTGCAAGCCCACCACAGAGGCACCTCCGCCTCTGTCTGCCACATGGCCACCTTTACCACTAGCCCCACCACCACCACGGGAAAACCCCTTCAAGCCCACCACAGAGGCATCTCCACCTCTGTTAACCACATGCCCATCGTCACCACTAGCCCCACCACCACCGCCAGAACGCCCCTTCAAGCCCACCACAGAGGCACCTCCGCCTCTGTCTACCACATGGCCACCTTTACCACTAGCCCCACCACGGGAAAACCCCTTCAAGCCCACCACAGAGGCATCTCCACCTCTGTCTACCACATGGCCATCGTCACCACTAGCCCCACCACCACCGCCAGAACGCCCCTTCAAGCCCACCACAGAGGCATCTCCACCTCTGTCTACCACATGGCCACCTTTACCACTAGCCCCACCACGGGAAAACCCCTTCAAGCCCACCACAGAGGCATCTCCACCTCTGTTAACCACATGCCCATCGTCACCACTAGCCCCACCACCACCGCCAGAACGCCCCTTCAAGCCCACCACAGAGGCACCTCCGCCTCTGTTAACCACATGCCCACAGTCACCACTAGCCCCACCACCACCACCGCCTGAAAACCCCTGCAAGCCCACCACAGAGGCATCTCCGCCTCTGTCTAACACATACCCTCCGCCTTGATTTTGTTGTGAGTACGCCCGACTACAACTAATAACAAAGGCAAGTAACGCTATTACGGCTATTACAATAATGACAATAAATACAGCTTGCATGCTGTGTGTATAGTGACGGCGACACTGTTGTTTTCTCTCTTGTATTCCTTTTGATAATGTGGAGCCTTTTTATAAACTTCGATCAGCCTGTTGAAACGTGTTTCTTGTTGTGTTGGTCGTTTCTTATGTAATAGGAGCTCGCTGAGAAAGTCTTCGTTATGCCAGCGTATGCAGGACGTTAGCCTCCAGCTTTGTAGTTCTGTGCTTTTTTTGTTAAATGATTTGAGAGTTTCGTCCGGCTATGGTTTTCTAGTTAAGTGTTGGCCACACGGTTGATTTCTCTATTTTGGATTCCTTTTCATAATTTGCAGCCAACTTTTTTCTTCAACGTCGATCAGCCTATTAAAGCAGAGCTTTATTTGTGTTGGTGGTTTCTTGATGCAATTGTTGCTCTCTCAGAATTTCTGGATGTCCACCAGGTCAGCTGTTAATTTGTGAAAAGCCCTTTCGTGTGTATATGCGGTAATGATAAACTTCTGATGGCTTTAGATGAACATAGCTTCCCAGGTCACACTAAATGTTGAACGCAGTTATTCCATGCTTTAAGATCCGTGTGCGTGGATTCTTGCATGTGATTGGTCAAAACCAAATTCCTGACATATTTCCTGTATTTTGCGGTTTTTCTACACTTACAGGAAGTTTTTTTGTGTTTTCTACTAACGACTGGAAAAACACTGTCACTGGATATAGTAGGTTATTGTCTCTTTCTAGCTTCAAAAAATCAGTGAGGCGCGCGCCTAATTACTATAGAATTTATCCAAGATATTTTTACTATCAAAATTTCGTACTTTCCATTTCCAGTTCAGTGAGAAAGTTTGAGCGGGTGTTATATCGTAATTGGTGTTTGTCTTTTTGTCGCCAGCATATTATTATAAAATAGTAACATTTTTAGATGAATAGTCAAGCATTTATAACAGCAATTTTCGCTTTGCACCCTTGTAAAAAGTTACATCAACCCTTGTAAAAAGTTACAGCTCGTAAGCTGAATTACGCTGGGTCCCAAGGGCGCCACTGGCAGCCAAGCGGTCATAAGCACAGACACTGAGGGTGGTCACTGCCAGAGGGTTTTTACTACGTCCCCCCTGGAACTGGGAAGGGTAGAAAGGCGAGACGGGACCTCGGTTTATTGTCTTATCCGAAAGACGTGAAACACAGTAGAACAAAGTTCAACTCACAATATGACCGAGACCCGAACAGAAAGAAAATTTCCTCTGTCCCGGTCAGGAGTCGAACCCGGATCACAGCGGTGAGAGACCCAACGCCGTAACGCTGGACCAACCGTGCTTCTGCTAGCCCAATAAATGCAAGCCCAATAAATATAGATTTTTTTTAACTGAATACGTGCGGAATATTTAACAGTGGTTTTCCTTACTTTGTAACACTTATAAATCAATTTAGCGGCGATAGTTGCCTTTGAGGGAGTAAGGTTGATAACAGATAAAAATAATGATGAACGATGAATGATACAGATACAAATAGTCTTTATTACTTACAAAACGCCGTTACAAGTGTGTATGTACAGTAGTAATAAAGTATTAAACAAAAGTAAAAAAAAAACGATGTTATTATATCTATTTGTTACTTATTTGTTGCTTAAGACACTTTTGCGCTTTTCGGAGCATTCATAAATATAACACTCGATACGTTTTTCTGGTCTTCCATGATTAATTTATTGGAATTACACCGATGTAAATTTAGTCATTTACAAAGTGCCAATAAAACATGTCTATGTCTATGATGTCGACATGGAAGACCCCCCCCCCCCCACACACACACACACACACACACAACCACAACCACAAAATTCTATAAACATATGCCAGTGGTCTTCACTTGACAACACAGAATCTTATACTTAAAAGTCAAAAGAAAGAAAAAAAATGGCCATATCTAAAATTTGGATTATGTAAATGTTGGTATGTAACATTTGATACTTTTCGCTATTAAATTTCCAGGTTTAAAAACTTAAAAGCAATTCGCAATCCTATAGGCCTTTTGCAACCAATAAAAAAGGCAATTCGCAATCCAATAGGCCTTTTGCAACAGATGGTCACGTGACCCGGTCACCCTTAAGATGAGCAGCTTCACACAAATAATGCTCAGAAATAAAAAGAACATACTGATTTAGTTAAAAGCCCAAATTGAGCTCGCTACAATGCAAACTCAAAGAATGGAAGCAAAAATAAAACTTGCTTTTTTAGTAGGGTTTGTATGAGTGGATTGCAAGGCTTGCAATCCAATAATACAATCCTTGTGAAATAAGCAGTTTTCTTTTTGCTCTCCCTCTTTGCGTGTACATCGTATAGAGCTGAAACTCTGCCTTTTTACTAAAATCAATATGCTCTTTTCATTTCTGAACATTATTTGGGTAAAGCTGCTCATTTTAAAGGTGACCGGGTCACGTGACCATCTGTTGCAAAAAGCCTATTCCATCTGAGCGATAATACATTAAAATACACTAAATTTGTGCTTAAAATTCTAGCACTTAAGAGTTTACAAACCTATACGGTTATTTCGCAAATTTACCAACATTTAAGTTACCTTAATTAATCCCAAAATCGTGACACTACCGGGCCCCTTTAACCGTTGCGTTTAATCAACACCCTCCTCAACATCCACCTCCACCATCACCACAAGCCCCACCACCACCGCCGGCAAACCCCCAAAACCCATTCCTTGTGTCACCACAAAGGCACCTCCACCTCCGTTTTCCACTTGCCCTCTGTTTTGATTTCGTCGCGAGCACCAAATTGCACAACTAACAAAACAAGTAAGGATCGATGCTACAACACTGATAACTATAAAAATTTGTGTGCTTGTTAGAGTCATGGCGACACTTGTTCTCCTCTCTTGGGTTCCTTTTGATAATGTGGAGCCTTTTTTATAAACTTTGATCAGCCTGTGAAAACGTGTTTCTGTGTTGATTGTTGTTGTTGTGTCGTTTCTTGTGTAATTGAAGCTCACTGAGAAAGTTTTCGTTTTCCAATGTTGTGTAGGACGTTTACTTCCAGATCTTTCTTTCCAAAACTTCGTAATTCTGTCCTTTATTTTGTGTAATGATTTGAGATTTTCGTTCGGCTGTATGGCGTCACGGTTGATTTCTCTCGTGGATTTCTTTTATAATTTCGAGCCAACTTGTTTTCTTACACGTCGATCAGCCTATTAAAGCAGAAGTTTGTAACTGTTGCTCGCTGAGAAATTCTGGATTTCCGACGTTTATTACGCTGACCACCAGGTCAGCTGTTAATTTGTGAGTACGGTAGAAAAGCCCGGTAATGATAAACTTCTGAAGGTTTAGATGAACATACACTCAGGGACAAAAATAGCTGAGACTCTTTCTTACTGTACACGAAAAATAGAGAATTCGTTAAAACTCACTTTAAACATGCTCAGCCCCCTCCCCCTCTTCAACATTGATGTGGGGGAGGGAGGGAGGTGGCGAAGGGCTCTGCAAAAGGGATTTTGTACGTGTTTAAGGCCGGTATTTTACTTTAATCGAAATTTGCCTAGGGGGTCTCAGCTATTTTGTCCCTGAGTGTCTGAAAGCAATAGTTAGCTGTATCTCATCGAAACAAGGGAATTGAGGAGCAAAATTGGTCTTATTTGAAAGATCTCGAGAAGCTGAACGTGTTACATAGGTAATTATCCTCGTCAATTGCAGTGCTAATTAATGACGTCATGAAATAGATACTTTGGAATTAGGCGCACGCTTGAGATATGGGCAAGTAGACGGCCATATCGCCAGAAAAGCGAGCATATGTGAAGTATTTGAAAAATGATCGAGGATTTAGCGTTTCCAAAATATCAACAATACTTGGGCTTCCGAGAGCATCTATTTTTAAATAGTAAAAAAAGCCTTCGGATGCCTGCAAAAGGCCAAAAAAGGAAGGTGAAGGAAAACAGCGGGAGCGCCCGAAAAAGTCTCTAAAACGGACGAGCGGTTGATACTATGACAAATTTGAGAGGCAAAGGCCGAGGAAGGCAAAACTACGACAAGGAGATCGCTACTACCAATACTTCTATAAAATAAAATTGTTTTCTTACGATCACATTTGCAGTGCAATTTTTAGAACATTAACAGAAGCGAATTTGCATTTCCGGTTCTATGTTGTCACTTCCGTTATGGAATTGCCCGTTACTTGGTTGGGAAAACTTCCAATTTGCATATTATAAATCACTTAGAACTTTTTAAAATTATTCCTATATCAATCACAATCTCTTTTGACAGCACATTATCTCATTTCGAGCAATGGGATAGCCAGATATTAATTTTCAAACGAGTAACCACGAGTAACCAAACAGTCTTAAAGATCTGAGTCAATCATTATTTTTCTATCATCGTGGTTACTCGTGGTTACTCGTTGAAATAAGAGATTTCCTTGTCCTATCCTACTATTTTAGTGACTAAATGGAACATGAGAATAGCCTATTGGATTTACTGTTCGGGAAACTCTTTTAAAGTCTTTAAAACTCTTTCATTATATTTATATCATCGTGGTTACTCGTGGTTACTCGTTGAAATGAGAGATTACATTGCCCTATCCTACTATTTTAGTGACTAAATGGAACATGAAAATAGCCTATTGGATTTACTGTTCGTGAAACTCTTTCAAAAGTCTTTAAAACTCTTTCAAATGTCAAGAATAAGCTCTGCGAAACAGCTACGGCAGGGTGGGAGCGCCCAGGCCCCCTCCCTTTTCACGTCCGTTTGCAGTTCCTTCAACCCTCTCATTTTGTCAAAATAAACAGCCTAACATTTTATCGAAAATAGTAACATTAAAAGGCGCAACTATTCTAAGCAATGCTTTTTCTAATCTTTACAGGTCCTTGTGAGATTATATTTTCAGATTACAACAAAGCGCGCGGAAACACTACTTTATAAATAAGTAATTCTCAGACATGATACTCTCGGACACTCAGGGACAAAAATAGCTGAGACTCTTTCTTACTGTACACGAAAAATAGAGAATTCGTTAAAACTCACTTTAAACATGCTCAGCCCCCTCCCCCCTCTTCAATGTTGGAGGACACTGATTGGTCTGGAAACAACATTGATGTGGGGGAGGGAGGGAGGTGGCGAAGGGCTCTGCAAAAGGGATTTTGTACGTGTTTAAGGCCGGTATTTTACTTTAATCGAAATTTGCCTAGGGGGTCTCAGCTATTTTGTCCCTGAGTGTCTGAAAGCAATAGTTAGCTGTATCTCATCGAAACAAGGGAATTGAGGAGCAAAATTGGTCTTATTTGAAAGATCTCGAGAAGCTGAACGTGTTACATAGGTAATTATCCTCGTCAATTGCAGTGCTAATTAATGACGTCATGAAATAGATACTTTGGAATTAGGCGCACGCTTGAGATATGGGCAAGTAGACGGCCATATCGCCAGAAAAGCGAGCATATGTGAAGTATTTGAAAAATGATCGAGGATTTAGCGTTTCCAAAATATCAACAATACTTGGGCTTCCGAGAGCATCTATTTTTAAATAGTAAAAAAAGCCTTCGGATGCCTGCAAAAGGCCAAAAAGGAAGGTGAAGGAAAACAGCGGGAGCGCCCGAAAAAGTCTCTAAAACGGACGAGCGGTTGATACTATGACAAATTTGAGAGGCAAAGGCCGAGGAAGGCAAAACTACGACAAGGAGATCGCTACTACCAATACTTCTATAAAATAAAATTGTTTTCTTACGATCACATTTGCAGTGCAATTTTTAGAACATTAACAGAAGCGAATTTGCATTTCCGGTTCTATGTTGTCACTTCCGTTATGGAATTGCCCGTTACTTGGTTGGGAAAACTTCCAATTTGCATATTATAAATCACTTAGAACTTTTTAAAATTATTCCTATATCAATCACAATCTCTTTTGACAGCACATTATCTCATTTCGAGCAATGGGATAGCCAGATATTAATTTTCAAACGAGTAACCACGAGTAACCAAACAGTCTTAAAGATCTGAGTCAATCATTATTTTTCTATCATCGTGGTTACTCGTGGTTACTCGTTGAAATAAGAGATTTCCTTGTCCTATCCTACTATTTTAGTGACTAAATGGAACATGAGAATAGCCTATTGGATTTACTGTTCGGGAAACTCTTTTAAAGTCTTTAAAACTCTTTCATTATATTTATATCATCGTGGTTACTCGTGGTTACTCGTTGAAATGAGAGATTACATTGCCCTATCCTACTATTTTAGTGACTAAATGGAACATGAAAATAGCCTATTGGATTTACTGTTCGTGAAACTCTTTCAAAAGTCTTTAAAACTCTTTCAAATGTCAAGAATAAGCTCTGCGAAACAGCTACGGCAGGGTGGGAGCGCCCAGGCCCCCTCCCTTTTCACGTCCGTTTGCAGTTCCTTCAACCCTCTCATTTTGTCAAAATAAACAGCCTAACATTTTATCGAAAATAGTAACATTAAAAGGCGCAACTATTCTAAGCAATGCTTTTTCTAATCTTTACAGGTCCTTGTGAGATTATATTTTCAGATTACAACAAAGCGCGCGGAAACACTACTTTATAAATAAGTAATTCTCAGACATGATACTCTCGGACACTCAGGGACAAAAATAGCTGAGACTCTTTCTTACTGTACACGAAAAATAGAGAATTCGTTAAAACTCACTTTAAACATGCTCAGCCCCCTCCCCCTCTTCAATGTTGGAGGACACTGATTGGTCTGGAAACAACATTGATGTGGGGGAGGGAGGGAGGTGGCGAAGGGCTCTGCAAAAGGGATTTTGTACGTGTTTAAGGCCGGTATTTTACTTTAATCGAAATTTGCCTAGGGGGTCTCAGCTATTTTGTCCCTGAGTGTCTGAAAGCAATAGTTAGCTGTATCTCATCGAAACAAGGGAATTGAGGAGCAAAATTGGTCTTATTTGAAAGATCTCGAGAAGCTGAACGTGTTACATAGGTAATTATCCTCGTCAATTGCAGTGCTAATTAATGACGTCATGAAATAGATACTTTGGAATTAGGCGCACGCTTGAGATATGGGCAAGTAGACGGCCATATCGCCAGAAAAGCGAGCATATGTGAAGTATTTGAAAAATGATCGAGGATTTAGCGTTTCCAAAATATCAACAATACTTGGGCTTCCGAGAGCATCTATTTTTAAATAGTAAAAAAGCCTTCGGATGCCTGCAAAAGGCCAAAAAAGGAAGGTGAAGGAAAACAGCGGGAGCGCCCGAAAAAGTCTCTAAAACGGACGAGCGGTTGATACTATGACAAATTTGAGAGGCAAAGGCCGAGGAAGGCAAAACTACGACAAGGAGATCGCTACTACCAATACTTCTATAAAATAAAATTGTTTTCTTACGATCACATTTGCAGTGCAATTTTTAGAACATTAACAGAAGCGAATTTGCATTTCCGGTTCTATGTTGTCACTTCCGTTATGGAATTGCCCGTTACTTGGTTGGGAAAACTTCCAATTTGCATATTATAAATCACTTAGAACTTTTTAAAATTATTCCTATATCAATCACAATCTCTTTTGACAGCACATTATCTCATTTCGAGCAATGGGATAGCCAGATATTAATTTTCAAACGAGTAACCACGAGTAACCAAACAGTCTTAAAGATCTGAGTCAATCATTATTTTTCTATCATCGTGGTTACTCGTGGTTACTCGTTGAAATAAGAGATTTCCTTGTCCTATCCTACTATTTTAGTGACTAAATGGAACATGAGAATAGCCTATTGGATTTACTGTTCGGGAAACTCTTTTAAAGTCTTTAAAACTCTTTCATTATATTTATATCATCGTGGTTACTCGTGGTTACTCGTTGAAATGAGAGATTACATTGCCCTATCCTACTATTTTAGTGACTAAATGGAACATGAAAATAGCCTATTGGATTTACTGTTCGTGAAACTCTTTCAAAAGTCTTTAAAACTCTTTCAAATGTCAAGAATAAGCTCTGCGAAACAGCTACGGCAGGGTGGGAGCGCCCAGGCCCCCTCCCTTTTCACGTCCGTTTGCAGTTCCTTCAACCCTCTCATTTTGTCAAAATAAACAGCCTAACATTTTATCGAAAATAGTAACATTAAAAGGCGCAACTATTCTAAGCAATGCTTTTTCTAATCTTTACAGGTCCTTGTGAGATTATATTTTCAGATTACAACAAAGCGCGCGGAAACACTACTTTATAAATAAGTAATTCTCAGACATGATACTCTCGGACACTCAGGGACAAAAATAGCTGAGACTCTTTCTTACTGTACACGAAAAATAGAGAATTCGTTAAAACTCACTTTAAACATGCTCAGCCCCCTCCCCCCTCTTCAATGTTGGAGGACACTGATTGGTCTGGAAACAACATTGATGTGGGGGAGGGAGGGAGGTGGCGAAGGGCTCTGCAAAAGGGATTTTGTACGTGTTTAAGGCCGGTATTTTACTTTAATCGAAATTTGCCTAGGGGGTCTCAGCTATTTTGTCCCTGAGTGTCTGAAAGCAATAGTTAGCTGTATCTCATCGAAACAAGGGAATTGAGGAGCAAAATTGGTCTTATTTGAAAGATCTCGAGAAGCTGAACGTGTTACATAGGTAATTATCCTCGTCAATTGCAGTGCTAATTAATGACGTCATGAAATAGATACTTTGGAATTAGGCGCACGCTTGAGATATGGGCAAGTAGACGGCCATATCGCCAGAAAAGCGAGCATATGTGAAGTATTTGAAAAATGATCGAGGATTTAGCGTTTCCAAAATATCAACAATACTTGGGCTTCCGAGAGCATCTATTTTTAAATAGTAAAAAAGCCTTCGGATGCCTGCAAAAGGCCAAAAAAGGAAGGTGAAGGAAAACAGCGGGAGCGCCCGAAAAAGTCTCTAAAACGGACGAGCGGTTGATACTATGACAAATTTGAGAGGCAAAGGCCGAGGAAGGCAAAACTACGACAAGGAGATCGCTACTACCAATACTTCTATAAAATAAAATTGTTTTCTTACGATCACATTTGCAGTGCAATTTTTAGAACATTAACAGAAGCGAATTTGCATTTCCGGTTCTATGTTGTCACTTCCGTTATGGAATTGCCCGTTACTTGGTTGGGAAAACTTCCAATTTGCATATTATAAATCACTTAGAACTTTTTAAAATTATTCCTATATCAATCACAATCTCTTTTGACAGCACATTATCTCATTTCGAGCAATGGGATAGCCAGATATTAATTTTCAAACGAGTAACCACGAGTAACCAAACAGTCTTAAAGATCTGAGTCAATCATTATTTTTCTATCATCGTGGTTACTCGTGGTTACTCGTTGAAATAAGAGATTTCCTTGTCCTATCCTACTATTTTAGTGACTAAATGGAACATGAGAATAGCCTATTGGATTTACTGTTCGGGAAACTCTTTTAAAGTCTTTAAAACTCTTTCATTATATTTATATCATCGTGGTTACTCGTTGAAATGAGAGATTACATTGCCCTATCCTACTATTTTAGTGACTAAATGGAACATGAAAATAGCCTATTGGATTTACTGTTCGTGAAACTCTTTCAAAAGTCTTTAAAACTCTTTCAAATGTCAAGAATAAGCTCTGCGAAACAGCTACGGCAGGGTGGGAGCGCCCAGGCCCCCTCCCTTTTCACGTCCGTTTGCAGTTCCTTCAACCCTCTCATTTTGTCAAAATAAACAGCCTAACATTTTATCGAAAATAGTAACATTAAAAGGCGCAACTATTCTAAGCAATGCTTTTTCTAATCTTTACAGGTCCTTGTGAGATTATATTTTCAGATTACAACAAAGCGCGCGGAAACACTACTTTATAAATAAGTAATTCTCAGACATGATACTCTCGGACACTCAGGGACAAAAATAGCTGAGACTCTTTCTTACTGTACACGAAAAATAGAGAATTCGTTAAAACTCACTTTAAACATGCTCAGCCCCCTCCCCCCTCTTCAATGTTGGAGGACACTGATTGGTCTGGAAACAACATTGATGTGGGGGAGGGAGGGAGGTGGCGAAGGGCTCTGCAAAAGGGATTTTGTACGTGTTTAAGGCCGGTATTTTACTTTAATCGAAATTTGCCTAGGGGGTCTCAGCTATTTTGTCCCTGAGTGTCTGAAAGCAATAGTTAGCTGTATCTCATCGAAACAAGGGAATTGAGGAGCAAAATTGGTCTTATTTGAAAGATCTCGAGAAGCTGAACGTGTTACATAGGTAATTATCCTCGTCAATTGCAGTGCTAATTAATGACGTCATGAAATAGATACTTTGGAATTAGGCGCACGCTTGAGATATGGGCAAGTAGACGGCCATATCGCCAGAAAAGCGAGCATATGTGAAGTATTTGAAAAATGATCGAGGATTTAGCGTTTCCAAAATATCAACAATACTTGGGCTTCCGAGAGCATCTATTTTTAAATAGTAAAAAAGCCTTCGGATGCCTGCAAAAGGCCAAAAAAGGAAGGTGAAGGAAAACAGCGGGAGCGCCCGAAAAAGTCTCTAAAACGGACGAGCGGTTGATACTATGACAAATTTGAGAGGCAAAGGCCGAGGAAGGCAAAACTACGACAAGGAGATCGCTACTACCAATACTTCTATAAAATAAAATTGTTTTCTTACGATCACATTTGCAGTGCAATTTTTAGAACATTAACAGAAGCGAATTTGCATTTCCGGTTCTATGTTGTCACTTCCGTTATGGAATTGCCCGTTACTTGGTTGGGAAAACTTCCAATTTGCATATTATAAATCACTTAGAACTTTTTAAAATTATTCCTATATCAATCACAATCTCTTTTGACAGCACATTATCTCATTTCGAGCAATGGGATAGCCAGATATTAATTTTCAAACGAGTAACCACGAGTAACCAAACAGTCTTAAAGATCTGAGTCAATCATTATTTTTCTATCATCGTGGTTACTCGTGGTTACTCGTTGAAATAAGAGATTTCCTTGTCCTATCCTACTATTTTAGTGACTAAATGGAACATGAGAATAGCCTATTGGATTTACTGTTCGGGAAACTCTTTTAAAGTCTTTAAAACTCTTTCATTATATTTATATCATCGTGGTTACTCGTGGTTACTCGTTGAAATGAGAGATTACATTGCCCTATCCTACTATTTTAGTGACTAAATGGAACATGAAAATAGCCTATTGGATTTACTGTTCGTGAAACTCTTTCAAAAGTCTTTAAAACTCTTTCAAATGTCAAGAATAAGCTCTGCGAAACAGCTACGGCAGGGTGGGAGCGCCCAGGCCCCCTCCCTTTTCACGTCCGTTTGCAGTTCCTTCAACCCTCTCATTTTGTCAAAATAAACAGCCTAACATTTTATCGAAAATAGTAACATTAAAAGGCGCAACTATTCTAAGCAATGCTTTTTCTAATCTTTACAGGTCCTTGTGAGATTATATTTTCAGATTACAACAAAGCGCGCGGAAACACTACTTTATAAATAAGTAATTCTCAGACATGATACTCTCGGACACTCAGGGACAAAAATAGCTGAGACTCTTTCTTACTGTACACGAAAAATAGAGAATTCGTTAAAACTCACTTTAAACATGCTCAGCCCCCTCCCCCCTCTTCAATGTTGGAGGACACTGATTGGTCTGGAAACAACATTGATGTGGGGGAGGGAGGGAGGTGGCGAAGGGCTCTGCAAAAGGGATTTTGTACGTGTTTAAGGCCGGTATTTTACTTTAATCGAAATTTGCCTAGGGGGTCTCAGCTATTTTGTCCCTGAGTGTCTGAAAGCAATAGTTAGCTGTATCTCATCGAAACAAGGGAATTGAGGAGCAAAATTGGTCTTATTTGAAAGATCTCGAGAAGCTGAACGTGTTACATAGGTAATTATCCTCGTCAATTGCAGTGCTAATTAATGACGTCATGAAATAGATACTTTGGAATTAGGCGCACGCTTGAGATATGGGCAAGTAGACGGCCATATCGCCAGAAAAGCGAGCATATGTGAAGTATTTGAAAAATGATCGAGGATTTAGCGTTTCCAAAATATCAACAATACTTGGGCTTCCGAGAGCATCTATTTTTAAATAGTAAAAAAGCCTTCGGATGCCTGCAAAAGGCCAAAAAAGGAAGGTGAAGGAAAACAGCGGGAGCGCCCGAAAAAGTCTCTAAAACGGACGAGCGGTTGATACTATGACAAATTTGAGAGGCAAAGGCCGAGGAAGGCAAAACTACGACAAGGAGATCGCTACTACCAATACTTCTATAAAATAAAATTGTTTTCTTACGATCACATTTGCAGTGCAATTTTTAGAACATTAACAGAAGCGAATTTGCATTTCCGGTTCTATGTTGTCACTTCCGTTATGGAATTGCCCGTTACTTGGTTGGGAAAACTTCCAATTTGCATATTATAAATCACTTAGAACTTTTTAAAATTATTCCTATATCAATCACAATCTCTTTTGACAGCACATTATCTCATTTCGAGCAATGGGATAGCCAGATATTAATTTTCAAACGAGTAACCACGAGTAACCAAACAGTCTTAAAGATCTGAGTCAATCATTATTTTTCTATCATCGTGGTTACTCGTGGTTACTCGTTGAAATAAGAGATTTCCTTGTCCTATCCTACTATTTTAGTGACTAAATGGAACATGAGAATAGCCTATTGGATTTACTGTTCGGGAAACTCTTTTAAAGTCTTTAAAACTCTTTCATTATATTTATATCATCGTGGTTACTCGTGGTTACTCGTTGAAATGAGAGATTACATTGCCCTATCCTACTATTTTAGTGACTAAATGGAACATGAAAATAGCCTATTGGATTTACTGTTCGTGAAACTCTTTCAAAAGTCTTTAAAACTCTTTCAAATGTCAAGAATAAGCTCTGCGAAACAGCTACGGCAGGGTGGGAGCGCCCAGGCCCCCTCCCTTTTCACGTCCGTTTGCAGTTCCTTCAACCCTCTCATTTTGTCAAAATAAACAGCCTAACATTTTATCGAAAATAGTAACATTAAAAGGCGCAACTATTCTAAGCAATGCTTTTTCTAATCTTTACAGGTCCTTGTGAGATTATATTTTCAGATTACAACAAAGCGCGCGGAAACACTACTTTATAAATAAGTAATTCTCAGACATGATACTCTCGGACACTCAGGGACAAAAATAGCTGAGACTCTTTCTTACTGTACACGAAAAATAGAGAATTCGTTAAAACTCACTTTAAACATGCTCAGCCCCCTCCCCCCTCTTCAATGTTGGAGGACACTGATTGGTCTGGAAACAACATTGATGTGGGGGAGGGAGGGAGGTGGCGAAGGGCTCTGCAAAAGGGATTTTGTACGTGTTTAAGGCCGGTATTTTACTTTAATCGAAATTTGCCTAGGGGGTCTCAGCTATTTTGTCCCTGAGTGTCTGAAAGCAATAGTTAGCTGTATCTCATCGAAACAAGGGAATTGAGGAGCAAAATTGGTCTTATTTGAAAGATCTCGAGAAGCTGAACGTGTTACATAGGTAATTATCCTCGTCAATTGCAGTGCTAATTAATGACGTCATGAAATAGATACTTTGGAATTAGGCGCACGCTTGAGATATGGGCAAGTAGACGGCCATATCGCCAGAAAAGCGAGCATATGTGAAGTATTTGAAAAATGATCGAGGATTTAGCGTTTCCAAAATATCAACAATACTTGGGCTTCCGAGAGCATCTATTTTTAAATAGTAAAAAAAGCCTTCGGATGCCTGCAAAAGGCCAAAAAAGGAAGGTGAAGGAAAACAGCGGGAGCGCCCGAAAAAGTCTCTAAAACGGACGAGCGGTTGATACTATGACAAATTTGAGAGGCAAAGGCCGAGGAAGGCAAAACTACGACAAGGAGATCGCTACTACCAATACTTCTATAAAATAAAATTGTTTTCTTACGATCACATTTGCAGTGCAATTTTTAGAACATTAACAGAAGCGAATTTGCATTTCCGGTTCTATGTTGTCACTTCCGTTATGGAATTGCCCGTTACTTGGTTGGGAAAACTTCCAATTTGCATATTATAAATCACTTAGAACTTTTTAAAATTATTCCTATATCAATCACAATCTCTTTTGACAGCACATTATCTCATTTCGAGCAATGGGATAGCCAGATATTAATTTTCAAACGAGTAACCACGAGTAACCAAACAGTCTTAAAGATCTGAGTCAATCATTATTTTTCTATCATCGTGGTTACTCGTGGTTACTCGTTGAAATAAGAGATTTCCTTGTCCTATCCTACTATTTTAGTGACTAAATGGAACATGAGAATAGCCTATTGGATTTACTGTTCGGGAAACTCTTTTAAAGTCTTTAAAACTCTTTCATTATATTTATATCATCGTGGTTACTCGTGGTTACTCGTTGAAATGAGAGATTACATTGCCCTATCCTACTATTTTAGTGACTAAATGGAACATGAAAATAGCCTATTGGATTTACTGTTCGTGAAACTCTTTCAAAAGTCTTTAAAACTCTTTCAAATGTCAAGAATAAGCTCTGCGAAACAGCTACGGCAGGGTGGGAGCGCCCAGGCCCCCTCCCTTTTCACGTCCGTTTGCAGATGTGGGGGAGGGAGGGAGGTGGCGAAGGGCTCTGCAAAAGGGATTTTGTACGTGTTTAAGGCCGGTATTTTACTTTAATCGAAATTTGCCTAGGGGGTCTCAGCTATTTTGTCCCTGAGTGTCTGAAAGCAATAGTTAGCTGTATCTCATCGAAACAAGGGAATTGAGGAGCAAAATTGGTCTTATTTGAAAGATCTCGAGAAGCTGAACGTGTTACATAGGTAATTATCCTCGTCAATTGCAGTGCTAATTAATGACGTCATGAAATAGATACTTTGGAATTAGGCGCACGCTTGAGATATGGGCAAGTAGACGGCCATATCGCCAGAAAAGCGAGCATATGTGAAGTATTTGAAAAATGATCGAGGATTTAGCGTTTCCAAAATATCAACAATACTTGGGCTTCCGAGAGCATCTATTTTTAAATAGTAAAAAAAGCCTTCGGATGCCTGCAAAAGGCCAAAAAAGGAAGGTGAAGGAAAACAGCGGGAGCGCCCGAAAAAGTCTCTAAAACGGACGAGCGGTTGATACTATGACAAATTTGAGAGGCAAAGGCCGAGGAAGGCAAAACTACGACAAGGAGATCGCTACTACCAATACTTCTATAAAATAAAATTGTTTTCTTACGATCACATTTGCAGTGCAATTTTTAGAACATTAACAGAAGCGAATTTGCATTTCCGGTTCTATGTTGTCACTTCCGTTATGGAATTGCCCGTTACTTGGTTGGGAAAACTTCCAATTTGCATATTATAAATCACTTAGAACTTTTTAAAATTATTCCTATATCAATCACAATCTCTTTTGACAGCACATTATCTCATTTCGAGCAATGGGATAGCCAGATATTAATTTTCAAACGAGTAACCACGAGTAACCAAACAGTCTTAAAGATCTGAGTCAATCATTATTTTTCTATCATCGTGGTTACTCGTGGTTACTCGTTGAAATAAGAGATTTCCTTGTCCTATCCTACTATTTTAGTGACTAAATGGAACATGAGAATAGCCTATTGGATTTACTGTTCGGGAAACTCTTTTAAAGTCTTTAAAACTCTTTCATTATATTTATATCATCGTGGTTACTCGTGGTTACTCGTTGAAATGAGAGATTACATTGCCCTATCCTACTATTTTAGTGACTAAATGGAACATGAAAATAGCCTATTGGATTTACTGTTCGTGAAACTCTTTCAAAAGTCTTTAAAACTCTTTCAAATGTCAAGAATAAGCTCTGCGAAACAGCTACGGCAGGGTGGGAGCGCCCAGGCCCCCTCCCTTTTCACGTCCGTTTGCAGTTCCTTCAACCCTCTCATTTTGTCAAAATAAACAGCCTAACATTTTATCGAAAATAGTAACATTAAAAGGCGCAACTATTCTAAGCAATGCTTTTTCTAATCTTTACAGGTCCTTGTGAGATTATATTTTCAGATTACAACAAAGCGCGCGGAAACACTACTTTATAAATAAGTAATTCTCAGACATGATACTCTCGGACACTCAGGGACAAAAATAGCTGAGACTCTTTCTTACTGTACACGAAAAATAGAGAATTCGTTAAAACTCACTTTAAACATGCTCAGCCCCCTCCCCCCTCTTCAATGTTGGAGGACACTGATTGGTCTGGAAACAACATTGATGTGGGGGAGGGAGGGAGGTGGCGAAGGGCTCTGCAAAAGGGATTTTGTACGTGTTTAAGGCCGGTATTTTACTTTAATCGAAATTTGCCTAGGGGGTCTCAGCTATTTTGTCCCTGAGTGTCTGAAAGCAATAGTTAGCTGTATCTCATCGAAACAAGGGAATTGAGGAGCAAAATTGGTCTTATTTGAAAGATCTCGAGAAGCTGAACGTGTTACATAGGTAATTATCCTCGTCAATTGCAGTGCTAATTAATGACGTCATGAAATAGATACTTTGGAATTAGGCGCACGCTTGAGATATGGGCAAGTAGACGGCCATATCGCCAGAAAAGCGAGCATATGTGAAGTATTTGAAAAATGATCGAGGATTTAGCGTTTCCAAAATATCAACAATACTTGGGCTTCCGAGAGCATCTATTTTTTAGAATAGCCTATTGGATTTACTGTTCGGGAAACTCTTTTAAAGTCTTTAAAACTCTTTCATTATATTTATATCATCGTGGTTACTCGTGGTTACTCGTTGAAATGAGAGATTACATTGCCCTATCCTACTATTTTAGTGACTAAATGGAACATGAAAATAGCCTATTGGATTTACTGTTCGTGAAACTCTTTCAAAAGTCTTTAAAACTCTTTCAAATGTCAAGAATAAGCTCTGCGAAACAGCTACGGCAGGTGGGAGCGCCCAGGCCCCCTCCCTTTTCACGTCCGTTTGCAGTTCCTTCAACCCTCTCATTTTGTCAAAATAAACAGCCTAACATTTTATCGAAAATAGTAACATTAAAAGGCGCAACTATTCTAAGCAATGCTTTTTCTAATCTTTACAGGTCCTTGTGAGATTATATTTTCAGATTACAACAAAGCGCGCGGAAACACTACTTTATAAATAAGTAATTCTCAGACATGATACTCTCGGACAGAAAGCAATAGTTAGCTGTATCTCATCGAAACAAGGGAATTGAGGAGCAAAATTGGTCTTATTTGAAAGATCTCGAGAAGCTGAACGTGTTACATAGGTAATTATCCTCGTCAATTGCAGTGCTAATTAATGACGTCATGAAATAGATACTTTGGAATTAGGCGCACGCTTGAGATATGGGCAAGTAGACGGCCATATCGCCAGAAAAGCGAGCATATGTGAAGTATTTGAAAAATGATCGAGGATTTAGCGTTTCCAAAATATCAACAATACTTGGGCTTCCGAGAGCATCTATTTTTAAATAGTAAAAAAAGCCTTCGGATGCCTGCAAAAGGCCAAAAAAGGAAGGTGAAGGAAAACAGCGGGAGCGCCCGAAAAAGTCTCTAAAACGGACGAGCGGTTGATACTATGACAAATTTGAGAGGCAAAGGCCGAGGAAGGCAAAACTACGACAAGGAGATCGCTACTACCAATACTTCTATAAAATAAAATTGTTTTCTTACGATCACATTTGCAGTGCAATTTTTAGAACATTAACAGAAGCGAATTTGCATTTCCGGTTCTATGTTGTCACTTCCGTTATGGAATTGCCCGTTACTTGGTTGGGAAAACTTCCAATTTGCATATTATAAATCACTTAGAACTTTTTAAAATTATTCCTATATCAATCACAATCTCTTTTGACAGCACATTATCTCATTTCGAGCAATGGGATAGCCAGATATTAATTTTCAAACGAGTAACCACGAGTAACCAAACAGTCTTAAAGATCTGAGTCAATCATTATTTTTCTATCATCGTGGTTACTCGTGGTTACTCGTTGAAATAAGAGATTTCCTTGTCCTATCCTACTATTTTAGTGACTAAATGGAACATGAGAATAGCCTATTGGATTTACTGTTCGGGAAACTCTTTTAAAGTCTTTAAAACTCTTTCATTATATTTATATCATCGTGGTTACTCGTGGTTACTCGTTGAAATGAGAGATTACATTGCCCTATCCTACTATTTTAGTGACTAAATGGAACATGAAAATAGCCTATTGGATTTACTGTTCGTGAAACTCTTTCAAAAGTCTTTAAAACTCTTTCAAATGTCAAGAATAAGCTCTGCGAAACAGCTACGGCAGGGTGGGAGCGCCCAGGCCCCCTCCCTTTTCACGTCCGTTTGCAGTTCCTTCAACCCTCTCATTTTGTCAAAATAAACAGCCTAACATTTTATCGAAAATAGTAACATTAAAAGGCGCAACTATTCTAAGCAATGCTTTTTCTAATCTTTACAGGTCCTTGTGAGATTATATTTTCAGATTACAACAAAGCGCGCGGAAACACTACTTTATAAATAAGTAATTCTCAGACATGATACTCTCGGACACTCAGGGACAAAAATAGCTGAGACTCTTTCTTACTGTACACGAAAAATAGAGAATTCGTTAAAACTCACTTTAAACATGCTCAGCCCCCTCCCCCCTCTTCAATGTTGGAGGACACTGATTGGTCTGGAAACAACATTGATGTGGGGGAGGGAGGGAGGTGGCGAAGGGCTCTGCAAAAGGGATTTTGTACGTGTTTAAGGCCGGTATTTTACTTTAATCGAAATTTGCCTAGGGGGTCTCAGCTATTTTGTCCCTGAGTGTAGCTTCCCAGGTCACACTGACGGTTGAACGCAGATATTCCATGTTGTAAGGTCCGTATACGTGGATTCTTGCATGTGATTGGGCAAAAACCTGACATATTTCCTGTGTGTTGCGGTTTTTCTACGCTTACAGGAAGTTGTTTGTGTTTTGTACTAACGACTGGGAAAACACTGTCACTGGATAGTTAACAATTTGGGCTATGAGAGGAATAATTGTTTACAATAGACCAATAGTGTGATTTGACTAAATAAGGTTATATGATTTTTTTCCTCGAGGGCACGGTAACGAATTCTGCATTCTGATTGGTTCTCAGAGCGCGCGCACGGGACAATATTTTCCTATCTCTGACCTAGGTCACGGTAACCATTTTCGCGCACTTGATTAATTCCATCGAAAAAATCGCTACAATGCAAACTCCAAGAATGGGAGCAAAAATAAAACTTGCTTTTTTAGTAGGGTTTGTATGATTGGATTGCAAGGATTGCAATCAAATACTGACCGAGACCGGAGGTCAACGGATAAATCCAGATCAAATCCTGTACAACAGATAATTTTTATCCGTGGATAACTTTGTCCAACCTTTCAGGAACTGGGCCCAGGAGTTTATCTGAAATCGCTCTCAAAGTTTTTTGTTTATTGTGGCGGACGTAAAATTTTCGTAAATGTTTAACTGTCCATTCCTAACGCAGTCCTCCATGCACATGATAGAAAGTAGATATGCAAACTGAAAAGTTGTTGTTCCATAAATGCTAACTTATTCATAAAAGATAAATCATTTAGCTTTTTATATGTTAGTCACAAAAATACAAACTATAATTATATATATACTTATACACCCTCCTCAACATCCACCACCACACGCCGCACCACCACCTCCGTCGCCACATGCCCCACCACCTCCGTCGCCACATGCCCCACCACCAGAAACCCCACCAAATCCCACCACAAAGGCACCTCCACCTCTGTTTACCACATGCCCTTCACCTTGATTTTGTTGCGAGCACGAGCACTTATAAATCATATAGAAAAGGAGCGCCATTAGAAAAGCGAGACATATAAGTCCAACAACTAACACAAAAACTTGCGGCATGCTGTGTGTTAGAGTCACGGCGACACGTTTTTCTCTCTTGGATTCCTTTTGATAATTTGGAGCCTGTTTGTATAAACTTCGATCAGCTTGTTGCGTTTCTTATGTAACTGAAGCTCGTTGAGACAGTCTTATGCGTTTTCCAACATTGTGTAGGACGTTTTCCTCCAAGTCTTTATTTCCAAAACTTTGTAGTTTTGCCTTCGTTAAATGATTTGAGGTTTTCGTCCGGCTGAACTTTTCTAGTTGAATGATCGAAACTGATCAGTGATGCCGAAGGGTTAATTTCTCTCGTGATTTCTTTTGATAATTTGGAGCCGACTTTTTTCTTTAACGTCGATCAGCCTATAAAGCAGAGCTTTATTTGTGTTGGTGGTTTCTTGATGGAATTGTTGCTCGCTTATAATTTCTGGATGTCCACCAGGTCAGCTGTTAATTTATGAGTACGGTAGAAAAGCCCTTTCGTGTATATATGCGGTAATGATAAACTTCTGATGGCTTTAGATGAACATAGCTTCCCAGGTCACACTGACGGTTGAACGCAGTTATTCCATGTTGTAAGGTCCGTATACGTGAATTCTTGCATGTGATTGGGCAAAAACCTGACATATTTCCTGTGTGTTGCGGTTTTTCTACACTTACAGGAAGTTGTCTGTGTTTTGTACTAACGACTGGGAAAACACTGTCACTGGATAGTTAACAATTTGGGCTATTGTCTCAGAGGCCATGAGGGCGAGGGGAATAATTGTTTACAATAGACCAATAGTGTGATTTGACTAAATAAGGTTATATGATTTTTTTCCTCGAGGGCACGGTAACGAATTCTGCATTCTGATTGGTTCTCAGAGCGCGCGCACGGGACAATATTTTCCTATCTCTGACCTAGGTCACGGTAACCATTTTCGCGCACTTGATTAATTCCATCGAAAAAATCGCTACAATGCAAACTCAAAGAATGGGAGCAAAAATAAAACTTGCTTTTTTAGTAGGGTTTGTATGATTGGATTGCAAGGATTGCAATCAAATACTGACCGAGACCGGAGGTCAACGGATAAATCCAGATCAAATCCTGTACAACAGATAATTTTTATCCGTGGATAACTTTGTCCAACCTTTCAGGAACTGGGCCCAGGAGTTTATCTGAAATCGCTCTCAAAGTTTTTTGTTTATTGTGGCGGACGTAAAATTTTCGTAAACGTTTAACTGTCCATTCCTAACGCAGTCCTCCATGCACATGATAGAAAGTAGATATGCAAACTGAAAAGTTGTTGTTCCATAAATGCTAACTTATTCATAAAAGATAAATCATTTAGCTTTTTATATGTTAGTCACAAAAATACAAACTATAATATATATATACTTATACACCCTCCTCAACATCCACCACCACCACACGCCGCACCACCACCTCCGTCGCCACATGCCCCACCACCAGAAACCCCCCCAAATCCCACCACAAAGGCACCTCCACCTCTGTTTACCACATGCCCTTCACCTTGATTTTGTTGCGAGCACGAGCACTTATAAATCAGATAGAAAAGGATCGCCATTAGAAAAGCGAGACATATAAATCCAACAACTAAACCAAAAACTTGCGGCATGCTGTGTGTTAGAGTCACGGCGACACGTTGTTTTCTCTCTTGGATTCCTTTTGATGATTTGGAGCCTGTTTGTATAAACTTCGATCAGCCTGTTGCGTTTCTTATGTAACTGAAGCTCGCTGAGACAGTCTTATGCGTTTTCCAACATTGTGTAGGACGTTTTCCTCCAGGTCTTTATTTCCAAAACTTTGTAGTTTTGCCTTCGTTAAATGATTTGAGGTTTTCGTCCGGCTGAACTTTTCTAGTTGAATGATCGAAACTGATCAGTGATGCCGAAGGGTTAATTTCTCTCGTGGATTTCTTTTGATAATTTGGAGCCGACTTTTTTCTTTAACGTCGATCAGCCTATAAAGCAGAGCTTTATTTGTGTTGGTGGTTTCTTGATGGAATTGTTGCTCGCTTATAATTTCTGGATGTCCACCAGGTCAGCTGTTAATTTATGAGTACGGTAGAAAAGCCCTTTCGTGTGTATATGCGGTAATGATAAACTTCTGAAGCTTTAGATGAACATAGTTTCCCAGGTCACATTGATGGTTGAACGCCGTTATTCCATGCTTTAAGGTCCGCATGCTTAGATTCTTGCATGTGATTGGTCAAAAACCAAATTCCTGGCATATTTCCTGCGTTTTGCGGTTTTTCTAAACTTACAGGAAGTTGTTTGTGTTTTGTACTAACGACTGGGAAAACACTGGATTGTCTCACCAATGCGATGGTCATAACGAGACTCTCTCTAGTAATATCTTCAGTGGCACTTATAGAAGTTATGAACTCTGGTTTAAAAATAAACGGTGGTATCTTATGATTACAACTCAATCTTGTTTTTATTTTTCAGGTCCCACTCGCTACTGCTCCTGTTTTCGCACCCACGTGCACACTGTCAGTGCATGAGAAGTTAGTGATGATTCAAAACTACCTCCGTCAGTTACAGTATCCTTTTCATAACTATGATTCCGTCATCGTTACCGTTTCTATTTTCCGTTACCACGACTGTGAACGTGATCGCTGCCGTAACCGTGATTGAAATTGTCATGGTTTTCCGTGACCGTTATCGTGATCGCGACGATGTACGTGACCGTGATCGTTACCGTTTCTATTTTCGTTACCACGGCCGTGAACGTTACCGTGACTGTGATTGTAATTTTCATGTTTTCCGTGATCGTTATTGCGATCGTGACGATGTCCGGGAACGTGATCGTTACTGTGATCGTTACCGCGACCGTCATCGTTTTCCGTTACACAACTGTGAATGTGATCACTATCGTGACCATGTTTGTAATTGTCATGTTTTCAGTGTTCGTTACCGCGATCTTGACGATGTCCGTGAACGTGACCGTGGTCGTGACCGTTATCGTGACCGTCATCGTTACCGTGACCGTCATCGTTACCGTGACCGTCATCGTTACCGTGACCGTCATCGTGACCGTGATCGTTAGCGTGACCGTGATCGTTAGCGTGACCGTTACCGTGACCGTCATCATTATCGTGACCGTCATCGTTACCGTGACCGTCATCGTTACCGTTTCTATTTTCCTTACCACGGCTATGAACGTTACCGTGACTGTGATTGTAATTGTTATGTTTTCGTGATCGTTATCGCGATCATGACGATGTCCGTGATCGTTACCGTGACTCATTGTTATCGTTTTCGTTACCGGTGTTATTGTCATGTTTTCTGCGATCATTATCGCGATCGTAACGATGTCCATGATCGTGACACGTCCGTGACGGTGCTCGTTAATGTGACCTCGACCCGTGATCGCTACCATTGTCGTCATCGGTAGCGTGTCCGTGATAGTGACCGTTACCGTTACCATGAACATTATCGTTATTGTCACCGTGTCACGTCTGAGCATCGCCGTGATAGGTTTATCAAACGTCTTCCATTCCATTGCGTTCATATTGAGCCTGGTGCTGTGGTTTGTCATAGTTAGGTCGTTGAAGCGCAGAATGCAATGGATTGTTTACCTAGTTTTCCCGTAAAACTAGTCATACTGATGGTATTCTGTGCTTGAGTGACCAACAAACAATGGGGCTCGACCACCAAAGACCGATTCCCAAAACCACCTTTGTTCAGAAATAGGTATTCCAACTGATATTATAAAATCGGTTATGGTATATTAGGTGACCATTAAGCCACTTTATTTTATTTCTTAACTAACCACTAGATATAATCATACCGGCACACAGCTTTTTGAAATTAAGAAATATAGGCCTTATAGTGGGTAGGTAGCTCAAAGCCCCCGATGTCCATGGAGTCACTGTTACCAGATTGATTGTCGACCTGCAACAAATACTCCTATAACAATAATCTGGAATAGTTCAATAATCTGAGTAGTCCAATAATCTGGAATAGTCCAATAATCTGGAATAGTCCAATAATCTGGAATAGTCCAATAATCTGGAATAGTCCAATAATCTGGAATAGTCCAATAATCTGGAATAGTTCAATAATCTGGAATAGTCCAATAATCTGGAATAGTCCAATAATCTGGAATAGTCCAATAATCTGGAATAGTCCAATAATCTGGAATAGTCCGATAATCTGGAATAGTCCAATAATCTGGAATAGTCCAATTTAGAATTATTTTGCTCTACCGCTGAATAGACATCATTGGCGCAAAAATACAGTGGGAGTCACTGTTTGAAGTAAAAGTTTCGAATACCGACGAGAAACTGATGAAGCTTGAATTGAGACAATAGACAACTTTGAGGAAGCTTTTCGGACTTGTTGGTATTCGCAAGTTTTTCGACTTCAAATTGAGTCCCACTGTATTTATGCGCTGTTGACGCATAAAATAGAGCAGAGAATAGACCTTTTTCCAAAATGGCCGCCGAAAATTCAAATCGATTTTTGTTAAAAATGAACACCAGCACTAGAACACACATCATCACTTTAGTAAAACTACAAAATTTCGCTGCATTATATCCAATATTTTCCGAGAAAACGAACGTTGAAAATTTGAAAATTTACAGACGTTTGTATGACTGGGGGTACCAGTCATACAAATCTCTGTCAAATTTTCAGTTTTCAGACTCTGATTTCTCAGCCGACATGGCATTTGGCATAACGAAAATTTAAAGGATTACTAATATGAGGATACTCTTTCTAGTGCCAGTATTTGATTTTTAGTCAGTTTAATTTTAAGGCATGTGAATTTGCGGCGGCCATTTTGGAAAAAGGTCTATTCGAAACTGGACTATCGTCTTTCCCCCTGCAGAGAGGATTTGAGATCGTGAAGGGGAGGGGGTTCACAGAGAGCATATTGTTGTAAGGCCCATTTTAAACATCGAACTTAATTCTGTCGCACTAAATTGACTGGGTTTATTAGTCAGTGAAAACAAGTTATTTCGATTCGAGTGATTTTATGAGGTTAATATAACCTGTCTGGCCAATGGAGAAGATCTCAGCCCTGATTTTATGAGCGCTGGAAGGATTCAAAATTGTAATTTAGCACGGCAGTAGCGCGGCGTTGGCACGGCAGATAGTGCCGTTCCTAATGCAAATGAGCTCGAGACAATAGCTATAACTAACTAAACAATGGGAAATTGACATTTAGAGCGACAATAATTAGGTTCGACGTCTAAAACTGGCCCAGTTTAGTATTCCCTTTTCAGATATCCGCAAATACTGAGATAAAAATAATAAGGTGATGCTATGTTCTCTTCTGTTCTTCCCAGCTTGATGGACACTGCTCGCGACATCGTCAAAGAATCTCTGCCTATTAAGTGCCTAGAGGCAGTCATTGTTTCCTTGTATCCTTACCGCCCTATATAATAATATAAATAATATAATAATCTTTATTTCATTCAATAAAAAACATACTGAACGTTACAAACAATTCCCAATTATATAATTCTAAAATTCTAAAAATATTCTAAAAATATCTAAAAAGTCTATTATATATATATACAAGCCTAGATACCCCACCCCTATATTGCTAAATTGTATCTAAAACTAAGTCTATTAAAAAATGTGTTCTTATACCGTTCCGTGTTTACTCTTGGCAGAGTGCATGAAGTACTTCTCAGCCTTCTAGAAGCTTCCTTAACCCTAGGCAGAAGGGGGTTTAACGGGTGATTGTTGTGCGAAAAATTTCTGAACAACTTATGGTCTTTGTTTTCTAGAACGTCATAGATATAGATAGGATTTAGTGTATACTTGCGCTTATAACATCTGTCTAAAAATGCCTGTACAACATTAAGGTCAGTAACGCTGGCACCGTAAACAGAAAGCGCGTATGTAACTTTAGTTATGACCATTGCCCTAAATAAATGGTCTATCTCTTATAACCCTCTTTTCTTAAACTGCGGATAATATAAAGGCATTTATTGGCCTCGCATAGTTTCTCCTTAATATGAAGAGAAAACTTGCAGTTGGGTTGAAAAGTAACGCCTAAACCACGTACACTGTTGACTTGATATTTAACAAATTTTCTCTAATTTTCCGTGGTATGCCCCCTTATACATACCACGGAACAACGTAATAAGTGGTCAAAATATTGTCGACTCACTAGGTGCAGCCGAGTGGGTCCGCAGTACATTTTGGCCACTTATTCACCACTTTACGTCATTCCGTGGTATATAAGAGGACATACCACGGAAACTCAGAGGACATTAGTTTTATACTAAAACAGAAAGACAAAAATTAAAACGGTGTTTCATTGGTCCTTTTTAGCACGCGTGCTCATGATGGCGCGTTCCGTGGTATATACTTTTTTTATTCATTGAAAATATTTTCCCGCTTCCGATTGGTTGAGTGCTACCGGCCAATTCTTGATGTTTTTTGAGGCGAGCGTCTTATTCCATCGATGACGTCAAAGATTGGATAAGTTGAAAAATTATTGCACGCGTGACGTCACGCACTTGTTGGCAGGCTGGCAAACTGCTATCTCAAAGACGTAAGACGGGGAAATTCAATTTGAATGAATAATAAAACAATTAAAAGTTTGAATGAATGATAAAACAATTAAGGAATTCAGCTTTCATATGATGTGGAGAATTATTCAGATCGAGGGGGTTATCCTTGACATAGCAACATCAGATATCTTACGCACGGAATGACCGATGTACAGAGATTCACCATTGGATTTAAAACTCAATTTGCGTCAAACACCTATCGGTACGTTGGCTTGGTCTCACTTATATTTGTTGATCACACAAACTCGAGCAGCATGCAATCCATTCTCGGTTGCTGACGTAGGAAATCGAATGAATATTTTTCGTAAAGTTGGTTATCCTAGTTTACAGCCACCTGAAAGGTTATGTAGAACCGTATTTAAAAGTGGAATATGAGGAATTCGCTCAAAACGAGGGATGACTGGTCAATCCCACCACCGCCTGTAGATAATGTAAATCAACTCCAGATTCTCCTCCACTCCAAACGTCTCAAAAATGCTGCCACAGCAAGAGCAAAGAAAAGACAGAAAGTAGTCGATAGAAATGCAGTAGCGTTAAAAATAGGCTAGTAACTGTAGACAGTCCACCACTTATGACCGTCGGATTTTCTCACGAATCGCGGTTTTCTCACGAATCATTCTACCTCCATCTTCTAGTCATGTTGTACTAGGAATACATTATAATGGCAAATTTGGTGCGCTGGGACTCAGTCGGAGAGATGATCTCATGTACAAGCCCCTCACTTTCAAGGTTAGTATTCCAGCCGAAACGCGCTATGACCTGACCTTCATTGTTTTTGGCTATGCTTAGGCATTCGTTAGTTTGATATGCATAACTCCCGTGCAACAAATGCTCTATATATCATTTCACTCCTGCTAACATTTTTCTTCCACTCATTTCCTATCAGAGTGTGACGGATCTCCTTAACGACTTTACTGACTGTTATCAAAATTGTAAGTGACCTTATCGATTGTATTGTATGTACATGGAAAACAATTATGTTGTGTTATCTTTTGGGGTTGGAATTTCCGCGACTTTGTTTGGCCAATTGGGAAACAAGCTCGTCCCACTTAGCCAAAGTCGTCAACACTTGTCGCCAAAATAGGAATGTAGGAGTGTTTGCAGTCCTGGTCTCCATCATCCAAATCCTCGTCCTAATAGCGACCTGCTTGTTGCCGTATGAAATCTTCTGTTTTCCTCGTCCTTGTGCGGGTTATGGCAAAGTAACCAAAGGATCTAGGATAGGATTGTGTGATGACTGATAGTGAGAAATAAAAACATAAAAAGGAGTGGCAAAAGCTGAGGAACTAGATTAAATATCCTGAGATAGTCAGCTCTATGGAGTCCTCCCAAGTAATGTAGGACTCTCCCCTGAATCTCCCCCCCCCCCCTTCGCCCCAGTAATGCCCCCCCCCCCCCTTCGCCCCAGTAATGTAGGACACTCCCCTGAATCCCCCCCTTCGCCCCAGTAATGTAGGACATTCTCCTGAATCCCTCTCCTCCCCTTCCCCCCACGCACACACACACACAAGGATAAGGTTACAGCATTTCACGAATTTCACGATGCAGGCTAACCCCTCTCTGAACTTAGTTGAACTTAGTGGTACGCGGACACATCTACAGGCTGACCCCAAGCATTGAAACAACGTAAAACAGAAGTTAGCGTGCGCAACACACAATTCAACGCACGCGTGAGAGTCATCCAGACGCGACACCCGGAACTTCTTTCCCAAGGTCCCAAAGTATGGAATGCTATTCCATCATCAATATCTTTTTCCCTTAGTCTTTTCTCTTTCAAAAATAAACTAAAAGAATTTTTACTAAATAGATCTTGACTCGCACACCCGTGACCCACACTTTTTCACTACTTAAACTGCAAGCTTTTCGTATTGAGGTGTCCTCTCTCGTAAAAACCTGCACGGTTTCTTAGAGGGCACCTCGCCACTCTTTTTCTATCTAGTTCTCTCATTTTGTAAATACTTTATTTATATAGTGGCAAATAAAATGAAATGAAATGAAATGAAACTTTCGATTACGCGCAGCTCGCAAGCCGATCAGAGAGCGCGATTTGATGGATTCGGGCCTGCTTAAATAAATGTTCATTTTTTAATACAGAAGACAGCTTTTCCCTAAGATACAGACTATAATGTTTAGAACAAACAAAAGAACTAAGGGTTTACATGTTTTATTACAGACTCCCATACTGTAAAGAAGATCAAACTGAGTTTACCAGTAGTTCATGACTTACATAGCTGCGAGAAAATTTATTGGAAGGTAAATTCCAAATGTAATTGTAATTGTAGTTATAATTATAATGATTCAGTACTAAACAAGTCAAAATTGAGATGCATTTTTTTAATCTTGAAGCTTACATAATCGACGAAAGAAGGAAAAAAATACAAACCTCATTTTAATCACATTAATTGAGTGTAGACGACTACTCAATAAGCCTAGTGACTGGAAGCAGCGAGGTGGTACTCACTACCGTCACATGCGAGTTTTGCGACGTATTTTTCTTTACTTATAACGTTTTGCATTTGGCTACTTTGCACTATGGTTTATAGAGAAACACGTCCAATTATCTATTTTTCAACTGATTTTGATCAATATTTCTGATAATATGAGCAATTTTATCTCCTTACCGGGTGGGGTCTGGTAACTAGTCAAACGCAAAATTCCTTTCTTTTGCAAAAAAACCCACTTGCACTCTCCCAATATCAAAAATTCGAACGGTACATAACAGTTGGAAAAATCACCAGTCACAACGTTTAAAATAAAAACCTTTCTTTTAGAAATGCCATTTGCAAGTGTTTCTGATAACACCTGACCCTGTAGGTTCAAATCTAGTGAGCCTTTGGCAGTTAAGTTGGCTGCGTAGTCAATCACAATCGTGTGAGCCAATCGGATCCTTGTTCAGTGCACTCCTTTGGCTTGTTTTTCGAGACATGTCGCAACAGACATGTCGCACTAGGCGAAACTAGGAAAGGATCTGATTGGCTCACGAGTTTGATTGACTACGCTTGATTTTCTTGACAAAAAATGGTCTTCGAAACGCTCTTGGCCTATTTCTTCAAACTTATAGTCTGACCTCATTGGCGTTGGTATTGCGAAAAGTTATCTTGCATGTCTGGGTGGATTCTTCGACTCAAAAAATGGAGGGCCGCCATTTCGTTGCCATGGAAGCGTCAATTTAAACAAAACATGTAAACACATATAACGATCAATTGCATGTTTCTTGTAAAGTGGCTTGCCTTTCTGTTTATGTATAGCACGTGAGATAAAGGCCATACCAGACCGAAGAGTCAACTAAAAACTGCTATAAGCCACCTTAGAGTGCAAATTTTCTTAGTTTTTTTATTAATAACACGCAATGGCAGTGGTTCAAAATACCTATTTTTTTGCAAAATACAGACAACGCTTCAAATCTACTAAGATACCTATTGTCTTGAATAAATTCCCGTTGATTTGCGATAAATGTGAAACTAATCGCGCGCTAAAATTATCTGAAAAACAGAAAAAATGAAGAACTTTTTCTAAACTGTAATGAATTTCTTCCGAATTGCATAAATTACAAAAATAACATAGTGAGTTTTAAATCTCGTGTGTTATAGCCGAAATCTACCTCGTCGGTGCGAATGAAATCTCAGATGTATATATTTGAATAGTTTGAGCAAAAAACCTTGAATTTTTTTAAATGTAAACGAAGAAATTAGAAACAAACTTCGGTAGCAATCACATTTGCAGTCGTTTGTTTAGATATGTAAATTTTATGAAGTGGGGGACAAAACTTTCAGTAAACTTCACGCCATTGCTAAACTCTCTCAAAATAGGCTATAAGTCCGGGCAATAGACCAAATGACTGCAATTTTACTAGACCACACATCTGTAGTTTCTTAGTGCAATAAGGCTTATGGCTATCTATATATTAGAGGAAATGCAAACCCCGGTCGTATTATTATGCTTTAAATTTTGGTGGGGGACAATGCTTTCAGTAAACTTCGAAATTTTATATTTCCAAGAACTTATTTCCGATCTCAGTCAGAATGCCACATTTCGACATAAAAATCTATAGACCACAGTTGGCTCAGTTTGTTTCATTGCGGCGTTGCTTATTTTGACAATAAATCTAAAAAAACTGAAATACGCTAACATTATCAAATTTTTGGGACACGAAAATTGCAAAGACGTTTTCGCTAATAATATCGAAGAAGATGCATATATTGAAGAAAATACCATATAAGTTATTTCATTTAGGATTGGAACTTCGATTTATGGCAAATTTTGAGTTGTATGTTTTATCCATGAAGAAATAAGTAAAATATTTTTACACCAGGCGCTGAACGTGTGACGCTGGGACATGCAAATTTGCATAAAAACAGAGATATTTATAATGATTTTTCGATCCTAAAAAACTCTTTTTCACAAAAATTATTTTTCCAGGGAAAGATGAATATTAGGTGCATAGACTTGTGCTTAGAGAATGAGCTTACTGCAAACCGATGCTTTAAAAATTGATTTTAACGGCAAAAATTGGCGAGTGAGTACCACCTCGCTGCTTCCAGTCAGTGCAATTTATATTATGATATCCGTGTCAAAGTATAGCACTCTCTCCTTTATTTTTTAGCATATAGTTCTAAACCCCAACAAGCTCAAAACATCAGATATAAGAAAACTACTGGAAAAATACACCAGAGAAATGCGCGCCACGGTAAGGAAGTAGCATAGTAAGAAATAAAGTATTTTACACCGATTTAAACCTGGTTTTTGATTGGGTGTATAACGAACTTTATTTTACGACTGTGACGTCATTTTGCCATATAAGTTCAAACCTGAGTGCAGATACGCAGTTTTGCGCGCGCATTTGATTGGCTTCCCATCGTGGAAGAAGAAGTTTATTCCACTTATACCGTTATCGATACATGCAAGAGTGGATTAACAAGAGTTAGAATCTTTCACTTCTGTATTTGCCCACATCACAGTCAGAAAAGTGTCTATTTTTAGATTTGAATTTCGCGCGCAAAAGTATTCAAATGCTCAGGTTCGAATGCTCGTATACCCAATACACAACAAATAGAGAATATCCTACCTTATCTTTGCGACTTTAAAGGTTTTTCGATTGATCTGTGATTTAATTTTAGGCTGGATCTCACAACTGTTTGCGTGGCGAGAAAGTGGGAACCCTGTGGATGACGAATTTTCGCGGGAATCCTAGTTCTAAAAATAGACACTTTTCTGACTGTGATTCGGGCGTACATAGTAAATATGGAAACTCTTGGTAATCCACTCTTGATACATGAGAATACATAGAGGATATTACACGGTGGCGCGAAGATATGATTTTATTTTCGAGTGGCAAGAACAATATTTTACGAATGAGCGCAGCGAATGAGTAAAATATTGTTCTTGCCACTCGAAAATAAAACTCATATCTTCATCCAACGTGTAATTTTCTTTTTATTATATAGACAAACCAGAAAAAAATATTCCAAATTGATTTCCAAGCACTTTTGTTTTGACCGATATCCTCACTAGTGAGGATATGGAAAATATGTCACTGAGGACCCGGATGTAGATTCGTATGAGATCTACGAGTGGCTTATTTCCCAGTAAAACACTCGTGTCTATATAATAAATAATGCTAGTCAAACAATGTATGTTTTCTATTGTTAAGAATAGAAAATATTTTTGTTCGGCGAATGATAAATAACTCATTAGATGTTTTCTCGTCTAATACGATCTAATAAGATATATATACGCGTAAGTCACGTTTTTGGAATTCGCATTATACTGGTTTTCACTTTGTTTTTTTTTCCAGACAAGCCCGTATTGCTTGTCATCCCCTCGCAAGTCGGAAGCTGCCACTAACAGCCCGACCAAACCCAAGATCTCTTAATAGGTATGTGCGTGTTTAAATTTAGTTCCAGTACAGGAGTAAGTCACAATCCGCGATAAAAATAGTTGGGACTCTTGTCTCTCTCGTAGAAATGAGCATGTCACGCAAATAACATGCGTGACATCTTCATCCCCTACCCACTAGATCAATGTTGGTCGGTACAAAATTGATTGTGACTGAACGACATTGATCGGGAGTGTGGAGGAGCACTCTTTTTTGTGAAAGGGGCAGTTTGTACGATAACTTTTCGCGAAGGGCTTTTCGCGAAGGGCCTCAGATTGTGTCTAGAATGGTTTGTAGTCACGCAACCTTACCTCCTCTCTGCGTGACGGAAAGTAAGAACATGTTCGGCTGTTTCAACAAATTGTTATAAAATAAGACCAGTGATCTATATATACAACTCAGACTCCTATATTATACTATTATTTAGTCTACCGAGCTGAAATTTGCTTATATAGGCATTCTATAGCAAGATTTAATAGCTTTCGCTTTCCAAGTTTGAAAACTGTTCAGCCTGGTAAGAAATCAAAAAGGCCATTTTGCAATCCTTTTCCATCCGCTCGATAACACACGAAAATACTCCAAATTGTCACTTATCTAGAACTTAAAAGGTTGTTATTTTGTTCTGGACGATTATTTTGTTCATTCATTGTAGATCGTTCCACTGTTTTTCTTAACAGGAAACATAAATGCTCATGGAAATTGCCCTCCCTGAAGGCAAGTATTTATGACCATGTTTACTTATAGTGATGGAGAGAGTGTATTGTGGAACTAAATGCCCTAGCGAGACATTGATGCCAATTGAATGGTGTTTGCAAACTCCTTGTGCGGTCTGGTGGTAGATGTATTCTTCTGGAAATCAAGACTACGTACAAAGAACTAGCACATAATTTGAGAAGCCAGCATTATACTTCCATTATTCTTTTATTTGTGCTTTTTTTTACTGGTGTCGTTTTGATATTGGATAAACGTTTGGGATGTTTTTAGTCCCCGAATGTAGGCGTTTGCAAATAAAACTACAAGTACAATTTTATAAGTATAAGAAAGCAAGTATAACAAAGAACTTTCATATGCTTCTAAGGAAAGGGGTTTGGACTGTAACAAATACAATTTTGGCAATTATAACAACAAACTGTTATATGCTTTCAGAAAAAGGGTTGGATTGCAATTTGGGAAGAAATGTATAATACTTTGTAATTTTTAATAAAGAATGTATAATTGGCCAAGATTGCACAAATATTCAACCCCCAAATCACCCACTTCCCCCTGTTCTTCGTTCTTTTAGTATCTGTTCGGTGCTTCCTCGCTTAGTTATTAAATTTCAAAGCAAGATTTGCGAATTTTATAACGTGTTGACCATAGAATGATCTGATGATGATCTGATGATTTGGACGAAATGACTCAGCTAAATAATGAGTGGCCTTATTTCGTTTCAAAGTCTCTTTGGCGAAGTAACAACAACAATTATTTATTATTTATTGTTTATTATTTATTATTTATTATTTATTATAGGGGATGTTGTATCGGCAGATACAACATAGACACGAATATTGTAAAGTACTTATGATATTCTAACTTTTGTACTTATATTAAATTGAATGTGCATTGAAAATGAAAAAATTTTCGGGTGTTTACAAAAAACGCCAATCATTTTGCAGAAAGCATGCGCAGAAGGCATGATTCCTGTCCCGCATGGAACTAGCCGGTCTAAAACAACATATAGTCTCTCAGGTGAAGCTTTTAGGTACTGCTCTACGAGAGAAGACCATGCTTGGACTTCACTAGAGTGGTCCCCTTCAGCTTTTAGTCTGTGGGGGATATTTGAAACAATGTGCATTGAAGATGAAAGAATTTTCGGATGCACAAAAAACGCCAATCGTTTTGTAGCAAGCATGCGCAGAAGGCATGATTCCTGTCCCACATGGAACTAGCCGGACTAAAACAACATATAGTCTCTCAGGTGAAGCTTTTTTTTAGGTACTGCTCTACGAGAGAATACCATACTTGGACTTCACTAGAGTGGTCCCCTTCAGCCTTTGGACAGTAGGGGATATTTGTTATTTGAAACAAATATCCAACTGTTCGAAGACTGAGGGCTGCACTGGAAGGTGTCCTATACAGAATACTAATTAGTATTCTGTATCAGATACAGAATACTAATTAGATCAATTAGTATTCTGTATCAGACACCTAGCCATGTGGTATCGGGGGTTACAAGTAGTGTCACCTGACCCGAATTCAGTGCAGAGATTGGATGAGCATCCTATGAATAATGGATGAATATTATCATTATTATTTAATTTATTTATTTATTATGTGCTACCTTAAGGCTTGCGTTCCCCGAAGGTGATATTTTTAAACAAAAAAAAGGTGTTTGACAAGCCGTACTGTCATTATGTAATGATTCGTTTAGAACTCACTACTTGAGCTGACTTAAAGCCGAAATAAATTGCTTGAAGTTCATTGAGTAATGGTCGTCCTTGAGCTAACGCACAAGCCGAAATAAATTGAGTTCCGTTGCTAATTCCTAAAGCCTTTGCTACTTTACGCCATTTAGCTTCTCGATGAAATTCTATGAACTGTGTTTTCTCACTCAATAGAGCTAGACATTCGAGATGACTTTATAACGGTCGACATGACTACGTTTGTTTTGATCTTGTTAAGCTTTAGAATTTATATTGGAACAAGAACAAGTTCGTGAAATAAGATTTTTCGACTGTTTGCAACAAGTATCTTTGAAGCACATTGTGTTGCGTGTAAATGCCCATGTTTTTATTTGTACGTTGATATCGTTTCTTGATTTCCTTATTGTATTTTTGATTACCACTTCCCGACGATCGTGGACAGAACACCAAAACAGCCCTCCCCTTATCAAATCCAGGATGTGTTTTACGCGGAGTCGAAAGCCCGTCATTTTTTCATTTTAATTTATGGGTGGAGAAGTTCTTAATTTTTCACATATTTCATTTTACTTTCTTGGTGTTTTCATATGCTCAAGAAATTTCATAATAACTCTTCAACCCTATGAGCAATATGGTATTTGAGTCTTTTTGCTCAACTTCCGCGACTAGTCCACATTGATATTGTCTTACCGTTTTTCGAATCTTCTAGTTCGTATAACATTAGCTATTAAAATCCAATTACATAGGGACTACAATTGGACAGTAATGCATAAGGGTTTAATACCTTCAAGCTATCACACTGCTATTCAGCAATTCCTAATCTCCAATTTATTTTCCTTCAGAAGAGGAAGCTATTAACGATAGTCGTGAAGAAAATCGCCTTTCTTTTCCTTGATGAGGGGTGACAATTTCCCTGTTGTACTTTGATGTAGCGGCAAACGTTCATTTGAGGAAAATCTGTTTAAGTTTGATTTTACCTGTCGAGTTGCATGTAGTTTTCGTATGAGGAAAAGTATAGTGATGTGCGGAAAACGTTTTCGGTCTTATCTTATAAGATATACATGCGGCAAAAGTTGTTATAAAAATGTAAGGATCATTCAGGCACGAATGGCTTTTCCTTTATTTGAGCCGGGCCTATGGACATTATTGAACTCTTATTCGTCAAAAGAAATTGTTGTCCATGACAAAATATAACTTTAGCGGTTGAAGTGTTAGACTTCCTCGTAATTCAAACTTGTAAACAAAAATATTAACTAATAATGTATGATAAATGCATTTAATATTAATAGACTTCGATAAGGGGAAATCTGAAATTGACAGTAGTAAATAACATTTGTTGTTACGAGCACAACCCTGGCCACGCCTATTTATAATAGATTACCACTACTTCCCTAAAATTGCCGAAGCATGCCATAGTTTATTATTGATTGGTTGTTTTGATATCCTTTAAACAGTTATAGTCAGTCACGCATTTGCTATTGTCTTAATTCGATAAAAGTACAATGAAAAACGAAGTACGTGTAGAAATATCGAAATAACCAGCTATAAAGTTTTATTTTTGATTTGCGGATTTCAGTCGGAAATATCGCACTGCATTCTTTTAGGGAAATGGATGTTTTCTCTGACTCAGTATGTTGCTAGGCTGACAAAATGGCGGCTGGATGAACGAAAATGATAAAAAAAGCCGAGTGATAAAAAATAGGAGCAGCACAAATTATCTTTGGGATCCAATGAGGCAGTAGTATTCAAAACATAATGTGCAGGTGATCCATTCTCCCCCCATCCCGTCATAGAACCCCTGTTTTCAGCTTCCTCCCTGGGGATTTGGGATTTGATCCACTCACACTGGTATTCGTGTTGAACCATCCGGGAATTCTGTGTATTTTAGAATACATACATGTTTGGGCCCAAATATGTAGACACATGTATTCTAAAATACACAAAATTGATATTAAGGGCAAGGGAGGAAATCAGGACATATGACTAGATAACCCGATGGGCCTATTTCGTAAGAAGCTCACCCATCAGGAGTGGTTTACTCATCGCTTGGTACGCTATTTACATGCGGGTTGAGTGATTGCTACAAAACACTACACAAATTGAAAGTAGTTATGTTATGTCTTCGACTTTGGATACCATTTGCCCTCTGCTCGTAGAGATACTGCAACCATGTTGGGTCAAAATTCAATCCTATCTTAAAACAAAATGACGGTTTAAATTATCACATACCAAAATGATAGTCTCTATTTATCAAATCACAGTATTTTGAAATCATGCTTTGTGTTGTGTCTTGCCTCAAACAACAATGAAAAACGTTTCTGTCGAAATGGCAATAACTACCAGGGGTGGATTTAGGGGGAGGGGGCCGCAGCCCCCCTTTCTCGGGAGATTTTCCCATACATTTACTGTATTTGATGCAGGAAATTTACAAATTTTCGTCCCATGTTTTCACTATCCGCACCCCCCACCCCTTTCAGAACTTCCTGGATCCGCCCATGACTCATCAACCCTCAGAGAAATCTTAACACTAGGATATGACGTCACAGTTTAGTTGATCTGCTATATAAAAATTAAAATAGAGAAGACAAACGTCCTTTTATTAGAGCTTCTTTGAGACGGCAAAATTTGTATAAATGAAAACGTCGTCTTTGTTCCTTTGTATTAAAATGATTTTGAATTTGTGCATTTTGTATTAATATTCGCGCTTTCTTGTTGCTATTACCTGTTTTAGAAAACGATAAATTATTAGCGTGAGTCATTTCCATGGTTGGAGTATATTATATGGATAATCTCAAGTGGCCTGTGCTTTATTCGATCACGTTTGAGAACACAGAGCTCTCGTCATTTTTTAAGTTGATTGATGATAGCAAACATCCTCACAAGCTGTTTTTTTTAATAAGCTCTATTTCACAGAGGTTATAGTTTTTGCAAGTGATTTTCTTATGATTTGATCACTCCTGAAAAAGTGAATCCCTCATTGAAGTTGATTGTATTTGTGAGCTTTGCTTGCCTTATTCACCTTGAAAGTGCCCTGTGTTCAAAGTTTTATGTTTTCTGAATGTTTTAAACTACTCGAATTAAGCCTGGTGCAGAAATATGCTCTTAAAATCTTCTACCTTTCGGCTATCGACAGACAAGTTAGAGGTCTCCATGTTAAAATTCTAGTAATAGGTTAAGTAATGGTCCGTATAAGAACTAGGCAAGCCAACGGCAAAGCATGCTGGAATGCAATTAATTTCTATTGAAAATATAGGCAATTTCATTGGCTTAGACATGAAAATCAGTAAATTCACTATGCTAGAAAGACGTGTCTGAGGATTTTTAGGGAGACATAAGCACTTGTGGTACTCACAAACAGGATATGCAATTTGTAAAGACTTTGTATGTGGGGAACCTAGCGTAAAATGCTGATTCTCACTCCTTTGTTCTTCTTTAATCTGATTGGTCTAGAGACTTTATGTTGCCATATGTTCTCAAAGCAAGTCGAAATCTATCAATTTTTCACTTTTATTATGTTACTAGTCATGATAACTTACTGTGGTAAAAAAATAGGACATATCCTACGTGGGGAACCTTCAATGCCGTACAACAATGGAGGTTTGCCTAGTTCTTGCATGGATGATTACTTAAATAAAATATAACAGATAATCACATAAATTCGTTTTTTTTTTTCCAAGGAAGCTCAAAGCTCGTCCTGCTCGAAGGACCAAATGTCCACATTGTAAAGCGCTTTTGGACTCTAGTTAAGCACTATATAGGTTTTTCGTATTATTATTATATATTATTATGTCATTTTAAAAGCGCTTATTCTCTTTACGGTATCAGTATATTGTCAAACAAACACAAGAAGAGAAATTAGTTATTTTAATATCACGTGAAATGTGATGGATCTATGAAACGTCAAATTTCTCTTTTAAAGATGTAGAGAAATATAACAGGATTGATATAGAACTCGATATGATATTGCTTAGTCACGTTGCACTGTTTAAAATATGCAATACAAAACATACAGTAGTGTAATAAAGTTTCCTACTACTATAGAAGCTATATTTAGGGCTGGCCTCCATATAGTTGCGTGTGACATAATGTGGAATAATATTTATACATTGCTACCGATCGATTGTGATCACCGGTAACTCTGATGACGAATATATTATTAAAATCTGTACGTGCCATTCGAAAAACCTGAAATATGAAGAAGCATTACAGTAAGTACGTCCAAACGATACTGTTACAGGCTGCTTTTGGAATTACGTGGCTTCAAATCCGACGACTTTTTGGAATTCATTTTATTGTTCGTCATTCTCACAAAAACAAAATTTTCGATTTAGCAATATTTGTACCTTGATTTCGAAAGGGCATATCGAATGAAAGGTAAACACTAAAAATGAGGCAAATCGGTTGCAACGCGACCGAGCTATGGCCCGCTGAATACATAAGTTTCTTTAACAAATGACTGTATTTTTGGTTCAGTTCATAAAGTTGTGAACTGTGTCTAAAATACAGTGATTTGTTAAAGAAAATTATGTGTTCAGCGGGCTATATCTCGGTCGCGTTTCAACTGATTTTCCTCATTTTTTGCATGCAACGTTTTTCGAAGCTTGTCTTTCATTATCTGAAATTCGATTTTTTTCAAATTTGTGACGTCACACTTTAGGATTCTATAGCCCAGGTTCGAATTACGCTCCAATGCTCACAAGACAAAAGCTTCAAATCGAGGCTCTCTCCAAGTTATAACACATTTACAGTTATTTTAGAAGAGAGCCTCGACTTGAGGTTATTGTTTGTAGGCATAGCGTAACTCGAACATGGCCTATTCTTTGCTGTTAGTTATAGTGACAACACAAATCGACGTTTTTGGGTCAGAATCTGAGGTTAAGTCGCCGTTGTAACATTTTAATGGTGATATCTTCATTTTTTTTACTATAAAACCGCTAAAATTATCTCGTGGCCTTTGCACAGGGCTGATCTAAAAGCTGTCCTTACCATCTCTGTAACAATAGTAACAGACCTCCACATCTTGTCAAGCTACGCCAAATATAATATCATTGTAGTCAAAGCTTAAAAATTCCGAAGAGAAACATGAGAAAGGATTTCTCCCCTTCGTCTGATCTCTGTAACTAATACTTTTATTCCTTCCTTTTGAATATTGAAATTTTACCAGATTTCCTTTATCTGTGTGGCTGTACCGAATAAGCTTATTAAAAACTGCCTACTTTTGAATTTAAAAATAAAAAGAGACTAAAAATAAATATTGTCTTTTTCAAGTACAAACTAACAATATCATTAACACTTGCGTCATTCATTCATCAGCTGGCTTTGGATCGTCACGAATTCTTTTTGATTAGATGTTTTGTGTTATTGGACTCGCAAAATCGAAAACATTTGTGAACTGTCAGTCCTGTTTGAGATGTTGTTATCTTGGTTTGTTTGATCGTGTTGTACGTGTGTCTAGGGTGTTTTCGGTATCTAGATTCACCAAAAAAGATCTGAACCACATTTCGTTAACAAAATGTTTATCTATTCTGCAGTGATTATGAACATTCAAATGGGGAGGGAAAGGCGTTTAGTGGGAAGCACGAGCATTGATATTCATCTGCCAGGTGGAATACTAGCATAGAATGTTAGTTCTAGTTAACACAGTTTCAAGATTTACGATAAGTATTTTCTAGCAAAATAGAAATCGATTATGTGTATTGTATTTTATTACGTCAATTCTAAAATTGTCAACACATTAAACCCTTTGAAAACATAAACTGCGAAAAATTCAACAAATGTCACATTGGAGGCTATTTTTATCCTTCTTGAGAGTCAGCTGTGCCAGGATTAGGAACAAAATATTGGCATGCAGGGAATTCTGTCGACAGAAAAAAATGTAAAATCTGCATGGTTAAGCTGTTGTCTTCCGCAAAAAAATCTCAAGCATAGAGCCATGAAACATCTACTCAAAGGCGAAAAGCGATTCTGATAATCGAGACAACAATCAGCCTCCTAAAACATATGCAACGTTGGCAAGGTTGATTGTGATGTTATTTATTTCATCATCCTTATTTTGTATTTACACCACACACAAAGACAGGAAATCGACGGCACAGTTACAGTATGTATATTACAGTTAATTATAATTATATAGACACGAGTGTTTTACTGGGAAATACGCCACTCGTAGATCTCATACGAAGCTACATCCGGGACCTGAGTGGCATATTTTCCATATCCTCACTAGTGAGGATCTCGGTCAAAACAAAAGTGCTTGGAAATCAATTTGGAATAATTTTTTCTGGTTTGTCTATATAATAAAAAGAAAATAACACGGTGGCTTGAAGATATGAGTTTTATTTTCTCGTGTGAAAAACAATATTTTACTCATTCGCTGCGCTCATTCGTAAAATATTGTTCTTGCCACTCAAAAAAAAAATCATATCTTCGCGCCACCGTGTAATATCCTCTATATAGTTACATATATCATTAGCTCCTTTTTTACAATTTCTTTTTGCATTTTAGCTACTTTTTTCTCCATGGCCTGTGAGGCGTGTAAGAGAAAAATGAACAATCGATCCCGCAAAATGATTATGCAACTATCATTCGTACTAATAGCTGTACGAGCATTTCACTATCTATTGATTTCGAATTGTGCTTACTAGTTCCTACAGGTAACAGGTAACTTTATTTTAACACGGTAAAAATTCATCAGGACTTATAAAGTGGTATCTATAATTAAAAATTAAAAACTACTTGCTAAGCTATATATATTTAACTACCCTACACTACACTCTTCTAGACTTTATACAGTAAATAAAAATAATATTATGCCTGCTTTCCATGAATGCCGTGTTTTACAAAATGCATCTTTTATGTGAAACAACTTATTACAGCCAGATTTAAAACTGCTTAGAGATTCTGCTTGCCGAAGCGTGGCGGGCAAACTGTTCCACAGGGTAGCCCCACTATATTGAAAACTGTTTTTCAAATAATTTGTACGGGGCAGGGGAACAAAGAGCTACCCTGGGTACCAGAGTCTCCAAGCTTCACTCGTTTACAAAAGGCATATTTACTGATCGACTATCGCGGCGTCTTGGCTTAGCGTGTCGGTAAACGAGTGAAGCTTCGAGCCTCTGGTGCCCAGGGTAATCAGTTCCTGAGTTTATTTGACGTGCGTGTTTTCAAGCGGCTTAGTGAAAACACGCAACTGTATTTTCAAAATCTTGGACTTGGCGGAGCCCCAAAAGGCCACGTCAACGGAGCACCATGGATTTCTAAATGGTATATACATCGAGTTCACATTAGATGAACGGCAAAAACTGTTACATTGGGCGCACTTGTCAACAAAACTACAAAAGTTCAACAGTTTTGGCAAGAATCGTTGTCTGGGCATTGTAGCCAATCAAGCAAATTCCGATAATAGTTTGCCACCAAAGTCAATGAGAAAACCAAAAAAAGTATATTTCACTGCTCCTGATTTTATCAGCTTCTCGATTATTTTCCTGCATCAAGTGTAAATTGCGGGTCATTAACCCGTGGTCTACCCATGGCAGATTTCTGTCTGTCCTTAGCAGCGACAAGGTTTCTTGCGATATCTATCTTAGATAGGGGAACAATGTAACACGATGTGAGTCACGATTGGTGCGAAATTCGTTGGTCAAGACGTGTGTATTGCTATTAGAGCAGGTTTCAGATGAGTCGAAAATTATTTGTATTTGCGTTTACTTTGCATTCTCGTTGGAAAATCGTTTTTATCAGTCAATGGACGATTACAGCTATAACGCACGCGCGCGCTGCATGTCGGTAGATGTGGGACATGTGTCGAACAAACTGATAAAAAAGCGCGCGCTGCATTCTGGTAGTTGTGGGACACGGTTTGAGCATTTCTGAACAAGAAGAGCGCGCGCGCTTATAGCTGGAATCGTCCATTACATTTTGAACTAAACGCTGTGCATTCAGTGACCAGCCAAGTGTTCAATAGGTGATTGTGTGAGTTTCTGACATGACATGGAATCCCACTCAGCCTGGATTTTTTTTTCATATCCAGGTAGTTTTCCCTGGTAGGCATACTTAGTTTGTGAGTCCCTGAAGATGATTTATATATTGAAACCGTCTTTTTGGTGTATTTGGTCATATACTATTTCTTTTAGTTTATTACTTACTACACTCATTTGAAAGTTTTATCTTAAGAAAGCCAAACTTGAGCACAGTTGTCTAGGCGACAAGCGTGGTGTGAAATAACAGATAACGTTATCGTTGAGCGTACTAAAACGCACGCCGGGAGTTTCGCTTCTTGGCGTTGCCCCCTAAGTTGATATTACAAATATTTGACTGCCTAAATGAATGTTGGTGGCAAACTCTGTCGCCTGTCGAGACATTAACGATATTTCACATTTTGTAGATTGCCCGCTAACAGATTTTAGTCTTTCTTTCAAGATATCTCCATTGGGCGTCGAACGCAAGTTAATGCTACAAAAGAGCGTTTTTAACTTTTTACTATTCTTCCTATGAACGCTTTCTGGATCATCACATAGCAAATTCTTTAGAGCCTTTTTGGCTTTTCGTAGGCTGCTGTGACAAAACTTTAATAATCAAAATAATAAAAAGATAGATTGGATGAAAGTATCCTTAATATCTCTTGAAGCACACTAAGGTCCTAGAGGGATAGCATTACAACTCAAGTTTCTCGTTTAGAAATCGGCAAATTTCATTTCTTTTTGCGATAATATGTATCATTAGCTCGGCGACTGTTATTGGGTATGCCGGTTGCTTTTATGAAATATTAACAATAATTAAGAAGCGGTATGGCTCAAAGAAATATTTTATTGATACAAACAAGGTACATGGAGCTCACGAGGTAATAAAATGCCCAACAGAAACAAGAACACATCAATTGTAAAGGGTTTTTTTCACGGTAATTTGAATATATTCGTTTAAATACAGCCCTAAATTTGTATGTTTTCTTCCCCAGTTCACTTATGTCAGTTAATATTAGCAAAATAAGCAATGAAGGTAAGCTTTATCGGTAAGACTGCTGATTTTCCTAGCAAAGTTTGATGTAACTTCAAACTTTGGACTGTTCATCCCAACAAGATTTTAAAAACTCATTGTTGCAATCCGTTTCCATCCTTTCTGTTATAGGTCTATGAAGCCTACAATCATGATAGCTTTGTAGTTAAAGGGGTATTTAGCAATCCTAGACTAGTATTTTGGCTATCCATCCGTTGTTTTGATTGTTTTTTTTTTAATCATGACACCGCTCCTTTAATGTTTGCTCTCTAGGCAACGCCTTCTCCGAATTTTACAAATCTTAATTATCTTTTGATAAGGAACAAAAATCCATTCACGTAGTTTTTGTGATAAGATCTTTGCCCCCTAAAGCTTTTTTTAATATATATATATATTTTTTTGTTTTGTTTACAACCCTGTCACAGCAGGCTTTAAAACTAAATGTAACCTTTCTTGTTCATTGGAAAACTGACAAAAAGAACATTTAACATCTTGACGTTCTTTTTTCTTTCTTTAAACACTTCATTTAACAGGTTTTTCTTAAAACGTGATGCAAAGCCCACATATAAAAACTCAGAATAATTTGATTTGAGGTTTAATAAAAACAATAGTTATTGTGGATAATCGCTTTTTTCTATTTGCACCGCTTTTCTGTGGTTTCGGCTTCTATTTTGCGCGAGGAAACGAGAAATATCAAGCGGAAAATACAATTCTCACCTAGATATTATTTAATTTAATTTATGAATTTGTCAACCTTAGGTAACGCTACCTTATTTATTTTTTCAAAATGAATGTTTGAGGAAAACCTGATTAGTCTTCCGTTGTCTTTTCTTAAACAAATATGAACCGTAAATTACAGACAATATGACTGCCACATGAAGTGATTCTGACGTGTGGTTGGCCAGTGAAAGTTTAAAAAAGCACATTCTCAGCACTAAGAGTATTGCAGGTCACGAGTCCCTTTGAATCTAATGATGGAAGAGCTAAATAGCTCTTGAATACAGCCTAAGGCTTGATCTTAAAAGCCATAACTTCATAAATGTTTGTTATCATTTGTAATGTTTGACGTGAATGTTTAACTAGGCTGCTCTCTTTGCGAACTGCCCTCGAGGGCTAAAATAACTGATTGGAAAACTTCACCACTCATTTAAGCAAAGCGACCTTGCCATAGTGCAAGAATGGTCCATGTAAAACAAGCTCCTTTTGCTTCTATCTTGCTAAACGCACCTGGTAGAGAATTCGATGCAATTAACTCACTTTTTTTATCTCGAAAGTAAGCAGCAGAAAAGGCAACTGTTTTCTCACCCTTGAGGCGAGTGAAGATGAGAACAAGGTCTGATTAGGTAGCCAGCATTTCAGCAATTTCCCTTGATGAAGATTAACCTTTGGTCGTTGCTAGTTATAGAGTGCAAAGTTGGAACAAAAAATCGAACAAGACGAGGAAAAATGCAAACAACATTAGGTTGTTTGGTTATTAGCATATTCTTGGTGATATTTGTATAACCTGCCAGCTTGCCAAAGTAGATTGTCCGCTTTTAGTATTGCACTATCTTAATAGAAATCGCATAATGGCCAAATACGGAATAAATGATCTCATAAAGTTTCTCTCTCGAATATTATTTTCATGTAAGGTGTTAAAAATGTATTCAAGATCATGAAAGATATAAGCCGCACTTTGCAATATTTGTTGATGTCAATTTTGGGGTTTTTCACATTTTAGTGTAGAGACCTTAGTAGTTGTTTTCCTTCCCTCGGAAAAGGCTATTCCTCTCTAACGTTTCGATTGTGTCAGACCTTTTGAAAGTGTTTGTTTTTCAATCAAGTTTGAATAATTTGTTTATCTACGTTTCAGTCGATTGCTATAATATTTTAAAGACTTGATAATTAAATTTTCATTTCAATCTAAAGGAATAGTAAGGAAGGTCATTTGAAATTTGAGTTTTTATTGTACTTTTCAACTTGACTAGTTTGCTCTAGAGACAAAAGCCAAATCGGTCATTTGATCATTAACGAGACGTGTTTTGGCGGCAAAAGCAGTCAAGAAACAAAGATCTAGTGTTCTAAATTAATCTCCACTGTGCTCCTAGCACCAAACAGTGAAAATGCACATTTTCCTTGAGATAATCAAAACAGCTTGTTTCCTTCTACAGTTATTTACCGTTTCTGCCCTTTTCGTGTCTCGGAATTAGCATTTTCTTTGGCAATCAACCCATCGGCAATATATCCGATAAACTTGCGACAGGAAAAACTTGAAATGGCGTAATGAAACACTGATAACGCCTCTGTTGCTAGGTTGTCTGGTAATTCGCTAGGAGCGCAGCAAATATTTTAGTGAAATATTTGTTAATAGGTGATTTCCAGCTAAGAGGAGCGCGCGCGTGTCGTCATTTTGATGATAACGTCTACAAGCGTGGACACTGTCTTTTTTTCGCTTTCATCCATAAATCTTCGCCTCCTCAGACTTCAATCACTTCTTATTGGATAGATTTGATCCGCATACCAATCGTGTCAGCTCTGAGTTCTTTAAATTCATAAAGTGGTTATGACTCGACGCGAGACCTAAACAAACCCGTGGGAGTTGTGAGAGCAAAATATTTCTCCGTCTGCTCTCTTAACGAAGGAAAACTAGCTCGAGATACCTCAAGATTACGCGTTTCTCCAGAATCACGCTCAAATGTTATATAAGCATTGGCATTTAAGCGAAAAATAGAGGAACTGAGCCAGCCTAAACCTGATACACGCTGTGTCGATTTGGTCGCGGTACATGAATAACACATTGAATACTATACAGAGCGGCTGGTAGGGTATCTAAAACAAGGATCTATCGCCACTGGCAGCTTATGTTTTTGTCTTTCCTCTAAGACAGGAAGATACCCCTATTTTTCGACATTAGAAAAACATCATGGATAAACCGGTAGTATACGCTTGACATGTTGCCGTCAGTGTTGAGTAATCTATAGTTGGCTGCTTCAGATGAACCGAAGTAAGGAGGGATTTGTTGCACCTGTGGCTGTGATAGCAAGGCTGCTCGGCATCGGAAAAACCACTATCACTTAACAGCTTACAGGGCAAAAAGAGAAAAACGTTCCTAAATTGAATTAACGAGGGCGAGCTTTCAATAGCTACTGTTGCTCTCGAAGAATCGCGAAAAGTGCATCTCGGAGACTCAACGAGGTGCCGGAATATTTTAAGAGACTGAGAGGTTTTTTTATGACTTTTATAATAGCCAGGAAAGGATTAAAGTCTGAATTCTGTTGGTGGCTATCCCTGACAATTTGTACGCCAAGATGGAATGCCTTTTAAATACAACCAAGGGTATATCAACAACAGATTCCAAACTCGACGCAAGTTGTTTGCATCTTGGGAATACTACAGAACCATTACAGCCTGGATTCAAAATTCCTCCAGCAACTGGATTGAGAGTTTTTAAACTCTTCTGCTATGCCGTTGTGTTCTTTATTGGCGTCGTTGGAAACTCTTTAGTCGTTTGGCTAGTGGCGAAGCGCCGCTTGAGAGCGCGGTACAATTATTTTTTAGCCAACTTAGCCATAGCTGACTTGGCAGTTGTGACTATCAACTTGCCATTCCGACTGGCCTACCAGGAAAACGGCTACGAGTGGCCGTTTGGATATGCGCTTTGTAAAATCATTCCGCCTCTGACGTTTACTTTCACGACCGCATCTAGCGCGTTTTTAATGGCTGTTAGTCTGGAACGCTATCGAGCGGTCGTTTATCCTTTGCGAGGAAAAGTGACTCGCACACAACTAAAAGTCACTGTCATCGCAGTGTGGATCCTAAGTTTCCTGGTTACATTTCCTTTAAATACATTTATGGAAATTGTACATCACGGCAGAAAAACTGTCTGCACTGACGGCTGGCCTTCGCCGCTTCTAGAACAAGTGTACTTTGTCTTACTCTTTCTGATCCAATTCGCCTTTCCCCTGATCATCATGCTCTTAGTTTACGTGCGCATCATTATTACTATGCAGCACAATGAAATGAAATCATGTAATCACAGAGCGTCGCTGTTTATTCGGCGCCGAAACCAGCGCGTGGTCAGTATGCTGCTAGCAGTGGTGGTGTCCTACTTTGTCTGCGTGATGCCGTACAGTACTTTCCTCGTGCTACAGGTGTTCAACCTACACGATATACCTGCTGGGATCAAGACCTTTTTGGTCCTAATTGCGCTAGCTAACAGTATGGTGAACCCTCTTCTGTACGGCGCTCTCAACCGCCAGTTCCGTTTGGGTTACGTGTATGCTATAACAACTCTAAGGAAAAACTGTATGCGGCGAGATGATATTACTTTGACGTCGATTTTTCGCGCGCCGCACAGAACTATATCCCAGAACATGGAGCCCAGAAAAGCCCGGCCAAAAAAGTACATGGTACGAGTGATGAGCGTGTAATGTTTTATTGTGAGTAGGATTTTCGGGGTTTACGTCTTTATGACTATTGTGCCTTGTACATTTGCGCGCATTAGAGTAGCGACAATAAATTGTCATGCTGTCATGTTATCCCCGGATGTAACATATAGATGTTTGTCATGTACACTGAAATTAAAGCATCGTCAATTCAAGGAGATTTTTGTCATTTGATCGAGGGCGCTCTTAGTAACTGATCCATTTCGAGTTGTAATGCTGTAAAAATTCTAGTACGCCTTCCATTGCCAATGAGCTGTAGCATTACTAAACAGGTAACTCACTAGATTTGTCATGGCGAATGAAACGTAGTCCGGCTTAATTAGTTACTGTTTGCGGGTTCGAAAAAATTCCACTAAATGGGATTGCGTCGGCGCGATGAAAAACAAAGGTTAACCACCTACCTACCGGAGCCTCATCTATAATTCATCCCACGAAATTCAATTCTTCTTTTAGGGTGCATTAACTCTAAGCCTTCTTAAGGTTCTCATCTGCGATATGCGAGATCTATTGAATCATAGTTCAATTTCAGTCCGCAGACAACGATATCAATTAATCCTCACGCGAAAATATGCGAAAAACAGGCCTGATGTCTTCATGTCCCGTATTTTTTTGTTCTAGAAACGTATCGCCACTTGATTGTTTTGTACATAGTCTGTGTGCCCTTGAGCATAGTCGAGTGAAACTGACGTAGCTATTAGATTTGTCTTACCGCACGAAAGAGGCAAACACAGGCAAACAAAAAAACGTGAACGAGAATTATTTAAAGCAAAAACTGACGACATTAAAGAGTTTTGTATCAACCCAAAAAAAAATGTAAAAAAAAAAACTCGTTAACTGCGCTAAGATATAAGCGTTTTCTGGGTCATTGTGGCCTAAACGTTTAAGGGTTTCTGGAATGTTCAGTAACTCGATAATGGCGGCTTAGCCGAGAAGGTCGAGTAAGGTGGCGGGTAACTAACGTAAGAAGGAAATATCACCCAAAAGGACTTGAAACTTTAACCCTGGCACGTGCCTTGCGACATGTAAACAACGCGCGACATATTGTGTTGACAGTAGGGTTGACCAGGGAAAGTCAAAACAACCCTTCATAGGATGCCCAAAATTTTGCAGCTGTTTAATAAACAAAAATGAACATATCGACCCCTTGGACGAAAATAAATACGAAAGAAAGTATCCTGGACATTCGTATGTTCATTAGAATATTACAGAATCATTACAGAGCTCGTATTTTTCTTAGCCTGCGAGACAAGCCTTCGGAAAGCGCTCTGGAAAACTACCCGACCCGTATCTGAAGCCGCTCTATAGCGCTCGGTCAAAAATAATGTAAACATACGCAAAAAAGTGAAATGTGAATAAATAATGAATGAATGAATGAGAGGGAGATTTGCGTTTTCTTGGTACCACCGCTAGCGTCTGTTGAACTGTTAAGCTCAGGAATAATCTTCCTGCAGTCATCAAAACCTCAATTCAATCACGCTTTCTATCTTTAAGACGCAGCTATCAGGGGACGTTTCAGTGAAATTAAATGCTTACCAGCCTCCATACCTTCTAGCATATTTATTGATAATTCAATTTTCTCTGTTTTCATTATATATTTCGTTTCGTTCTCATATCTTTTGGTTTTGTAACCTCGTTAGGTGTTCCCGATCGATCCGTTTTTCATTTCGTATTTCTTTTGTCTTATTGTAAATTGTAATGTTATGTGACAAAGAAAATAAATTAAACTAAAGTAGAATATGAACCGTTTATACACTAAAAAGCCAATAAAATTTCATTGTAATTTGTTCTTTGACATTCTCTAACTAATCTCATTCTAGGGAACGTAATTAATCATGCCGCTAAAAGATCAAAAGCTTACACTGAAAGGCGCCATCATAGGTCATCTTATAAATGAAAATTATAGGACAAAAAATCATTTTTGCCTCTTCACTCTTTTGGGCTCTCCTCGCACAGTTCTTAAAAGCTTTTTTGTTCTACATTTGCAAATTGAAACAATCCTCAGGGGAAAATAAGCCGAGTGGGATTCGAACCCGCCCCCTCTGTGTAAGTAAGGCCGCTCCTCTACCAACTTAGCTATTGTAGTACAAAGGAACTGTTAGTCCAATCCCTATCAATTCCCTCAATCCCTATCCAATCCGTCGATGTAACTTCTATGTAGACAAGTCAGAATTTCCTAGCGACGATAGTGCTGATTTCGATTCCAACTCGAAAACATCCTCAGGGATTAACTCGAACCCTCGCACGTGACCTTCAGTGTAATATATCAAACACGAGACAGAGTGTGTTTCATCAGGATTTCCAAACACCGGGAAGCTAGTGGTTGGACGAAGCAAAGCCAATTAAGAACACGTATTCAAACCTCCTTCAGGCTTAATATTTTCTTTGTTAAGGCTTGATTAATTCTTGAGAAATGTGAAGAACCTAGTAAACCTGCCGTAAGCCGGCAAGCTAGTTTAGAGGGGACTCTGAAGCTCACCTTTTATTCCTTCTCCTTGTTTTCTTGGTGGTAGTCAACCATTTTGCATTTTCTTGCCTACATTTCTTCATGCGGCAACCTCGTGGTGCTCTCTTGTACTTTTGTTTTCCACACCCGCTGAAAACTATTTTAAAATCTATAATAACGTCCCAAGAGCGTCAACCTTGGACGAACGTGCTCGCTAATTTACTGTTTATATTGTCATCAAAATATCTCAGGGGGAAGTGTTACATTTAGCAAAATAATCGTCTAGGTTTCTTAGATAACCTACCGGCTACTGCCATGCAAGAACAGTGTATAATTTGTTTGTTAACTTTAGCAACGTCCCGACAAACTCACTTTCGAAAATACGCCAACAATGTTCTTGAGAACTCTCAGTTTCAAGTCACGCGTATACATCTAATCCAGAAAAGGCTGCTTTGGTGTTTGGTCTTTGGTGTTTGGTCTTTCAATTATGGTGCGAAACAAAGAATTCTTTGCTTTCAGTGACCACGAAACAAAGGCGTTCAATGACCAATGACCAAAGCAACCTTTTCTGAATTAGGTGTAAACTATGAGCCGCGCGTTGGTGTGGGAACTGTGCGCGCGAGTGTACTAATCGGAAGCACACAAACAAACTAAAAAAATAGGTTAACGGATAATACTAGTGGAATGTGGAATTTTGAACACGGAAATTTTGGAAATGAGCACTTGACAGCGTCTTACCCTTGACTCACACTTGCAGTGTGGGGCCCATTGGACCAGGCTACACAAGACGTTATATTGTTGACTTTAAAGGGGGCTGCGTCACGGTTATTTGAATCCCCAGATCACTTTAATATCACTATTATTAGCCTAATAAGCGATGTAGGTAAATTTTATCAGCAAGACTGCTGATTTTCGTACAAATTTTGATGTAACTTCAAACTTTGAAAACTGTTCACCCCAACAAGATTTCAAAAACTCATTGTTGCAATCCGTTTCCATCCGCTTTACAATAGGTCCATGAAGCCTACAGTCATGATCGCTTTGTATTTAAAGGGCTATTTAGCAAACCTATGTTGGCTATCCATCAATTATTTGGATGTTTTTTTACATCACAAAAAGTGTGCTAAAATTGTGACACCGCTCCTTTAAAATTATAAAGAAATTGTTTTGGTTTCTGTTTCGTTTCCAAGTCACATGTAATCCCGATTGGTGTTTCTAATAAACCAATTTTAACTTGAAAGCTTTCATTTGAGAGAAACATGGAGTTATTTACGAACAAGGCCGTCAGGGCAATACGCCCCAGGCAAAATATAAATCCGATTAGTACCTGAAACCAGACACTCATTCTAAAATACATATCAAAATTCCCAAACTTTTCGTCGCGTTTTATTTCAGTTTGCTAGCAAGAGATAAAGGCACGTTGCCTGTTGATTAGGAATTGGGGTCATCGCCATCAAACATGTGAAAATCAATAAGCTCCCCTCGATCAACGAGCCGTGACAGCCATACTTGTTGGAAAGAATTCCACTTAAAAGTTAGTTTCACGAACAATAAAACACTAATCTGTCCAAATCAAGGTAAAAGCCCCATTGTTCTTTTTTATTTTCCATATTTAATTAATGTTCCAATTTACTGGTAAGTCTTAACTTCCTCTTGGCGGCTTCTTTTATGTCTGAAATATGAGAGCTTGAATGCCATTTCGAAATGATCTATTTTCACGTTCATCAAGAATTGGGTTACCTTTAGATAATGAACTGGCTTTTTCAGTTCGATTCATCCCATGGGCATAAACCAAAAAGTTGCAAATCAAAACCTCGTTGAGGACTACGGGTTTAGCTGCCCCCTGGGGTTTTATTTGACAAGCCGGGGACTTATCCTTAAAAAATGTTGTAAAACATAAGACCAGTGGTCTACATAAACAACTCAGAATCCTATATTATGTGTTATAACTTGACGTTAACGTAGTCTTGGAAAGTTGTTCAGCCTGGTTAGAAATCAAAAATGCAATCCAATTCCATCCGCTCGATAATACACGAAAATGCTCAAAGTTTGTACTTATCTAGCAGCAGAAAGGTTATTTAACAAACGTAGACGATTATTTTGCTCATTTCTTGCGAATTTGACTGCATATAAGCTACTCAGGCTTGGAAGAGACAAAATGGCGACGAAGGGAACGATGATTTTTGTCGAACATCTGAGAGTTTTGGTGAATAAGAAGAGATACTTACAGACCTTCCAAATAAGGTCATAGATTTCCTAATAAGGAAGTTTGTTGGCAGCTTGACAGTTTTGGGCGAAATTTTCGTTACCACTCGGGAATTCAAAACAACTCTAATACCAACCCCACCCTGTTGAACTCCAACCCCATCCTAGGAATCTTTTTAAGGCTGCACACTTTTCTTGGCTCAAGCTAATGAACTTGATCAAGGAAATTTGTAACTGTACACCACTCCGAGTGCTTTCTGGCGCTTGAATATAGGTCTCCGTTTTTTGCCGTCCCCTAGGTATGCATTTTCGTTTCTATCTACTTTCGAGAGCGTTTTTAAATCGATGTGTTTTTAGTGAGTCTGAGTGTGGACAGAAGGTCGTCTAGTCTAACACATCAACATGTATGTCCAATAGTGTGGACAGGGCTTTGAAAAGCCTAACGAACGTCGCGCATTCGATTATAAATATATATCACACGTCGCAGCACTTGAATCTTTGCCAAACAAAATCTATAAAATTTATCTATATATTTCTGACGCAAATGTGCAAGAAAATAGAAAACTACGTGTTATTGGTGGAGTGAGAGGTTAAAATTTATTAAGGCATTGACAGTAATATACAAGATTAAAATGTTAAGTAGTGTGCTCATGATGATGAATAACTGATGATCTTGAAATCCTGCCAAAATCCAGATATTTTAAATCCACCCTGGTTCTGAAGATTTATCCCCTTCATCATTGAGGATAACATAAGCTAATAGCATCCAAGGAATCTGTCTGGTAGGTAATTTAAAGCTGGGCGATGTTTTCTCCGTTGTATGTTCCGATGAGGGCCTCCATTTTGGCATTCGAGCGAGCCTGCAGTGCTTCTAGCGTCGGTCGAGCATGCGCATCGCTCAAGAGGCATTCTCTCACGGTGTCTAAAACGTCCCCTGAGTACCCTCCCTCGAGGCTGTCTGGTCGTGCGTCGTCTCCTTCCATGATCTTGGCCATCGCGCCGAACATGTCTGTGCCCTCATTAGCATACGAAGGCCTCTGCGCGGCCATTTCGTACAACAGGCATCCCAAAATCCATACCTGATCGAGTGGAATATAATGGCGATTGTTAGCCTCCGGTGGAATACCCGCCTTTACTTTGTCAAAAGGCGCGCTGGTGCACAAAAGGTCGTATACCGTCGGATTTGAAAGAAGTTGAGATAAAGTACCATTTGTGTGACGCACACATTTGAAAGGGCGACCAGTGAAAGGACTTGAAAAGCAGAGGTACTTACAAAACTTAGGGCGATTAAAAACTTTGATAATTCGGAAAACGTAAAAAAAATTTTGAATCTCAGGCTATCTGGTGACAGCCATTTGTGCATGCTCGATATTTTACATAAAAAGAAAGAGCCTTCTGCGCATGCGCCGACGTTGAATATCAGCAAATCAATAAATAGTCTAATAATCTCCTTAAAAAGGCTTTTCAGATAATATAATAATAATAATATAATAATATAATAATATAATAATAACTAAACATCGAATTAATCGGCTATATAAAAAGATGAATACTATATTAAAATTCGCTATATGTTTCTTGTAGTAAATGCTGACTTAATACCGTTGATTCTGGTGGCTAATTTGATTTCTTCTTCCAATCAGCAAAGGCCATTGTCACCAGAGCCTCCACCTCGAGGTGACGAGCAGTGGAACTGGGTAGGGGAGTGGGACCTGGTCATGCTATCCACATAAACCGCGCGGAATATGCCGATAACAGTTGGTTGTGGGTAGGATGGAATGGTTTTCTGATCACTCAAACACTTTACCTGGTTCTTGACCGTTATTTCCTCTCCCTTGAGTGATTCTGGTGACGTGTACACACCCGTCACACCCGTGTCTCCTACCGCCGCGCCTTGCATTAGATCAGCGTTACCAGACGGCAGGTAAAGCAATCCGCTGTCCAGTTTAAGCACTCCTTCCTAGAAAGCAAAACAAAGCGTTTCTTTCGGACGTCTTCTGTGTGCTTGGTTAGAGCCAAATTCGCTTTTTTCTTGTCCCCAGTCCAAAATAAGATAACACCCCTTCCCAGATACCTTTAAAGGCTGGTTTCCATAAGGTCGTATCAGTCAACCGCAAAATAATAGAAAAATTCCAATTCCCATTGTTTCACGGTCGACTGATACGACCTTATGGACACACAGGAAATTTCTGCAGAAACCCATCCATGAGAAAAGCTGAACTTCCCATCGTAGAAGAATGGAAAGTGGATGGATTTCCCATGGCTATGAACACGCTTTTCCCATGGATGGGTTTCTGCAGAAATTTCCTGTGACACCAGCATGTGCTAACGTGTTACGGATAACAGAAAAAGCACGCCCCGAACAGTCCGCACTGGTGTTCCAAGAACCACAGGGTACTATTGCAGGCGACTCTGGCGCGCACAGTCATGGTATCAAGGCAAACCATTATTATATCCTGGCAGAAACATCTAGTGAGTTCACTTATATGTGGCTGATCCTGGTTTACTTGACCACGAAATAATTTGTCAGATTCGCCGCTCAATCGACAACTTGCGTGTCAACCATGCCGCATCGGCCACTGTCCAGGGCGCAACCTTTTTTGTCCTGAGACGTTTTTTGCACAGCTAAGAATTATCTTCACAATGCAGCCAATCAATGCCCTCTTTAAAGCAGATGACACTGCGTCTAAGATATGGGAGTTGGTACCGGCGCAGTGTTGCAACTGTTGCCTTTCCAGTCTTTTAAAAGACATTTCAAGCTGCACAACCGTATAGCCACCTCACCTAGAATACAGACTATTCTTTTTCTTTTCCACGTCTCTAAACCTCTGGTTCCATTTGCTCAATATTGTATTCCCTAAATAAAGTATATATATAATTTTTGAACTTTTCTTTCATTTTCTCTTTTTTGTCCTTGTTTTTTTTTTTTCCTCTCTACTTTACTATATTAACTATAACATTACTCATGACCTTAAAAGTCCGGTCTTTATACCTGTGTGAACGCCACTCGTTCTGGTTTCAGCGCCGAGTAATTCAACTCAGTGTCATGCAGATGTTTTAGAACCGCGCACAGCTCGTGAAATGCTTTCCATAGCAGAAACTCCGGGATCCGTTTGCTCTCCCGGTTCAATCTTTGGAGCAGATCGGGCAATGAAAAGGGCGGGTATTCGAACACGATGACTTGAGTCCCGCTCTGAACAAACCTAGAGAGCAGAAAAAAGAAATGTGAAAATTGTGAGTAGGGAAATGTCAGTTTTCACTGGAATTCCAGTGAATTTTATCATGACCACCTCTTGATTACCCACCCTGGAATTCCATAATTTGGGAATGCCAACCCTGGAATATCACTCCAGTACTGTGTACGCACCGCGAATTCCAGGCTCTGGGGCCACCCACCCTGGAATTCCAGATTCCTGGATTTTGCGCCCAATTATAGCGAAATACTTTTCCAAAACCTTAATACCTGATGTAGTAGGACATCAGATTGGGATGTGAAACCTCCGCCCAGCGTTCGATTGCGCTGTTGATTTCATCGCTGGCCAAACACTCTGGCACGCATTTGAGGAGCACATCCGAATTGTCAAGCAGACATTTTGCGGGGTACACACAGTAATTCATATGATCCCCGTCCAGATCGTTACGACAAACAAAGAAGTCCTCAATGCTAAGTTGGTTCGATAATGCATTGACGATAGGCTTGGGAAGCGGGAGCTCGGCTAAGCGCGCCAAGTATTTGAGTCCGACTTGGTGAAGAATGATTTCGCGCGCTTTTTCTTGTAACGAGCGCGGTTCATCAGATGATGTTTCTCCTCCGCTGCTAGTGTTACTCGGGTTGAGAACGTCAAAGCGCAGCTCCTTCTGGAGATCAGTGGAAGAACGCGTTCTGCGTGCCATGTTTGAGAATTTACCCGACAAAAACGGACTCGCAAAATTCGTTGCGCGCGTGAAGAATTACCAAAGGTTTTGTCTGTGACGTATCTTAATGGCTTTAATGCTCTCTTTTTTGGTGGTTTCCCATAAACCCATGCGGTTCACGTATGGAATCGAAACCAAGTCAAGGCCGCTAGGGCGTCAAGTTAAAAGTGTGCACCGATTTATTATAAGAAGGTTTAGTTATGATTGCAATACTGTACACATCTAGTTGATCTAAAATGATCAACTTTACCTTTCTGATATGAAATACTTTTTTTCCGACAAAATGAAAATATTCTATCGATGGAGGCGCGCGCGCGCTTTTTCGAGTCTTTGTACTACATTGTGACGCATTCGTGAATTGATAAGAAGACGAATTAAACCACCCGCTTTTTTGTCGCATCACTTTTTGGATCTTGAATGGAAGATTATGGATCGCAATGCTGCAAATACACCGGGTGTCCCACAGTCGGGTGAAGCCGAGAACGAGGATCGACAACGGAGTTTACCTGACAGCCACAGGTAGGATGAACTACAAATTGTAATAAAGCGGATTTCAATGACTGTCGAAAAAAATCAGCCTTGCGTTTACTACACGTTCCTATTGATTGAGGTCTTGACTTTTGTTTTCTTGGGTCACGACTAAACGCAAGTCGTGCTTACCTCGTCCCCTGATTGGTCAGTTGTTGAATTTTTCTCGCTCCTGATTGGGTAAGGGTATTTACTTCGTCCCCTGATTGGTTTGTTGTTGAATGGGCTACCTCGTCCCCTGATTGGTTGGTTGTTGAATGTATCTATCTGCTTTGCGTTTAGTCTCTTCATTCATCTGAAATTCGCTCTAGCTTCCCAAACAGGAATACAATACGAGTCAAAGCTAAAAGGGCAGGCCAATGACAAATCGGGACCCCGTCTTTATTTTTTGTTTCCATCTGTTTTGCTCACAGTGTTTTTTTTTTTTTTTCTCTGGTGAGAAACAGGACCCAGTTAGAAATGACGCCAACAGCTAAGGTTACGGCGTGGCTGGAGACGGTTCCCGGTACAGTGGAAGATGAAAGCGAGGAGGACAAGGTTAGAGGGACAACAGGATCATTTTTAAGATTCTGTTTATGATCTCTCAAAACAGTGAAATAAATGCGCTCCTATATAACCATTGTACTAATGATTTGCATCACAAATTCAAAACTGTTAAAAACGGGAAGCACATTTTCTCAGCGTTTATGGTTTGGCTTCTCACCGCTGCGATCTTGGACCTACAGGGCAGAGAAAACTTTCTTTCTGTTCAGGTAAAATTTTCATATTGTGAGTTGAACTTTGTTCTACTGTGTTTCATGACTTTCAGTTCATACAATAAACCGAGGTCCTGTCCCGCCTTCACTTCCCAACCCAGTTCCAAGGGGCCACAAAGTTACCGTGAGAACTCTCTGTCAGAGGCCACTTTCATTGTCTGTGTTTATGGCGGCTTGGCTGCGATCGACTGGGTTGGGACAAGTGCAATTCAGCTTTCAAGCCGGATGGAAGTATGGGGAGTCAGCCTTTGACTCTGTATCTTGTTCAGGTTATTCATTTTCACCGACTTTGCTGTATTTTATTACACAGCGAATTTCCGATCAAGAACAGATGACATCGACAGCTGGTACGACTGCAGGCTCACTTCACTTGCAGCCAATCATCGCAGACATGAGCCCACGAGACAAAGCGACCGAGTCCGCATTCTCACGTCGAGCAATTCCCCCGATAGTCACGGCAATAACAGAGATGGATGACCGCGGGGAACTGGTGCTATATGAAGATATTTCTGCAAATAGCAGGTTGTCAGACTACCTTCCAGACGACATTCTCACCAATGTCGCGACAGTTGACAGCAGTTCGCCCTCCGCTGACCCTAGTAACGTGTCGCCTACCGCTGACCACAACGTCGTCGAGGGTCACGTGACCCCGCGAGATGTCGATACGGTCATCACAGTACGCGAAGCCGAGGGGGATAAGCTGTCTGCTCTGATGAAAAAGGTAGCGTCATGGCTAGTAAACATAAACTTACAATAGATTCAGTTATAAGGGGTGGTGAATGGTAAATGCGAGATCTTCAGAGACAGCGAGGTCAAGAATAAAACTTTGAGATCGAGACGACCAAAGATTGCTTCTCATACATTTTCTTTCGTTTGCGTTAATTTGCGAGTAAAGGACATTGCGAGACAGCTTTCTACAAATCCTAGAACCCCTCAGAATGTTTCGACATTCTGCATTTTCTGAACGACTATTCGCCACCCGTTCTTCTAGCAATCACGAGGTCTTATGATGACAGAACAGGAAATAGATGTCTACCTACAACGATTTCTAGCCAAGATTCTGTAGACTTTTATGCTCGAAAGAAAGACAATCCACAAAATGGAGTCATTTAAGTGTTGATGGCTGTCTTGACTCGCAAAAAGAAAAAGAACACGGGGAAAATAACAGTTGGTTATCTCTCGTATATTTGTGGAGTCGACAGGTAGCCGTCCGTTGGAGATAAAGCATGTTTACTTTCATTGATTAGCTGTTAAGAATATCTTGTGATCTCAATTTCATATCACCTATTTGCATCGTTCGATCTCTCTTAAATGTTCCCTTGAATTTCAGAGGCTTTTGATGGGCGCTAACGCTGCTTCTAAGACGCCAGTAAGCAAAACAGAGTCGGCAACACCCAGTGGAGAGGGGCGCGCCTCGACCTCTGGTCTTACCTTTGGTACAATTGCTACATCACTGATGCAGTGGAAACTCACACGCACTCGCGCAGCCAAACGACGCAAAGAGAGCATCGCAATAGTAAGTAGAGGGATCCAGCTGTGGAGGACTGGGCGACCGAAAAACGCAATAGGCCATTTGCAGTTCGTCTGTCACGTGGTTGTACTGGAGAGCAGACAAAATTGAAACGTATCTGATATCTGATCTGTAATCTTTTTATCGAATTATCATTTAACGAATATGCCACGTTATTAGTTAAATTTCTTTGCGATTTCTTAAATAAGTCAACATAAAACTTTGTTTGCCCTCCTGTCATACTCCGTTGATTTACCCTTGGAAATCTAGAGGTCTATTCATAGGCTCGTAGCGAAATAACAAGCACATGACTGTTCAGCTGCCAATGGCCTATTGGAAAGTTTATAACCAAAACCATTGTTTGACGCTGTTAATTTTGGGTTGATTTTCCTTTTTTTGTTCCGCCTATCAAACCAGGGACGTGTGAGTCAAACCATGTAGTCGACTTGGGTTTTTGTCGCGACAGAAAGCCAGTCGACTGCACTAAGCGAAGCAAGGCAAGGACCCGATTGGCCAAATCCCAAACCCAAACCCATGTGTTTCGAAAATGCTCAACTTGAAGCTTGGGACGGGTGAGCGTAACGTGACACCGGACGGGCGTCACGCGAAGAGACTATAGAGAAGCCAACGCCTATGTAGCTACACTCCTCAACAGTGTCCCGAGTGCTTCCTTCTTTTTCCGCCTTTTCTTACGATTTCGGCCCTCCTCAGCTCAGTAGTAAACAGAGGGTTTTAATTTGTGAGAAAATAACACGAGTGAGCACTCCTATGAACACTTGGACTGAAAGGAAGGTTAAAGTGAGCCGTCAAGCTTAACCATAGCCTGCGAAAGCCGACACCACTTGGCGCTCGTCGAAAGAGACTCTCTAGCAGGAGAGTGACCAGCGTGAAGTGAAAAGCGTTTTCCAATTGTTTTTCCAGGATGCAAGACACCAAGCTGTTATGGATGATATTAACAAACAGTTAAAAATACAGGTTGGTCATATATTGGATGCATTCACTATGTTCCTTGTAACGGCACAAATGTATCAGATAGGTATTTTAGTTTGAAAAGCTTTTGGGGCTAACCAAGTGAAATACAAAAAGTGCATTTTGACCTGCTTTTACACAACGATGGGGAAATAACAAAGTCCATTATGGCTCAATCGTATGCTTTAGAAACAATACATGATGTTTGTTTGCTATTATTTATACCATTGGCTACATATTAGCTCGACTTTTCGTGTTATTTTTTTTATTTATTGCATTAATTTCGCATGATACGCACGTGGGGACTGGCGACTAAGAGTCAGTGTCTCATTCCAAATGACATCTCAATGTTGACGTGTCATCTCAAGAATGGCCACTCTTGCTTCCTCTCTTTGCTTGACTCGCTTTTGAATGTATCGTTTACATTTAACAAAGCAAATAATAATAATATTCATTTATACCACGTAAATACAGCAATACAGTTTTCAAAAACCTAGTGTGGTCAACACAAAACCGGTACCGCCATTTGTTATTGTAACGGCCACTACTGGCGTTTGGGAGCTTTTATGAACGAAATTTCAAAAGTACAACGGTCGTAAAAGTTGTGGATCGATTTAATGTTGTAATATCATGCCAGGTGTGGATAATTCAACACTCTTTCTTCATACAGATTCCTAAATCTCTTAGCTTTGCTATCAAGGAGGACGTATTGCCTATTCTACTAAATACATTACAAGGTTCGTGACCAAGATGTGTTAATTTAGGATTTGTCTCTGTGAAAAATATTTCACGTTGGCCAATTTTCTCCAAGTTCCCTCCAATTTTGTGCGTGCGCGGTGAACACAGGAAGCTCGTAAGATAAATATTTACCTAAATTACGAGTTCGCTTTCCAACGCTTCGTCCATGCCTTTGTGTCAAAACGTTTCTGCAACTTGAACTGTTTACAATTCTGCCACGTATTTTATGTCGCTCTTCATTACTCTTTGCAGCTTACAAATCTGCTATAGGGAAAAGCCACAGGCTTACCGTACAGACACAGGAGAAACTGGAAGAACTTGTCGACGAGTTAAAGAAACCACATTAACCAGAACGAAATAAAAACTAAAAGGAGCAACACGGAGATTTGTGTAAATGAATAAAATCAAGACGTTTCGATACACTCTTTCATGGTTTCTCTAGGTTGTTGGGAATATCCTTTTTTCGCTTGAACGGGAGTCCTTTGGTTTGTTTCCCTAGATGGCACGTTTGCGAAACAATTTCTTTGTTTGGTCACATGAATATTAAACAACATGCTCGTGCGTTAAGGGAAAAACAAAAGATTTTGCTTGCTTGAGTGCCGGAGGAAAAAACACACGGAAACAAATCCCGCTCAAGCGAAAAAGGTCTGTTTAACGCCCTGCTTATTTAGAAAATGTTAATTAACTTTATTTGACATCTTTTAAACCCACTAAACTAACTACATTTATGATATAGCTATGAAATAACGCGCGGTCTGATTGGTCCAAATCTATGCTCTATTTCACCGCTGAAGTACTGGTTCTCGGATCCACGCTTTATGGTAAAAAAAACATATTCGAGCACAACTTTCTATGATTCAGTTATCGGCGAATAAAGCACGCGTGATGATGGACAGACACGAGAACGCTGACACGAGACATGAGTCGCATGCTTAAAAGCTATATTGAATGTTCATGTGCAATCAATTGCTATTGAAGACGGTTGCTGCTGTGATTATTTTCATTACTTTATAAATGTCGTACGATTTTTAGGTTCGGGCATGATATGATTGAATGTATTTATCAAATTAATCGAGTACAGTTTTGGTCGTGGTGGATTTCCAATTAACTCAATACATTTTCAGACAATTAAAATTCTAAAAAAATCCGCAATTACAGGCTTTCAATGTGAAAATGTTCTTACAGCCAAAGACGCTCAAGCGTCCCCCTCTAGAGTGCAATTATGAGTTGATTCTTGGAATATTGGATCCATATTATTCGATTCAATAATGCATTCGGCTTGGGAAAACTTCTTTTAATTTGAACACGGACTTCGGCTAGATTATCTTCCTGACACCACGCTCCGACACTCTTTAGTCACTGGCTTTATGGTTCTTTGGATATCCCTGATAATACTGATCAACAATTTCGTCTCTAAATGAACGAGGGAGAGATTTACCAGGCTTGTTAAGTCTACCAGGCCCGCCATATTGGTAACAAAACTCGAAAACAAATCCCTGTGGATTTTTCCATATATGGAAGCGCCCCCGTCGTCTATCGTCCAATCAAAAAGCGGAAACCCAGTTCAAATCGAAAGACGTTTTCCCAAGCCGAAAGTATTATTGAATCGAATAATGGATCCAATATTCCAAGAATCAAATTATTATTGCACTCTAGAGGGGGACGCTTGAGCGTCTTTGGCTGTAAGTGAATTTGTGTATTTTACTTTCTCATATGGAATTCATTGGAATTCATATGGAAGTCATTTTTGTATTTATCTTTTTATAACGGAAGATATTATTAATTATTAGTAAGCTTGTATTTTACAATATAAAAATTCGGGAAATTTGGTGAAAGGACTGCAGTTATCAATTATTCCTTGCTTCCATAACATTTATTGATAGTGGAAACTGAGGACTTTTCTTTGTCAATAGTACGTGACGAAAAATTATTTTTTTGTTTCGTAAAGAAACCATCCTTCGCAAGTTGAGTATATTTTACATTGTGTGTATTGTGCACGGTGGTAGAAGAACTAATGCTTGTGCTACTGCTCATTACGTTCTTCCTGTTATCGTTTGCGCATTCACAAGCGTCGCATAGATCCCATCCAGCGCCATTAACTCCTGGTGTGTTCCTTGTTCAGCCACTTGGCCTTGGTTGAACACAGCAATCATATCTGCGTTCTTTATTGTAGACAAACGATGAGCGATTGCAATCACTGTGCGGCCTTCACTGGCGGCGTCGAGAGCCTCTTGGACAATCTATAGAAATAAGCGCGGTATATTGTTAAACAATTAAACCGCGTGCTGTTTAATGACTAATTCCCGCGCCAAGCAGTACGGAGTAACTGACTCACTGCACTGCACTTAGCCTAAAACATGAGGATGTGGGGGATTTACAGGTCACGGTCTTGAGAGGATAAACCATAACTTAGATTGTTATCAGCTAAACTTCTTCGCCTCCTCGGCATCGTAAAGTTATTATACGAACGATTTCCCAATCTATCTTAAGCGTGGTAATCAAATTTGGCATTGGCACCTGGCAGGCGTAGGCTTAAACTGGAGATGGCAGGTTATCAAGGAGTAAAAGCAATGCCTTTGGATAGTGATAGCTGCGCAAAATTGTGTCGAATGTTTTTATTCTCTACTGCCAAGAGAGAGGGATTTCAGAACCTACCTGTTCGCTCTCGGTGTCTAAGGCAGACGTTGCCTCGTCGAGCAGTAGAATCCCTGGGTTCCTGACCAGCGCACGCGCAATAGCGATTCTCTGCTTTTGTCCACCAGATATCAATGTACCTTTATCGCCAACTTGTGTCTCATAACCCTGAATAAGAGGTTGGAACTTAATATCTGTTACCAGGAGCTCAATGCCAAGGAACGCCCACCGAAAGGGGTAGATTTGAACCTTAAAATAGCCGCATTTTCCAATACGCTGTTACATTGTGAATACATGGGAGATGGACGCTCCTAGGAATGGAGTTGGAGTTAATTTTTGTTTCAAGACTCTTTTTAAAACGCGAAATTCCTGTTTACTGCAATGTATTGCGGCTTTCTACTTTGTGTGCAGATTTTTTAGCGTGTAATACGCGCGGCTGGAAATCGCATTAAACGATTTTAACGTTGCAGTTGTAAAGAAATGAGTTTTACGTCCTTGTGAAACCTGGTCATATAAACCCTCACCTTCGGTAGTGCGTTGATAAAGCTGTGTATGTTAGCAGCCTTTGCCGCACCCTCTATCTCGTCCATAGTCACCTGCCGTGAGTTATCACCATACGCGATATTCTCCGCGATACTGTACCCAAACAACACGGGCTCTTGAGACACGATACCAATCTTGGATCGTAACCACTTGATGTTGAGCTGCCGGACGTTCGCGTTATCCATGGCCTTCGGCGGTGAAGAAAAAAGAACAGTTTCAGTTTAAAGAGAGCCAGCACGAAACCAGTGACTTAAACAGCTAAACCGAGTTTAAAACAAACAACAGTGAGCAAATCTGTCAAGGGGCAAGTGTGACAGACTTGTTAGTAAGAGCAAAGAACCTCAAAATAGCAGCCAGTCGGAATTCTCTCAACTATGTCCGTGCTTATACTAGCGGGGCGCTTCACCTGGCGTTCTGCCATCAAATCGTAGAAGGTAATACTGGCTGCACCCCAGGCTACAAGTCGGGTGTCAACCACTTGACATCGCACAAGTCATCACCACAGAATGCTGTCATACCGAGTCACGTGATTAAACCTGTTATGTACTCACCACTTCTCCCTCCTCTGCGTCATAGAAGCGCTCGAGTAGCGACACCACTGTGCTCTTGCCACATCCACTTGGTCCGACAAGCGCGAGGGTCTGACCTTGCTTGACCTCCAGGTTCAACCCTCGTAACACCTTGACATCAGGACGGGTGGGGTATCTGAACCGCACACTCCGCAACTGGATGGTACCTTTCACGTTGGGCTAAAGAAACAGAATTATATCTGATCCTTAGGATCTTCTTTGGTAGGATATTTCATTTTCATCATGGAGCAATGTTTGGATCTTCATATCACTTACCGGGTTAGCCCGTTGGTTGACGCACTGTCTATGGCGGGTACCCTGTCTAGGAGCTTAAAGACCCGTCCGGCCGCCGAGCGAGCCTTCATGTAGTCCGCGGAGAACGCTAAGGTTTGACCCACAATCATACCAGCGAAGATAACACTCATGGCTACCCTAGAAACAAACGGATTTGACTGAGAAAAGTACACCGCAAGGCTTACAAGGCTTACTTACTTGAACATAACAGGTTAAAACAATATTTGATAAGAGCTAAGTCAACTTTTCTTTGAGTTGTGCGACATCGCTGAAAATAAAGGTACCCAAATACTGGAGCAAAATTCCAGGGTTGGTAAAATGTGGAAATTCAGGGTTGTTAAACATAATTTACGGGGTGGTCAAGAGAAAATCACTTGAATTGCTGATTTGCGCGTCACCGGCCGTGTTTTGACGTACCAACTGCACAGGTTTGTGACATGGCTGTGCGAATCGTATGGTTCTGAACTGTGAGACTACAATCAGTGCCATATTTAAACCACAGTCATCTTATGCCCCCTTTTCGACATTTTGCTCTGCTTATTTTAACTTTGTTATAATGCATTCTGTTGAAGTCATGCCTCCAATGAAGTCAAAGGCCTAGGACATACCACGGCTCTGAGGTGTCAAAGTTAATTTGTGTTCACTTACTTCATGACCTCCATCATATCCATTTCACCTCTCGCTATCAAGTAAGCGCCAAACCGGAAGGTAGCCGCGAAAGAGAAGTAAAGTGAAGCTTCATTCACGCCACCTGCTAACCCATAAAGGTGTGCGCGAATAATTGCGGATCTGCAGAAATAGCAAAGATTTACCGCGAGCGTCAAATGATATGAGGGGAAACATCGAGGCATCTACTTATTATGGATAATATTAAAGTATTCAATGCGCTTGAGTTCCGAATATTAAAGGACCCTGACACGCAACTGCGCAGTTGTTCTGCGCATCTCTCAAATCGAAGACGTATCGTCCCCATTCTCGAACCCAGAGCTCCCCGGCTCGTCGCCTCGCAGGGGAGGCTCTGGTGACATCCATTTGAGGGCCTTCGCTGATTGGCTGAAATCGCGCGCACGCGTCATAAAAGTAGCTTAATCTCGCTTTATAAAAATGTATCTGTCAAAATAACAGTGACATTCGTTTCCTAGTCGTCTGTTCAACCTATGCCTTCGACTTGAACGCTCTAAATGTAATTGTGAAGCATAAAACAAGCATTTTCTTCTGAGCATGCGTCGGTGGCTGTCACCAGAGCCTGCCCCGCGAGGTGACGAGCCGGGGAGCTCCGGGTACGAGAATGTATCGTCCCGTGACGATGGCCAGCGAAGGCTAAAAATCTCGAAAACAAATCGTATATAATCTCTTATAATATAACTTCTCAATCAATTCGACCATGCTTTTTAGCTTTACATATTCTTAAATTGTTATCTTATTAGTTTTCCTGATAATTCAGTGATCGCTCCCCTGTGGCCGAGCATGAGCGTATCATGACAGGCTCCCTGCATTCCTGAATCTAAGGTGTGACGTGGGTAAGTGATTCCACATCGAACAAGGTGAAGATAGTTGTCTCGTAAGAAGCGCTCAGTTTTTAAGCGTGCAATAAGTGGGGTTGTAGGGATGGCTTTTCTTTGGTTCGGCTGTAATAATTTCCATATCATTAGCTATGGGTAGAATGAGGCTACTTAAAACTGGAGGACATGTTGTTTGAGACTAAAGGTTGCCCTTCTGTCCTTACGGTTATGAGAGCAAGATGTATTCAAGGCATGTATTCTGTCGATCCCTGGATCGTTCATTACAGCGCTATTTGCTTTACCTCTGCGGTTTGACCAAGATGGCGGCATACTTTTCGAAGAACGTTCTCTCTCTGCACAACGTCACAATGGTACGAATGTTCTCGAATGCTTCCACGGCGACCTGGAATTCGACAAAGCAGAGAGCCACTAGTACTTAATTTGTCACTTCCTGAAGTTCATATTCGTACCAGATTTTTTTTAACCTGAATACCGGGACTATGAAACGTTTAATTACGTAGCGTACTTCGACTCAAAATAACACTATTTTCCTTTCAACCTCTGGCAAAATGAATGGGGTAGTGCTGTTCTGCGGCCGGAAGCCCATTTCTTCACGGATTAATTTATGTGGTATTAAATCAGGAGAGACAAAAATTGGGCGAATGTAACCGAAACGCCATACAAACCCTATAAAAGCCGATTTGCATTTGTCGTGGCGATTTTTCTCGCGCTAGTTGCAATTCCAACTCTCTTGTGTAAAGTAGATTCAAATCCGGTGCGATTTCTGTGCTTTCTTTTCTTCAGGTCGCATCAAGTTGCAAAGAGTTTGAAACATGTTTGAAATCTCCGTGACATCACGCGACAAAAGTCGCGGCAAAAATTGCAAGTGTAGACGGGCCTTAAAATAATACCAGACGTTTGAGATATAGTTTACATGGTAACAGATATTATCCTTTTCAACGTCATCCTTTCTGAAATAAAAATACGTAACTTAGCATGATCCCACTGGCAACGTTTTGCTGGTATTTTTAGTATTTTATTTTTCTTTTCATCATATTTCTTGCCATCGCATATCTCACCTTGCCTGATTCAATAAAAGCATCATGCCCCCCTGCCGAGCCTTGGAAGCTTCTGATCTCTAGTGCTCCTCCGAGAAACAGAAGGGGCAAGAACGCCATAACCACCAACGTCAGCTTCCAACCGTTATAGAACGCGTAGATAAGAGCGGACACGATAGTACTGACTCCGACTGCGAATGTTCCTAGGCGGGGCCCTGCCGCCTGCAGAACACAAGAAAATAGAGCTTGCTGGTTGATTGTTCAGGACGAAAATAGAAATAAGACTTAGGAAGTGATTCATCCAATTTTGTGCAATTAAAGCGGATTAAAGAGGTAGTATATGCTGAATATTTGACAACGACGACCGGTTAGCGCAGTGGTAGAGCGCCGGGCTTATGTTCGGGAGGTTGGGAGTTCAAACCCTGGCCGGGCCAAAACTCAGGGTCTTTTTCTAATAATTGAGGAGAAGGTGCTGCCTTTGCTCTAACATCTGCAAATGGTTAGACCTTCGCGTCTTCTCGGATAAGGACGTTAAACCGTAGGCCCCGTCTCTCACATACACTACACTAACCGGAACCAGAGGGACGTTAAAGAACCACTAGGACCGTCGGAAGTTGCCCAACCTCAGTGTCACAGAACTCACAATACTAACACACACTAGTGCACTAGTGCACCGTCTCCCCGATTAGTAGTGCACTCGTGCACGGCTAGAAGATTTGAGACGTTAATAAAGTACTTACTTACTTAAATTCGCGTTTTATAAATTTTTGAAATACTGACTGTTATTTCTAAAACCAGATGTATCCCATTCTATGACAGAATCCGCGGAATTACCGCGTCCCTTTACGTGACATGTTTGGCTTTGAATCCGCGAGATTACCGCGTCCTTTGTGCGAAATGTTTTGGTTTTAATCCACGGGATTGCCGCGCCCCTTGGCGTGACATGTCGTGCTTTAATCCGCGCGATTACTGCGTTCTTTTATGTTTTGCTTTAATCCGCGTTCCTTTGCGTGACAGGTTTTTCCTTTATTCGCGGGATTTTCACGTCCCTTCGTATAACAGGCTTGGGATCAGCTTTGGATTGGTAGAATAAATAACGTCTTACCCCTTTAACACCCGACGCATGGGTTGATAAGGCGGTGGTCAAGGCACCAGTCGTGTGCATAGGGTCATCAAAAAAGGCCATTTCCTGTTGAGTAATATGAATTGAGAATATTAAGTGACTAAAGAATACCTCGCGGGGAAAGAGATTCTTGTGGCAGCCATTGACGCACGCACGAGATTTGATACAAAGTCATTGAGTGAAAACTTTGAGCACGTCCCAACATCGAACAACAACCAATGATCGAATGCCCTATCACCGTCGTACGCTCTGGCTACGAAGGATGTACAGAATTTACTCATGCAGTCTCCGCCGACACCGCAAACCCATCGATGAACAGCGCCTAATTAACGTGCCTTCATTGTACTGTATGGGATGACTAACGCCCTAGATGACATGCGTCTTATTAACATGCCTTCACTTTACTGGGATGAGTCCATTCTCTTACCCAGAGCTCCCCGGCTCGTCTTCTCGCAGGGGAGGCTCTGACGCATGCGCGAGATTTGATACAGAGCCGTTGAGAGAAAGATCGTTCTGCGCATGCACCAACGTTCAAAACCAGCCAATCAGCGAAGGTCCTCAAATGGATGTCACCAGAGCCTCCCCTGCGAAGAGCGAGCCGGGAGTTCTGGGTAAAAGAATGGGATACGTCAGTGTATGTGGCGCTGGTTTTCCCACCGCTGTGGTCCAGGATCAATTCCCGGCTGGGACAGAGGAAATTTTCGTTCATTTAACTAACCTGTCGGAGTAGCGCCGTAAATGACATTTGCCTTAACCGCATGGTCATCTTCTCTCCAGATATCGCAAACATCCAGTGCTGAAGCAGGTTTGCGACGAATACCCCGCCTCCCATAGCCAAGAACATCAAGGACCAGAAGACGGCTTCTTCCTTTATCTTTTCCTCATCTTTGAACGTAAAAACCTGTACAATTCAGATAAGAATAACAAGCTGTGAAATATAAGCTTGATGTTTGGAACTAGCCTACCCTGACCGTCCCATAAATAAGCGGATTAAAAGTTACACCCCCATGACCAAAAAAGGTCCAGGACATCTACAATCACGGTTAACTCTATAAAGAATAATTCATGGCCAACGGTTTATTGTATTTTCACGTCTAACGGTTATCGTTTTGGACGTTTCGCGGCTAACGCTTAACCCAGTTGATTGCGTAATCGGCGCAATTGAAAATTTCAGTTATTAATATATAAGTAAAATAAATTATTATTTTGAACAGTTTTTAAGTATGACTTACGTTCAAGAGCTCCCCTAGTAACAGTGCAAATGCTACTGGCAGAAGACCGTTAGCCATGGCAGAGAAAACTCCTAATGCCATGTAAGGCCATTCGGGTGCATTCATCTTCAGCACACGAAGAAATGGAGCAGGCTTGACCACTTCCTCGATTACTTTCTCCTTTAGGGGTTAAAATAAAGCGTATCAACATGACGTATATTCAGGTCTACTGAAATATCACGGGTATAAGCTTTGCTTGGCTTAGAGACGTTATCGGTGTCTCATTGGTTCTGATGAAGCGTCTCCCAGCACCTATCAAAGTTCATTTCTTAACCCAAGCCCCAAATTGTTGTACATTTATCGATATGTTTTGGCGTTGGTTGAACGCGTGGATGATACACGGGATGTGCTTCCGTATGTGATAGCTCGGGGTGCAATGTCGTTGTCGTGAAAATAATTTAACATTATTGGGGTTAGAGAGCATCAACTTCCCACCTGTTCTGTTGGACTCACGGCTCTAAAGACGGCCGAACTTGCCCGCCTCTTCATCTTCGAGAGTCTGCGCATTGCGATGGCGGAACCTTGACGGTGCAATGGAGATCCGGGTACGCTTCCGTCATCGCTTCCAATACTTGTGCTTCGCATGAACTTGATAGCAGCTTTGGCTTCTAAAGTCCAGAAATACAACTACAATTTTATAACTAATTTCGCAAATAATTTACATATTGCCCTGCATTTAGCCAGTGGTTCATCGAGGCAGAAAACAAAACAGGAGTGGAAAGAAAGGTAGAAATAAAAAGCAAATTCCAATCAATAATGGAAGAGTAAACACGGAATGAATCTGAAAAATGAAAACAAATGAAATGCTATTTCTCTTGTTTTCTTTTGTTAAAAATGACACTACGGCTACGACTGCTTTGCTGTCTGTAAAGCCTGATGCACACTTGCGACATAACGACATAAGAAAAATGTCACGCGAACAAAATTTAGTGGTTTCAAGAAGTTGAAGTCGACAAAAAAAAAACATAAGATTGCTTTGGTGAAGTAATCTAATGAAGATCCGTGGAAAAAATTGATTGTTTCAATAATTTTCCGGTGCTTTTTTCGTTGCAACATAACGTCCTTATGTCGTTATATCGCTAGCGTGCACCGGGCTTAAGAGGAACGTTTGTAGTTGTCTGATTTTCCCACCAATATTTTGCAGAACTCTGAATCTGAAGGTTACGGAGTCTTCGCTCCATTTCTATTCAGTTATAAAATTTCAGGACTAAAATATAGTAAAACCTTTTCGTTACAAAGAGATGTACGGGTTATTTTCTGGTTACTTTTATGCAGGCAGTTCTATCGAGCCTTACCTTTAATTTCTGCATCTTCCCCTTCGGATGCCACATCATCACCTGCAAACGCCTGGAAAGAAGGTACGTTTTTTAAAATTGATGTACCTTTCATTCCAGCATTTTCGCAACGCCTACTCTACTACTTCGACTCCACTCTTGAAACTTTCCGAAGTTACGGATGTTACTGCATCGTACAAAATGATAACATGGCCAGTAATGCTTGAATTCAATAAACAACCTTGAGTCGTAAAATATCAAGTGCTAGTTCAGTATGGTCCACAGAAACCTGGAAACTTCTGAGAGAAAGGCGACACAGAGCTCGTTATAGAGCCTGTTTCAGCCGCCATTTTTACAGCCTAGCAACATTCCAAGTCGGAGAAAGCATCCATTTCCATCGGCTGATTTAGAGAATATAGAGCAATGTTCTCGATTGAATTTGGTAAATCAAATCTGAAACATTGTTTTAGATGTTGATTTAGCTAGAGGTTTCTGCACGTAATTCGTCTTCCATTAATAACCAAATAAGATGCGACCTTAAAATATATGTCTAGTATTAACCCTCTGCCAACGTTCAACAACTGCCGACAACACTTTAAAAGTTAAAACGTGTTCCTGAGGTCCTCCCTCAGTTCTCCAAGGGTCTCTTGAATTCATCACGAAAATTACACGGCACTCAGTTTAGTCCATTTGCATCTGAACAACTGAGGTTTAACGAGCTTTTTACTACTTGTTACACCATCACTAAAATATCAATACATGCCTGAATTGATGGGTGTACATCTACGTAGCAGATATTTCTTATTTACCTGTAGTGTAACGAGCTGCCTGTAAACCCCGTCCGTGGCCATGAGTTCATTGTGAGATCCCGTCTCTACCACCACGCCGTCCTGTACTGCCGCTATGACGTTCGCGTTCCTAATTGTGGACAGGCGGTGGGCAATGACCAGGGTGGTGCGACCTTCACGCGCCTGAAGAGAAAAACGTGTGGAAAATGCGTCATACGGATTATCTCAACTTGCGTCCCGCGTGTACTCCATTTTAAGGAAAAGGTATATCTATTTTCAGACTACTTGTTGCCTTCAAATGACATAGGTCCATTTCTCAAATTTAATCACATATCGAATTGAACACAGGGATACTTAAATACAATATTGCTGAACAATAGAGTGATTATAATGAACCTGGTGGAACAAAGTGTTTTAAGTAATAATGCAAGCGTAATAGTCAAGAAAATACAAAATTAAATAAAGGAAAAAGCACAATAAAGTGTATTCCACGGGTTTATGAAAACCACTATAAATTTCCAGGATCTTTATGTCAGTCCCTTTACCGTAATATATGCAAGGATTTTCAGAAAAAAGCCTGATAAATTCACCCAACCCCCTAAAGGCCCGTTAACACTTGTAATTTTTGCTGCAATTTTTGTCGCGCGAGTCGAGGCGATTTTTCTCGCACGTACGCGTCAACTCAAAATCACTAATGTAAACTAGGCGCAACTCGGCGCGATCTGCCGCGATTTTTGTCGCGGAGATTTCAAACATGTTCGAAGCTCTTTGCAACTTCATGCCATTTGAAGAAAAGAGAGCACAGAAATCGCACCGGATTTGCAACTCGTTTACACTAGAGAGTTTGAATTGCAACTCCGCGCGAGAAAAATCACCGCGACAAATGCAACAAAAATCGCAAGTGTAAACCGGTCTTAAGGACGGTGCCTACTAATGTTACTGCGCATCCTGCTCGCGCATTCTATACGGATTTCTGTATATGTAGCATTTTAATCTTTCAAGTTTTCAGATGAGACTCGATGGCGCAGTTGACTAAGGCGCTAGACGGACTGCAAGTACCCCGGGTTCAGAACCTACTCGAGGCCGTGGAAATTTTTTTCTTTTTTCTTTTTTTCTCCTTTTTCTTCTTTTTTTCTTTGTTTTTCTCTGTAAATTACCTTCGGTTGGAGCTTTCTTGGGGAAAAAGCCCACAAAAGTTTACATTTAGTAAAAATATCGGGATTTTTCAGTCTGAGTAAAAGTAGCCGTAGGTTTGATACTACAAGTTTTGATATCTTTACGCAAAAAATACCACAAATGAATCAGAAAACTTAATGTATATTTACTCTTTAAGTTATCTGGCGTACATGCAGTTTCATTTCAATAATGTTTGTACAAGACTCGCTTTGAAAATGACAAAAAAGTCGTTGTTATCGTTTGAAAGAGAACCTGACTTCGTAAGTTCGCCTTGTTATTTTCAATAATTTCGACCTGCTTGTCATTGATTTTGGAATCAAATATACTACACTTTTATCTAAAATCAATATTTAAATTATTTTTAGTCAATGCACCACGTAGTTACCTTTATTTTTCCACTTTTCCCTTCTTGCTAAATAGTCGCCATTTTGAATGTCAATTTCTACTCACAGGGGAGGGGTGCGTAGATTTGTCACTTAACAATTCTACCTGCTGTCAAAAGGGCATGATATTTCTGAAAATTGCGTGGCTACCCCTATATTTTTTCACATCAATCGAAAATATAAAACCTCCGCATCGTATTTGCATTTTTTTAACGTGCGAAAAATATGCTGAGGCTATTTTTTAACGCATAAAGTAGCTGGTGTCAGATGTAGATTTTGGGCCTTTAGTAGAAATTTTTACCCTTAAAATACCTTTAAAAGCCGAAATGTACAATTATTTGTTATGGAATCCAACAAATGTAATACCAGCTGCTGATTTTACGAGCGAAAGTAGAATTTAAATCAAACTATCGAGAAAAAATAATTTTTCGTAATTTCCAAAAAAAACGCTAATTCTGCTTTTTTAGGGTGTTGGGGATGGCTTATCTCGAAAACTTGCGTGGGTACCCTACCCTTTTTTATCGGAAATGAATAGCCTTTCACATTACCTTTCATTGCCACATAGTCATTAAGTGCGAAAAATATACTCGTTTTTGTAGGCACCGTCCTTAACGCTACCTTGTCCAGGGCCGCTTGTACTACTCCTTCACTTTCAGTATCTAGTGCCGAGGTCGCCTCGTCAAGGATAAGTATGCGGGGATTGCGCACTATTGCCCGAGCTATCGCGACTCTCTGTTTCTGACCTCCACTCAGCTGTGCGCCACGCTCTCCCACCAGAGTCTCATATTTCTAAAACAGACAAAGAATCTACTAGAAAACAGAGCCAATCGCCAAGCCAATCAGATGCAATTAAATACGAATCTGCTAGCCAATCACAAATAAGAATCTGCTAGTAACGTAGCCAGTCATGCGCAATAAAGTGATAATTTGCTAGTAATGCCTAGCCAATCAGAGGCAATATGAAACATGTAACATGCTGCTTAAACGTCAGCCAAATACAAGATAAAGCAAAACAATACATTTTTGTCTATATTAGGAATGTGCCATTGGTTTTACTTTATTACATTAGCTTTGCCCAGTAAGGCAGGGATGCCACAACATCGGTAAGCCAATTACAACGTGGTCCCTGTAAAGAAGACGGATAGAGACGGGCGTTTCTGGTGTGATTTCAGATAAAGAGCATGACATGGATCCAACTTTTTGTCTCAGGCGCTATTACTTTTGGGCTTTTTATTGGATTGTGCACAAATTTGGAATAAGAATTCAAGAGAAAATGATCCCTTGAAGAATCCCTTGAAGAATGAAATCTGATCGTTTCGTAGACAGCATATGCTCCTAAATGGATAAACCAAATTTTATGAATAAAACCCATCGCGATTACATGGTCAGTCAATATACGAAAACAGACTATTTTCTAAAACTTGATCATGATTTCAATGTCATCCTTGAAGGGCAATGGATGCTCTCTCTGCGATGTTTCGAGTTGTAATTTTCTCATATATGCGCGCACAGCAAGCTCGAGTTAAGGTCCATTCTCGTACCTAGAGCTCCCCCACTCGTCTGCTCGCGGAGGAGGGCTCTTAGGACATCCATGTGAGGGCCTTCGCTGATTGGCTGATTTTGAACGTTGGGGCATGCGCAGAAAGGTGTTTCTCTCAACGGCTCTGTACCAAATCTCGCGCATGCGTCAGTGGCTGTCAACAGAACCTCCCAAGCGAGGTGACGAGCCGGGGAGCTCTGGGTTTGAGAATGGAACCAGTCAAGAAGGCTCTTTATGTGCACACATAGCTAAGATATAGATGTATTTAGTGAAATAAGTAAAGCATGTATTGTCTCATTTGTGCTTACTTTAGGCAATTTAATTATAAAATCGTGAGCGTTGGCCATCTTTGCTGCCTTTTCAATCTCTGCTTGTGTGATGCCGTCCTTCCCGTATCGTATGTTCTCCGCTATGGTGGTAGCGAATAGGACAGGCTCTTGACTGACCACGCCTATGTGCTGGCGGAACCATTGGACATTTAGGGACCGGATATCACGTCCATCAAGGGTTACCTGGAGAACATGAACTGTTATCCTTCAGAATCACGAAAATATGAAGGGAAGTAACCAGATATTGACTAGGAGGACAGAGCGGAAATGACCAAAAATGAAATCTCTAACTTTGCCATATTTCAATATATAAGCTCAAGATTCCGTATACATAGAGTTTCTATGACCAAAAGCTCAATTCCAAATTCCAAATTTTAAAGAAATTTGAAGAATATGAATTTTAGATATGATTGAACAAAGTTTGCATAATTCCTGATGAAAGTACCAATTCTCCCATAAAATGGTACAGAAACCAAAGTTTAAAGCTTACTATCTCAAAGACGGATCCATTAGAAAAATGTCATTTTTGATATTTTGTTTTTCATCAGATAAGGAGTCTGTATGCAAAAAATCAAGCTTATCTGAGTTAACCTGACCTTACTATTTGAAATTTAGTGATCTAAGCAGGTCATTTCCGCTCTGTCGATTAGGAGAAGTTCCCAAAAACTTGTTAGACAGAACCAAGTATAGACCTTCTCTGCTAACGGTGTGAAACTGTTGTTGCCACCCAATTCAGATCATGTGATGATTCATTTGGGAAAAGACAAGGATTTTTAATTTCTAACACACGATCGAGCGCATGCAAGCATGAACAACATGAGCAATGGTAACCTCCCAAATGAATCATCAAGTAATCTCATGAATTGGATGGCAACTAGGGGCCGGTTCCTAGAAGGCCAGTTAAGAGTTATCAGTGGATAAACGCTTTAACGGATAAATCCTGAACAAAACCTATTCAACAGATAACTTTTATCCGTGGATAACTTTATCCAACCTTTCTGGAACCGGCCCCATGTAGACACCATTAGATGACTTCCTCTATGGTTGGTAAAATATTCAGTAAAGGAAAGAGCATTTAGAAAAGGACTGCTCTACTACGTACCGAGCCACTTTCGGGATCATAGAACCTCTGGATAAGCTTGATGACGGTACTCTTACCACATCCGCTTTCACCAACCAACGCTACTGTCTGTCCACTGCTGGCCGCTAGACTTAAACCATTTAGGATCTGGATCAACGAAAATGGGACGTTGGTATGATGGATCAACGAAAATGGGGCGTTGGTATGATGGATCAACGAAAATGGGGCGTTGGTATGAAAGCAAAACGCATATAGTAGTTTGCATTGTGTGTTAGTGTAAACTCACAAAGTGACTATTAGAAATTCTGCGCGCTGATTGGGCGAGAAGTTTGTTTTCTCTTGCCTTAATCACCTACCGGTGACTATAACTTTGAAACGTGAGTTTTGTTATGATCGTGAAAAAAAACTAAAAAAAAGTATAAAAATATTCTTTGGCCGTCATTGTGATCCTTCACATTCGTGTAGAATTTGCTACTATGCGCTTTTCAACAAAATCTTGATCGATGTTGACTTAATAACAGATCAGCACTCATAGCAATACACTCTTGATGAAAGGTTGATTCGACAGGCTTATAGGATTTTAAAATCCTATTGGCGAACGGCATGGGGGGATTTAGGGGGACCGAGGGGGCCATGCCCATTTTTTCAAGAGATTTTTCCATACATCTACTGCATTTACGAGGGGAAATTTTCGATGTTGATCCGCTTAATTCTTATGTCCGGTTCTCCCTTTCGGACGATCCTTGATCCGCCCATATCTTGCATATAGTCGAGGCGTCTTGGATGCTCATATTGACCTGTTGACATGAAGTCCGTACCTTGATATCAGGTCGCGAGGGATATGAAAAGTGTATATCTTTGAACTCGATATCGCCGAAGATTTTCGCAGGTTTTTCGCCTTCTTCCGAGCTACTATCAATAGGGGGGACTCTATCGATGATAGCAAACAATTCATATGCTGCTACCATGGCTGAGGTTGTAGCCTCTACATTAGGCGCAGCCTGACCAAGTTGCATCGCTCCGACAACGATAGCGAAGAATACCTGGAAGATAGCGAGACTTATTAATTACATGTACTTCCCTAATCGTATTTAGTATAAACCAACCAATGGTCTATTACAAATCCTGCATTCTGATTGGCTGAGCTACTAATGGTCTATAGTGATAGACCGTGCCTGGCAAAACCACCACCTTTCTTTGCAAGAAAACGTTTTTTCAACATAAAATAATGGGATTCATTGCCAAAACTGACCAACTAGTTGGTTTATACTAAAACAATTAGACCTCTCGTCCTCATGTGCTATGATATCAATAGACCATTCGGCCTTCGGCCTCATGGTCTATTCATCATAGCACAATCGGCCTCGAGGTCTAATTGTTAAATATTAACTTAGCGTTTGTGCGAGGAACGTTTGTGATTGGCTGAGTTTTTCCTGTTTTGGCGCGCATGCGTGAAACACAGGAAGCCCACGATGTAAATATATAGCTGAGCTCCGAACTTGAAGATTACGGAGTCTTCTCTACATTTCTTTTCAGTGAGAAATTTTCAGGAAGAAAATCATTTAAATGTTTGTTGTCACAAGGTGACGGGTTATTTTCTGGTTTACATTAGTCCAGTCCCTGAACTCTCCTTCGCGGCTCCGTTGTTTCCTGTGGTCGCCGAAAGGAGAGTCCAGAAACCTTTGGATGCGCATGCGCTAGATCTGACCAAGAACTTGGGTTTTTTCGTTAGTGCGCATGATCCAAACACCGCTGTCGGAGATTGATTGTTGAATTTTCGCGGTTACGGTCACAAGGGCGTCCTATCTTGATGGGCAAAATTCATGTAGCCAACAATCAATCTCCGACAGCGGTGTTTGGATCATGCGCACTAACGAAAAAACCCAAGTTCTTGGTCAGATCTAGCGCATGCGCATCCAAAGGTTTCTGGACTCTCCTTTCGGCGACCACAGGAAACAACGGAGCCGCGAAGGAGAGTTTAGGGACTGGACTAGGTTTACATAAAATAACGTGCCTTCAAGATCGTTATATCTTATTAGATTTCCATAGACTTCTTTATAAAAGAAGCGTTTCCCATTTATATCGAAAGAGCAACTGCGTGTCTCTACTTACAACAAGCATATCACCGACTTCAATGTCTCCATCGATAACAAGAGTGGATCCATACCTAAGCGAAACAAGTTAATATCAAAATTTATTGTTTTCCTAGAGGGCACGGTAACAAATTCTGCATTCTAATTCTGATAGGTTCTCAGAAAGCGCGCGGGGGGGGGGGGGGGGGGGGGGGGGCGATATTTGTCTATCTCTGACCTAGGTCACGGACTCAAACACACACACACCACGTCCCTGTATAGTAAAGCCCGGGGGCCGGGGTGCTCGTCGGGAACTTTACCCCTCGTCAGGAACTTTGACTGGATTTTACCCCTGCAAGGTCCCAAAAGGCGTCACTTAGTTGATTTTGACCCCTCAAAGATACCAACAAGAGGTATTTTCCCTCGTAATTTTCTCTCGGTTTTTTTTTTTGGCGAGGGAAATACGTCTGAAATTCAGGCTACCAACAAGTGTGATTTGCTTGATTTGCAATAACGGACCTCTAACAATTACCTATCTGGATTAAGTGCAAGTTTTCGAATTTTATCCCGTAAAAGGTACCAGGGGCCTGATTTTAAACCCTAGGTACGACGAGCACCCTAGCCCAAAAATAGGGGAGTCCCCCCTCTCGGGATAGTAAGTCTTTAGCTAACTCATAATTAGTTTATAGCGGAGAACCAGGACTGTCAAGCAATGTGGTCACTCATGTCATAAAGAGTCTAAATAAACATAGATAAACACCTTCATACACTTACCAGAATGCCAAGGCATTTGTGCCTAAAAAGATGGCGTATAAGAAACCAAAGGTGAAACCAGTGAAGAATCCTTTCTTGACCCCAAATGCTTTGGCTTCGCCTAGATGAGAGTCGTATCTACAGAAATTAAAGAAACCTTTGTTAATAAAGGAATCACCCTGCTGATAAAGCCTATAGGCACTTTTAAAATTGTTCAGGTTTTTCTCGCCCTGGGTGCCACGGTCTCATAGGTTCACTCATGTGTTCACTCATGTACTAATTGTTTTAGTATAATTACTCAAGCGACTTTTAAGATTTTTGACAAAAAAAATCGGATGTTTACGTCGTTAAATAGCCAAGATGCCGAGCAAGGGGTTATAGGGGACGCTATCGTCTCGATGAGCGTGTTATTTTATGTATACACCTGTATACCGCGTTATCCAAAGATCGGTTCACATGTATCATTGTGAGACTGTCAGCGAGGATGGTCACTCCCGCGTCCCTGTGGTTCTAACGTCCCTGTGGTTCTAACGTCCCTGTGGTTCTAACGTCCCTGTGGTTCTAACGTCCCTATGGTTGTAACGTCCCTATGGTTGTAACGTCCCTATGGTTGTAACGTCCCTGTGGTTCTAACGTCCCTATGGTTGTAACGTCCCTATGGTTGTAACGTCCCTATGGTTGTAACGTCCCTGTGGTTCTAACGTCCCTATGGTTCTAACGTCCCTATGGTTCTAACGTCCCTGTGGTTCTAACGTCCCTATGGTTCTAATTAGTGTAGTGCGTGTGGGAGATGGGACTTGGAGTTTAACATCCTTATTCGAGAAGACGCGAAGGTTTAGTCATTTGTAGACGTTAGAGCAAAGGCAGCACCTTGAGTGGGTCCGGCCGGGAGTCGAGCTCCCGACCTCCCGCAGAAGAACAGACTTGACGCTCCGCCAACAGCTATTGAACAACATAGTTCTCATTCACCTGTGAAACTCCTTATCTTCGCCACCAAATGCAGCTACTGTTCTGATCGAGGATAACACTTCCTCTGCAATGGCGCCGGCCTTGGCATAGGCTGACAACTCCTTGTTGGTGAGCGAAGTCACTACCTTTGAAAAAAAGAAAAAGAAAATCAGTTAAAACATATTATGGTCGTTGGAAAAGGTGGTTTCGAAAAAAAAACAGGGCTGACAAATGCCTCAAAGCTTCGTGGGCCAATATCTCAAGACAATGTATGAAAAAGTTGGAGACTCTAACGAACGTTTTGATCATGTTCTGCAACAGAGTACTGCTTACGCCTGCCAGTTATCATTTACCTGACTGAAAGCTCCTCCGGCTATGAAAATCAGAGGACTCACTGCCAATATGACGAGGGTTAGTTTCCAACTGTACGCAAATCCCATGATAAAACAAGTAAGGAATGTGGAGGTGAACTGAATCACCAAGCCAATCTTTGGGCCGATGCCGTCAACAAGTCTTCGAATGTCTCTGCGGGGCAGAAGTTGATGAAAAAAAGAAATTAGTTTCAGCCAAGAAGTTTCAGCGTTTTCAGCCAAGAAGGCTCACTGCCAGCTATGAAACATAAGTGGTTTCACGAGAAACGTTAATTGAAACAGGACTGTACCTAAATTTCCACATAAAGACCCCACAGTCTCAAAAGCGATCTTTTCCCAGGCGCAATAGTGCCTGGTTCACTGTTGGACTAAAGAAGTTTCATCTGAAGGCAAATCGATAAAACGTAATGCTGACTAGTGATATCGAATTTCGAGATTCGTGCGGACAAGAATACGTGTGTCCTTCGGCTCTTAACGCGCTCAGAAGAAATAACCTGTGACTGTCTAATCTTCCAAACATTAGCACCATACAAAATTCGGATGGCGCTTGACTTCACTGAAATTATCAATCGGAGCTTGAGTAATATACCATGATAATCACCCACGGTGGATCTTTCAGTGATATATTTTCAGTAGTACCACTTACTCTGTAAGTCTGGTGTTTAGCTCCCCTGTGTGATAGGTATCAAACCAGCCAATGTTCTGTCGCATGACAGCTTTGAAGAACTCATGACGAATTCGTGTGGCTTGGTGAGCGGCTGTTAAGGAAAAGAATCCCGCCTGCAGATATGCCACAATCGACACTGCAATAGCTAAGTACACATAATACAGCGACAAATCTGTCATTCTATCCTCCAAGCTAACGGTCGTTGAGTTTTTTCCGTAACCAACCAGGACGTCAATGAGTTCGCCAAAGAGAACGAAATGCATTGGCATTGTGATTCCATGGGCAATGGCTCCAATAACAGCGATGACCAAAAGAAGTCTGTCACTGCCGGTTGCATATCGGAGCTGTGGATAAGAAAAATGGTATATTAAAAACAGTAAAACTCACATGAGCTGTGATGTTGAAAAATAGTTAATATATATCTAACGACTGTATCCAAGAATTTGAAAGAGGCATTGGGGTTCTCGACATATTTTTTATCGGTAAAATTGAGCTTCGGGTATTGTTAAAGGTTTCAGAGAGAAATCAAGGATAAGGGGGAGAATTTAAAATCAGACATCGTATGACTGTGAAAAGTGCCGCGACACGGTGCCGCACTGTCGCGGTCTCGGCACGGAACCTGGCCTGCTGTAGATACGGAATGAGATCGCGTAGGATCGCGGTACGGTCGCGGCGCGGCACAACTTTGCCGCGGCACTTTTCACAGTCATGGGAAATCTGCTCTAGGATGTTGTAGGGGTTTTAGAGGTGCAAAGTTACGTTGGAAACGTTTTCTTAGACTTGTCACTGCAATAATTGTGGATATATCACAATTAGGGAGAAAACAATCAACAACGTCGCCTTTCCTATATCGCTGTTCACGCTGACGTCATCCATTGTTATTAATGTGCCAACCAGAGATCGATTGGTTCACAGAACAAAGGGCGCTATTCAATCTAAGGTTGGCACATTAGCATTACAATGGCAATGTTGATAAACAGTGAATAGCGCTATAGTGCTAATGCCTATTTATACCAAGCCACAGAAAAAAACAGCCAATCAGAATGCAGGGATGCCGTTGTATATTCGGCGGTATTCCACTCAACCTTCCCATCGTGCATTGCATTTACGTAAAACCTTGCGAATATCCCACTTGTTACTTGTATTTTCTTAGCACACTTACTCGCCTAATGCTCGTGTGTACACCAGAAAATACAAGTGACACGTGGGGTATTCTGCAGTATGCCACTCGAAAGCATTGTATAACTGGTATTATAAAGAGGTTCAGTAGACTCCCTAAAAAAAGTACGGCAATGTGTTCCGTTTCGTTAATGTTGCCTTGAAAGAGCTTTTTAAATCGCTTATGTTAACACCCCAGATTTGGAAGTAGGAGATCGACTTACCAACTTGCCCACTCCAACCTGAGGAGGCTTCTCCTTTTTTTCTTTTTTCTTCTTCTTTCCGTTCTCGTCAGATTTTTCTTCCCCGCTATAAAGCAAAATAGATTCTCAATGCGCTTAAGCCAAAAGGCCTGTAGGAGGTGGGAGGGGTATTCGAAGGCGGGTTGCTAGGCTGCCGCCATATAGGTTGTCCTGTTGGGTTGCATTGTTTCCCTGTGTTGTGTTGCTGGGCTGGTGGGCATTTGTTTTCTTGGGTTCGCTGGGGTGTTGGGTCGTTCGGTTGTTTGACTGTTTTGTCTTGGGTTGTTGAAATGATTTCCACCTTTTCCGAAAACATTTTCATTGCTCCCGACTCTTTTTTTTCTAATTCCCCGCATACTTCAGAGCACTCTATTTTGAGAAGTCATGTACATTACAATACAGTACGAGCCGACTAAATTGCAGGGATTTTCTTTGATTTAGGTGCTTCTCAAAGACCCATAAGAGTATTTTTTTCCAGACTGGTATCAAACTCCCGATAGATATAGATATAATCCTGAAGTCAAACTGACCTAAGTGGGCCAACAAAATACCCAGCAGAAACAGAGTAGCATTCCATGTCGATATTAATCATACTCGAGTATTGGTGAGCTCCCCACCCCTCCCCCCCCCCTCTCCCACACTTTGAAAACTGACATATTCAAAGAAATTATCAAGCTTATGACCCAGACATGAGAGCAAGATTTGCTAGTCGCTGAGTAGATAGCACCATTGATATTTCCATGATGTTTTTTTCTTTAAATAGCCAGTAGATAATGACGCCCGAATTCTCTCTATTGAATTTAACAGGGCCGCTAATATCATCAATATTGATGTTTATTGTATCCATTTTGAACTGCTGTTTTGCGTGGCTTTGATGTGAAATAAACCTTTTCTATGGAAATTATTTCAAAAAGGATATCATATAGTGGTAACTGAGTTCGTGGCTGTAATTTTAGTGGAAATCATACTTGTGATTTGATAAGAAATTAAACTCCACTCGGTTTAATTACTAATCAGAATCATTCGGCCAACTCCAGCTTGCAAAGCAAACTATGATACCGCACCGTTTGTTAAGTACGTCGTATAACCATTTATCAACTATTAATTGTAGACATCTATGGAAAGAAAAAGTATGCAGATATACACTGTAATGTATCAACCACTTGAGAAAGAGAGAAAGATGCTCTATTAAACTCATAGCCAAGTGCACTCCTTGTAATAATGCTAATAATATTTCCTATATTGCGCGGGCTTTACAGCTAATATATACGTTAAAAAAAAACAATATTTACAATAAGTTAAAAATCGATAGTAAGCCCTACTAAATAAGAATGTCAAGGAAACCCACATCATCAACGCACTTACTCGGATGGCTGACGCGCATGACATGAAATTTATTGAAGGAGGCTACAATTGCGTGATCCGAGCGCCTCATGCCGCGCGAGCAGAGCTTTACTCTTGCGTAGAGTGTTACTATTCTTACTCTTTTATGCACGAAACTAAGAAACGAGGAATTTAAAAGTAGTAGCGTGTCTAGTAGACCCGTGGCTTGGATAGAAACCATACACGAAACAATCGGTCTGGAGCTTTAAAATCATGAAAAAGGGGCCGGATGTTTTTGTTTGTGTCTGACGTGCCTATGTTTAGCCAAGCGGCTTATGCAACGCGTTTGTGTCGAGAAACCTAAAATGGTCGATATAAAACAAACGTACCACTCTTGCAGCCAAACACAAGCCGCTTCATAAAGATTACGATGTATACCATAGCACTAGTCTAAAAAAAATGCAGCACACTTTTGTCGTCACGAGTTTTACGTAAGCCACCTGCCATAACAATAACATTTCAATATGACTCAGCATCTTCATTCCACTTTCATAGTGAATAAATAGCTCACACTAGAGACGGAAAACTCGTCTGAGACGAGTTTCTCGTCAGAAAAAGTTCCTGTCTTATGTCAATTCTACTCAGAAACACTTACTTGTTATCTGTCTAAACTTTCTTCAAAAAATTGTTTTCGCGTGATCACAGAAGAACAGGGAACCATATTCAAGGCGAGAAACTCGTCTCAGACGAGTTTTCCGTCTCTAGTGTGAATACAGCTAATGAGAAAAAGGCGCCTGTTTAATCCCTTTGCCATTTCAACTTTGCGTCGAGTTTGGCAGACACTGGGCAGTATTTATACTGGAAGACCCTTACCCACCTTACCCGCCAGACGAGACCGTTAAAAACGAAGACGGCTTTAGCTTACTGCATTTATTGTGCAGCTTATTTTTACAACTCACTTGATATCAGAATTCACTTTTCGGGGAGAGATATAAACATTCAGCTAGTCTACGGTAACTGAAACTTTTAACGTTTGGTATAATCCTTTTGAGAATTGTTACGACACGTTTAACAACCAAGAGGTTTAGTAAAAAGTTCAAAAAACTTAGCTAATAAGCATGCAACTTTCAGTCTGAAAAAGGGTCTGATGATAGCTAGAATACCGAGAAGTAGAAAGGACTCTACTTATTTATGCGAATACAACAGCAAAATACGTTTAGCCGCAGCTGTAGCGAGTTTCTTTGTTTTGTTTCTTAACTTTTTTGTTACTTAACTTTGTAATAGTCGTATTGCACAAGGCTAGTATGCGAAGATGTCTTTGAAACAAAGTTTTCAGCAGAGCACGAGAATTAAAAACACCAAGGGTGCTGATTTAACCGATGAACACCAAGTTTAAAAAAGCGTTTAAAACAGTAGTCTGAGTAGTGATTGAGGTTCTGAAAGGTGATTCAACGCTACCATTCTCTACTCGACTCGAACAGCTCCTCCAAGAAGATGATAACGGCACCATAACACTGATTTTTGCTGCCTAAAAACGAGGCCAAAAACGCATGGTCGAATCTACTTTTATCCTTTTCAATTTGATGTATTCTTATCTAATGCATAACCTCAGAACAAAAACAAGTGGAAAGCATGAAAAATATGCAAAATATCAACTCAGAGTTCGTGGATCAATTCAACCGATCAATTCCACTCATTCCCAATTGAATGTTGATAGTGTAAAGAATAGAAAGGTACAGGATCGTTTTGAAGCTCTCGACCTCAACTCTCAGACCTGAGCTTCTTCTCCCGTCCAGTTTTTAGCGGCTTCAGGTGATGTTAGGGTGTTATAACGGGTGACCCACTCAATATCGAAATATGTATATCGCTTCTTACTCACCTGATTTTTCCGTTCTCTTCGTATTTGGGATGTCGTTTGCTGTATAAACACCATTTCTTTCATGTTTTTCTCCCAAATCTTCCGGCTCAAATCTAACTGCATGGTTGTCCAGTCCGTTTGCAATGTCAAGTTTATATTCTAAAGTTTCGCCGCGTTGTTCTTTCTCGGCTTCGAAACTCTTGTTATCCATGCTCGTCGCTCGGTTGGTGGGCCTTCTTGTAGAATTTATTATAAGTGTTTTGTTATTATAGGAAACCTAGAGAACCACAATGATGCAACCTGTCCCTTGCATCATCGTTCAACTTTGTGAAACATTAAAGCGCACCAACTTGAGTCCCCCAAGCGGCAACTATAGTGCACATTGGCTAAAATGTCAGGTTTCACTGATTCTTAAAGTGTATTTTCTGTGTCACGTTCGGCTTGTTGCGCGCAATAGTGCAGAAAACGTGAATAAAAAACCCTGCTCGGGGTTCGTCCTTTTCTTCATGCAAAGTCCAGTCCAAGCATGAGAAACTTTTAGCCAGACTACCCGCTCGCTGATTTCCAGTAAACTGTGTAAATATAGCTAACTGTTTTCGCAAACTTATCAGCCGTGAAGGTACAAAAGATGCGTTAAGCATTCTGGGTAGCCGGATAATTATTGAACTTCAAATGTAAATTTCCATACACTCTTTCTTTAAACTGTTTGACGTCAGAATGGCATCACAACCGCATTTTGCTTCAATTGTTCATGGGGATTTAGCTTAGCACGAACAAGAAAAGCCCTACTCAACCACGTCATTTTTTATTGTTTTCAATCCATGAGAAGAAGAATTATTTGTAAATCTTTAAACAAAAATCTTCAACAACTTGTATATCTCTAGGCTGGTAAAATGGCGTCTGACGGAGGCTTTGCTAGACGTAGTTCCGCGATCAGAATGTCGTGTTGGGCATGTCATTTGCCTTATAAGGAAACTGTGAGCATTTCAATGCCGTGAATCGTGAATTATACGTTTGCTGTGAAACTAGTAAAATTAACGCGTTGTTTGTAAATGTAATAAATGATAGAAATAAAATAATTAATAACCGGTGGCCGGTGTTTTAGTTACTACGCTTTATAAAGGCTGGAATTCATGACTTAAGTGTCCTGCTTAATAGCCTTGTTAGGCGCAGTCCGTTCCACAGATGATCGAGGAGAACTCCTATTCACTTGACACTCTTTTTCAAGGCTTCCGTGTTTGGTCTCGGGATAAGCAATGAAATAAATTGGTGCGTTTTTTTTTTGCTTATCAATGTATATTCTTCACTTAAGGCAGTTCTGGCGTTCTTCTCACCGGCGCCAAGCACAGGTTGGTAACTCCCATGTCCTAGTGGTTCTTTCATTCCCGCTGGTGCAGCCAACCAACCAACCATTCGCAGATGTCAGTGCAAAGGCAGCACCTTCTGATCTTCTCAATTATTTAGAAAAAGACCCTCAGTGTTGGTCCGGTCGGGGGTCGAACCCACGACCCGGTCCGCTCGTCAGACCCGCGCTCAACACACCGAAAATCATGACTGTTAGAACGCTCAGTGTTCTAGTGTTTTTTCCTCTTGTCGTGCAGTAATAACGTTAGTAATTTTTGACCAAAGCCCGATTTTTGACCAACTATAGCTTTATTTGTACTCAATCTTAGAATACGCCGCACCCATCTTTGCGAATCTCCCTATCTATTTATCTAACGTGCTCGAGAGAATTCAGAAGCGTGCACTCGCTATCGTGTTTCCATTCAAACCCTATTGCCGCGCGCTTACCTTGGCAGGCCTGTTGTCTCTTTCCGATCGGAGAGACCCGGCCTGCTCAAGGTTTGTTCAGAGGATTCACGCGGGAAGTCCTCTATATTCACTTACACGTGCTAGGGTCTGTGAACACGCCTCTGGATACTCTATATTCACTTATACGTGCTAGGGTCTGTGAACACGCCTCTGGATACTCTATATTCACTTATACGTGCTAGGGTCTGTGAACACGCCTCTGGATACTCTATATTCACTTATACGTGCTAGGGTCTGTGAACACGCCTCTGGATACTCTATATTCACTTATACGTGCTAGGGTCTGTGAACACGCCTCTGGATACTCTATATTCACCTATACGTGCTAGGGTCTGTGAACACGCCTCTGGATACTCTATATTCACTTACACGTGCTAGGGTCTGTGAACACGCCTCTGGATACTCTATATTCACTTATACGTGCTAGGGTCTGTGAACACGCCTCTGGATACTCTATATTCACTTATACGTGCTAGGGTCTGTGAACACGCCTCTGGATACTCTATATTCACTTATACGTGCTAGGGTCTGTGAACACGCCTCTGGATACTCTATATTCACTTATACGTGCTAGGGTCTGTGAACACGCCTCTGGATACTCTATATTCACTTACACGTGCTAGGGTCTGTGAACACGCCTCTGGATACTCTATATTCACTTATACGTGCTAGGGTCTGTGAACACGCCTCTGGATACTCTATATTCACTTACACGTGCTAGGGTCTGTGAACACGCCTCTGATACTCTATATTCACTTACACGTGCTAGGGTCTGTGAACACGCCTCTGGATACTCTATATCCACTTATACGTGCTAGGGTCTGTGAACACGCCTCTGGATACTCTATATTCACTTATACGTGCTAGGGTCTGTGAACACGCCTCTGGATACTCTATATTCACTTATACGTGCTAGGGTCTGTGAACACGCCTCTGGATACTCTATATTCACTTACACGTGCTAGGGTCTGTGAACACGCCTCTGGATACTCTATATTCACTTATACGTGCTAGGGTCTGTGAACACGCCTCTGGATACTCTATATTCACTTATACGTGCTAGGGTCTGTGAACACGCCTCTGGATACTCTATATTCACTTATACGTGCTAGGGTCTGTGAACACGCCTCTGGATACTCTATATTCACTTATACGTGCTAGGGTCTGTGAACACGCCTCTGGATACTCTATATTCACTTATACGTGCTAGGGTCTGTGAACACGCCTCTGGATACTCTATATTCACTTATACGTGCTAGGGTCTGTGAACACGCCTCTGGATACTCTATATTCACCTATACGTGCTAGGGTCTGTGAACACGCCTCTGGATACTCTATATTCACTTACACGTGCTAGGGTCTGTGAACACGCCTCTGGATACTCTATATTCACTTATACGTGCTAGGGTCTGTGAACACGCCTCTGGATACTCTATATTCACTTATACGTGCTAGGGTCTGTGAACACGCCTCTGGATACTCTATATTCACTTACACGTGCTAGGGTCTGTGAACACGCCTCTGGATACTCTATATTCACTTATACGTGCTAGGGTCTGTGAACACGCCTCTGGATACTCTATATTCACTTATACGTGCTAGGGTCTGTGAACACGCCTCTGGATACTCTATATCCACTTATACGTGCTAGGGTCTGTGAACACGCCTCTGGATACTCTATATTCACTTATACGTGCTAGGGTCTGTGAACACGCCTCTGGATACTCTCTGAGATCAGGGGATTCCTCTCGCTTTATTAGACCTACCCAAACCGACCGTTTCAGAAACTTCGTAACTTCAAAGTACTGTTTGGATTTATTGTAACTTGTCTTACGTCCTGGCGTATGTATTTATTATAATATTTTCGATGTAAGTATTAATGTATGACCTATTCCTGTAATTCAGTCCTAACTGCAAGAGGAATAATAAACGATTATTATTATTATTATGAGAATAAGAGAGGCTTTCAGATGACTGACGAAAGTAATGAGGTTTGCGTTTCTGTGGGGTTCTATGCGTCTTATTCTGTATTTGTCCTGCTGCGATGATGGGCAACTGGCTAAAATGCAGGGCAATACAAATATAAATTCTATCATAATAAAAATAAAGTTGAAGTCATGAAGAGGTCAGAGAAAACCTAGAATAGCGAAAGGGCCCCATTTCTAAAGCACGGCTACAAGTTCGCTCTCTCGTTTCTCTCTGAACCTCTTGTTTATATTTCATCTGCTTGGTCAGCCAATGGAATTGCAAACCAGCGAATTACTTTGCTCACGACTAAACGAAGGTCGAATTTATTTCGTTCTGAGATTTACTTTGCGTCGCTCATCTGGAAGCAGAGGTTCATCTGAGTTTGGGAACAAGTGCCCTATCAGGAAGCAGTAAATATTCCGGGATGTGGTTGCTTAACGTCAAACCCTGGATAGAGCAGTTTTCATATGACTGTACCAGTGAAACTCAATCGCAAAGTAATTACACGAATTCTGAATAAAACCTATAGGAGTACTTACAAAGTAATTGCGAATTACTCACGACATTTATCTGAAGAATCCGCTCTAATAGATAAAATAGTAACCTCCCTAAAATATGTTTGCTCCCAGCTGGTGGCAGACCTGACCGAGGTAGAACGAAAGCCGCCATGACGAAACGTACCCTCGGTAGACTATCAGTACAAAACATTTTATGGAAACTGAAACAAATTTAATGTTTTGAAAAAAAAAATGTAAATGTTTCATCTCAAGAAATTTCTGCAGAAATCGATTCATGGGAAAAACTGAATTTCCTAAGGCACAAGAATGAGAAGTGTTCGGAATTCATGTGTTTGTCCATGGGAAAGCCAAACATCATTCTTGTGGCATGGGAAATTCAGCGTTTCCCGTAGGTTCGGCAGAAATCAAATTAAGGAGGCTGCCTACAATTTGTTCTGCCCTCGACGCCCAATCTTTGTATGCCTGCTGTTCACGCTCAAAAACCTGTACCAGTCTGAACTTTCACATGGTTACCCTGGAGGGTTTGAACTTTATTGTAGTGTGCATTTTGTTGTGATCGGAGTTGCTATAGCAACGTTATAACCACACCCCTGTTTATAATTAGCAGCCATCGGACGCGTTGCGCGACCTAAACTTTTCAAATGACACCCCTCGCACTAATCCCTGAGTAGCTAACATTAATCACAGCAAGCTTGGAGAGAATTCATTGGGCCGATTTTATGTTATTCGAACGGACTTTTTCAGGCTCCAAAATGTCAAAGTTATTTATGCCGCAAAGATTTCCTTGAAAAAGAATGGCTAATATCTGCGGAATTAAAAGATCCTTGCCGCCCGAATAATCTACAAACCCAAGGCAATGTACCAGCCAAATTTCACTTCTTGGAATGCTTCCGATTTTGTTTGGCATGTGTTCAAGCAAACTGCAAAATTTGAGAAATTATATTATAAATCTTACGTTTGTTATAAAATTTACACTTTTCGCCTCTGACAAAAATCTCATATGATTTTTTTTTTATACTTCCGTAAATTAATCTTGAATATATACCAAAAATAACCCTCTAAGTCTCGAGTTCATTGAAGTATTTTAAGGCACCGAGAAAAAATGCTAAACTTCACCACTCTTTCGGTTTGCTCGAGCCGGTTTTTGTCATACTTTGTTTTCACCAGTTGTAGCTTTCACGTGGTTTTCCCTGTAATCAGTGAAGCGAACTACATTCCAGCGTGTTGTAGTTTTCATGGGCCATTGACTCAACATTCATCTGACTCGCAAAGCGTAGCAAACAATGTCACGCAATAACAAGCCAACAACATTTATTATGAACGTTAACTTGATAATGTTGAGCTTTCTAACTCTTTGCATTCTGTTGATTAGAAAAATACTGAATTGTTGTTCGCGTCTTTTCTTGTTTACCTAGTGGTTTTTATCATTTGAGATGTCTGAGAAAAGTCAGTTATCTGTCAAGTTAAACATTTATATGGCCAGCCTGAACGCTTGCAAATCCAAGCTGTAAATGTTTTCTATTATCTATTTGTTGGATCTTATCTCGCGATATTCATTGTCACTAAATGGCTTTTCAGGTAAGTCACAAGCCAACACGTGAAAAGAGAAGGCATTTAGCAACACTACAATCAAGGCAACTCAAATTATTTTGTCTTCATTCGGCCAAAACAAAAAAAAGAAAATGGAAGGAGTGCCTGAGAGCCCTAGCTGCTATTTTCGTCTGCTTAACCGGCTTGCAGGAATCTATTTTTCCAGCTCAGAAGCTTACGGGTTATTTTTGGAGGCATTTCGACTGCAACAATCCATGTAATGGTCTGTACCTAAAAGGTAATAGAATATGCATTATCTTTTGTTGTTGTAGTTAGTTAGTTTGATTCCCATGATGGAATGTAGTCCGCTTCACTGATTACAGGGAAAACCACGTGAAAGCTACAACAAGTGAAAACAAAGTACAATGGCAAAAACCGGCTCGAGCAAACCGAAAGAGTAGTGAAGTTTAGCATTTTTTTCTCGGTGCCTTAAAATACTTCAATGAACTCGAGACTTAGAGGGTTATTTTTGGTATATATTCAAGATTAATTTACGGAAGTATCAAAAAAAAAATCATGAGATTTTTGTCAGAGGCGAAAAGTGTAAATTTTATAACAAACGTAAGATTTATAATATAATTTCACAAATTTTGCAGTTTGCTTGAACACATGCCAAACAAAATCGGAAGCATTCCAAGAAGTGAAATTTGGCTGGTACATTGCCTTGGGTTTGTAGATTATTCGGGCGGCAAGGATCTTTTAATTCCGCAGATATTAGCCATTCTTTTTCAAGGAAATCTTTGCGGCATAAATAACTTTGACATTTTGGAGCCTGAAAAAGTCCGTTCGAATAACATAAAATCGGCCCAATGAATTCTCTCCAAGCTTGCTGTGATTAATGTTAGCTACTCAGGATTAGTGCGAGGGGTGTCATTTGAAAAGTTTAGGTCGCGCAACGCGTCTGATGGCTGCGTATTATAAACAAGGGTGTGGTTATAACGTTGCTATAGCAACTCCGATCACAAAACAATGCACACTACAACAAAGTTCAAACCCTCCAGGGTAACCATGTGAAAGTTCAGACTGGTACAGGTTTTTGAGCGTGAACAGCAGGCATACAAAGATTGGGCGTTGAGGGCAGAAAAAATTGTAGGCAGCCTCCTTAATCGCCTTTGCAAGACGCATCTACACTAGAGTATATTCACTACAAGTCGACATTTGTTATATAAAACATGACAAAAGAAAAAGCTAACACATGAAATGCTCATACATTTCCTATAAATTTACTCTTGGAAGGGAGGAGCACTTGCCTAGATCCGACAGTGAATTCTATGGAAGTTGAAAACAAATATAATGCTCTCAAATGGAAGACGAAAGTATGTTATCGCCAATTTTGTAAATTGTGCAGGTTGATTCTACAACTAGCCACCAAAAAAGAGCCCATGCCTGGCGTTGTTCGGTCTTCATCTTTGCGTTTGTTATTAAAATGAGTTCTGCGAACACTACTCTTTAAAAAAACCTCCATTACTGTAGATTAGAAATGAGAAATATTCTGATTCTTCTTTCCAGAGAAAATGCATCCTCAAATAGGTTTATAAAACACTTGCAATTTAATTGACTGGTTACAACTTTTCAGCTTAGTCTAAAATATCCCAGAAAGATCGGAGAGCTATAACAAGGGAAAGATGCGACAAAACAAAGAATGGCATGGGCTCCAATGAGATGTGTCCCTCTCTCAAACTTGCCTGCTTACGAGGGACACGTGTAGATTTCAATAATTCGTGACGGGCAAACATCTCGAGACACACATAACTCAACATGACTTTATTCGTCTCTGACACCCGGGGGGGGACTCCCATATTTTTGACCGGGGATGATCGTCGTATCTTTTAGGGGTTAAAATCACGTTGGTTTGGTCTCTTTTAGGGGTGATCTTGATCTTCAAGAAATTTTAGGCAGATTGGTATCTTTTAGGGCCGAAACTGTGTCCAAATTGCTTTTTCCTCATTATGGTGCTTCTACCCCCCCCCCCCCCCCCCCCCCCCCCCCCCGGGCTCTGACATCACATGAAGCTAAGTGAAGTGAAGTGAAGTGAAGTGGTTCGACTATAAACAAATCTAATGTGAGCTACAAAAGTCATACCTAATGAAACTACAAAGAAAGGCAACTACTTACGATTATCTCCCTCAAAATATTAAGCGAGATGAGATTTCTAGTCCAGATTTCAAGTCATATTCCTCAATCGTACGAGCAAAGTTGACGTCTGTAAATCACTAACCTCGTGTTTTTTGCTAACTGTCAATCAATTGACTGGACCGGAACCCAGACTGAACCGGAACCGGAAACGAAATCTTACAACACGGTCACCTGGACTAAAACACGGAAAAAATTTTTATCACGAAATACAAAAATATTCTCTAAAATTTGGTGAGTCAGGTTAAAGAAAGAATTATGGAAAATTTCAAGGGATTCCGATGAAGGATTGCTAAGATTGCTAATATTTGAGGGAGGAAAATTGCAAATTTTGAAAGTTTGAGAAAAGGCCCCCTTTCAAATGAGTCAAACTTCCACATGTAAGCTGTAAATTACAATCTGTGATGGGGATTGCAAATATTCACCATATCATGTTGAAAGCATCCGTAACTAGACAAGTATGTGTTGTTATTTTTATAATTGGTGACTAATAGCTGACGGCATATCGGTATAAACCTCACAAAATTACGTAGCAACACACTGGACGGGTTCTAACGCTTCTGACCATCTATCCTGACGCTTTCTCGAGAGCACTTTCTTCGGTTCCTTTCTTTGCGATAACAAGTTTCTTGGAGCATGTGGGAATTTGGAGTCTTCTCGCTGAGTCCGCTAACCCTTCTAATGTTCACGTATGACTTTGCATTGACACCTTAACTTTTTGTCTTGATTTGTTCCATCCTTCCTTCACCATGATGTAATACAACTCGATGACCAGCCACGGGAAGCAACTAAAGAACTCGTAATCTTTGTACAAGGCGTCCTCAAACCATGCAGGACGAGGAACTCCTGCGCTATGGCTGGAATGCGCATACGCGTTGCGAATAAAACGAACTAGTTCTACACAAGACGTTGTGTCGTACACTCTTCCACGATATGTCGATGTCATTTCATGGTAAATATTTGGAATCGGCACATTCCAGTCTCCTGTAAAATGTCTCCTAAAGCTCATCTCCAAGTCGTTTTCAGCAGATGACCTATGAGCCGACGGTCGTCTCGCTCGAGGGATTTCTATCTCCGGTTGATCTCCAAAGGCTTGGATGAACAGTGTCTTATTGTGATTCGACCAGAAAAACGGATGAGCTAATGCATCTGACGCGGACACGCGATCATCTTTATTCTCGGCGATCATCCGTTCGACAAGATCGGAGGCCTCGTGCGACATCCCGCTGATAAAAGAATCATGCGTCATGATGTTCATTTCGGTCTCTGCTTGAACTTTCATCTCGCTCTTGCCTTTAGAATCTCTCGGCGCGAAAGGATGCTTCTTAGAGGATAGCATGTAATGGATAACAAGGCCGCATGCAAACATGTCTGAATGCTTGGTGTGCTTGATGTCATCCGCCGAGGTCTGATTCATGAGTTCAGGCGCCATCCAGCAACGCGTTCCTGCATTTGTATGCAGCACAGTTTGGGTCATGGAGGACTGATAATCAGACTTGCTGCTCAAGCCGAAATCTGCTATCTTCAAACATAGCGGGTCTCGCTTGTAGAGTATGTTTCCGGGTTTCAAGTCTCGATGTAGAATCCCTTTGCTGTGTAGAAACTGGATCCCGAGAATCAAGTCTTTGCATAGTTTAACGTTATGACTTAAATCTGGCTTGTCGCTGAGGTATGCTTCGAGATCACCCTCCATCAACTCCAATACGATGTGAATAAAGTGTTCATCATCTTTGTAATCCAAGTAGCGGACGACTTGTTCACATTTTTCTAGCTCTGTTAAACTGTCAATTTCCCTGAGATCTTCCTTTCTCACCAGATGTCCTTTGACGATCCGCTTGATTGCTACTTCCCTTCCATCTTTGCTGTTGATACCAGCATGAACAGTTCCAAATAGTCCGCAGCCGATGTACTCTTCATGATAATGGAATTCAACTACTTGCTTTGACTTCTGCCGTCTTGCTACCTGTTTGAGTTTATCCTTGAAACTAACTGATTGAGTTTTCCATGGAATAAGCAGTGGGATCTCATCGTCATCGATTGGTTCAAGCAAAAGGGTTTGAAGTTCACCCTCTTCTGAGACCATATCGAGAGGACTTATCTGATCGTCATTCTGTATTTTTGGATCCGCTCCATACTTTAAAAGGCGACGTGCAATAGTAAAATGAGCGTCTTCTGTATCTACGTACTCCGAGGCTATTATTTTCTGGCAGCACAAATGTAAAGGGGTAACCCCTTCTTCTCCCTTGTAGTTTACAATAGCGCCGGCCTTCAACAAGCGCTCAACAAGATTATCCTTCCACTTGGTTATTGGACTCGCATCAGTACATACGTCCAACAAAGCAGAACTTGCAATCTTAGTAGTGAACTCTTTCGAACTGGAGGCTGAGACTAAGAGAGCATCTGCCTGTTGGAACCACTCTTGCGCAATAAGTATCGAGAGAACAGATGGACGTGTTCCTTCCCAAAGGGCGAACTTGTACTTCACAACCTCTTCCCAAAATTCATTAGGCTCAAGTTTCAGTTTCGGTATATCAGGATAAATCTTTTTCCGCTGATTGGTAGGGGTGCCCGTATGCGATGAGCTAAGACTTGTCAGACGAGCTCGTAAAGGAGTCTCACCCTTGCTATTCTTGCTGTTTGGATTTGCCCCTGCATCTAATAGCAGTCTCATGGCACTCCAGGTTTTACACAAATGAAGTGCAGTCTCACCCTTGAGATTTGCGTTGTTCATAATCGCTCCTTTCGCAAGAAGATGCTGAAAGAACTCGGTAAGGCATCTAAGAAACTGCGGGAATGCTTTATTTGTCATACTAATTGAGGCCAAATAATGAATTGGAGCATTAGGTCTTCGTCTGTGGAATTTACAGGCACTTGACGACCACATGGGTGACTCGATAATAAATCAAGCATCGCTTTCACGTCGTTTACCCCAAGCTGTTTTCTACGAAAAGCTTGAATAACAAGATGATAGATGCCCTTTCCTGAGGGCGCAGCTTCATTTACAGGTGAGCCAGCGTCGAAAAGAAATTCACAAACAGGTCTATAGCAGGTAGATAATTTGTTGTTCTCGAGAAAGTACAACAGGGGCGTTTCTCCTCTGAGGTTTCGTGCCCATATCCATGCCCCAGAGTCAAGCAAGAGACGGCAAGCACTCATAGCTTCTTCACCTGCCACACGTCCCTTTGAGGGGAGGATGAGAGCATAGAACAAAGGTGTATTGCCATACTCATCTGCTGCATTTGGATTTGCGCCTAAATTGAGAAGCAAACATAGAATATCTTGAATTACCCAGGATGATGCTTCACTCAATCTTGACAGCTTATCAAAAGCCGTCCTTTCCTCGTCGGTCGTATTATCGCTTCTTACGTGGGGCAGCAAAGCCTCGAGTGCGCATTTGGTTCGACACTGGAAAAGCTCTTTGTCCTCAGACAACGTCCCGCTAAAATACTTTAGATGTCTTATAAATACAGCGTCAACCACAGCTTGAACGATCTGTCGCGAACTGATATCAAACTTTATGTGCTCTTTAAAGATTAATCGCTGAAACAACAGAGAAGTTTCCAGTTCCAGGATGCGTTTTGCTTAGTCTTTTTCTTCCCCTTTCCTTGAGCGTGCCACATATTGAGAGTGATTAAAATGGCGAAAGGCAAAAGGTATGTGAAACAGCGATCAAAAACATCCATTCGTGCTCCGTTGTCAAGAAAGTATTTCACCAGCCTGTGGCTTGTCTCGAGTGCATAATACAGAGGCGTTCGTCCGTCGAAATCTTTTCTATTAATGTTTGCACCATTTTGTAGAATAAGCGCTGCAACTTCCTCGTTCTTGGCATGAAAAATGGCAGTTTTTCCTGTGTTGTCTGAGATGTTCACGCGCGCTCCTTTGCTAACTAGATAACGTACAACTTCTTCGCTCTCAATCCATTTGAATAGAACAGTTTCGCCCTTATTGTTCCTGATATTCAGATCAGCTCCTGCTTCTACAAGTTGATAAAGCGTATTAGTGGAAGATTCCTTGATCGCATGAAACAAAGGCGTTTCTCCATTGCAATCGCGGGTGTTCAAGTCTGCTTTTTCTTCTATCAAAACACGAGTTATCTGCTCGCTTGCCAAGGAGTAAAACCAAGGGGTGTTACCATCATTATCAATAACATTCAATTTTGCATTCTGTTTTAGCAAACGTTTTGCTACCTCTACATTGCCTCTCTTGATTGCGCAGCACAAAGGACTAACTCCGTTTTTATCAGTTGCATTGACATTTGCTCTACATTTTAATAGAAGCTGCAAAATATCCAGGTTACAATTGTGGCAGCCAATTTCTAGGTGCAAAGGCGTTCTACCTTCATTATCAGTGCCACTTGGGTCGGCCCCATACTTAAGTAGTAGTCCAACAAAATCGACATTCCTTTGCTCGATCGCACACAATATTGGCGTTTTATGTTCACTATTGGCTGCATTTACATCAGCACTTGCTTCAAGTAAAATAAGGAGGTTTTCTCGCTTGTTATGTTTAACCGCTTTAAGTACGACTGTCTCCTCATCTTCGCCTTTAGCATTGACGTCTGCACCGTTCTCTATAAGAGTACGGGCAATACCTGCATTGTTATTTGAGACGGCATAGCTTAGAAGAGTTTTCGTGTTGACGAATGAATTGATATAAGAATTGCAATGTAAATTTAGGGGAAGTTTTCCAGTTGGATAGGTAGCACTGATATTACCTCTCCTGCTAATAAGCAAACACAGCATTTCAAGGTTATCGTTTTCACATGCGCACATCAAAGAAGTGTTCCGGCAAAAGTCACTAATGTGTACATCTGCGTTAGCTTCATCCAAGAATTTGACAAAATGCAGATTATTATTCTTGCTGGCCAAATAAAGAGGCGTATGTCCAATTATGTCGTAAGCATTTACATTTGCTCCAGCAAATACAAGAAGACGTGCTATACCTAAATTGTTATTCTCACTGGCGCAGATCAATGGAGTATTCTTTTTCCAGTCACTTGAGACATTTACATCTGCCTTAGCATCAACAAGTACCTTAACCAGTTCGATGTCATTCTTTTCGCATGCATATATCAAGGCACATTTTTCCATGTTATCGGCAATATTCAAATCAGCTCCATTGTCGACAAGGAGATGGACGAAATCTAGACGGCCTTTTTCGCATGCATAAATCAAAGGTGATTTCCCAACTATATCTCTTGCATCCACATTTGCTCCGGCGTTGACAAGCAAATATGCAATCTCAAGATTTTCATTTCCACAAGCGTGAATCAAAATTGATTTTCCATCCCTATCAGTCACATTCACATTAGCGTGAGCTTCGATAAGCAGCCTCGCAATGTCCACATGTGCCTGCACCTTCTTTTGCCCGGTGAACAAATCTTGTCCTTTCAAAAATAACACTAACAATGGCGTGTTTCCCTTCTCGTCGGTACCATTGACGTCAGACTTGTTGTCAACCAATATGCGCACTATTTCAGGCGCATTCCTTTCGACTGCAAGAATCAATGGCGTCTTTTTAAACCAGCCTCCACGTGTGTTCACATCTGCTTTAGCATTTATTAGAAACTTGACTATTTCTAAATTGTTCATCTCAATTGCACATAACAAAGAACTCATATGTTCACTGTCTGTAGCATTTACATCAGCTCCAGCTTTCAAAAGACAATGAACAATGTTCAGATTTCCATTTTTGCATGCACCAATCAACGAAGTCTCTCCATACTTGTCTGCCAAATTCACATCAGCCCCGGCTTTTACAAGCAAATGCACGATGTCTAGTTGTTCATCTCCGCCTGCACAGTTCAACGGAGTCTTGCCATAATTGTCTGCCACATTCACATCAGCCCCAGCTGTCACTAGCAAATTTACAGTGTCCAGATCTCCAGTTCTGCATGCACAGATCAACGGAGTCTTGCCATAATTGTTTGCTGCATTCACAACAGCTCCAGCATCCACAAGAAAGAGAGCAATATTCAGATGTCCTTTTTCACATGCGTAAATCAAAGGGGTATCTCCAGAATTATCTTTTGCGTTTACACTAGCTCCAGCTTGGGTAAGCAATGTTGCAATTTTCATATTTCCTTTTTCACATGCATAAATCAACGGGGTCTTTTCTTTTGCATCTTTGCAGTCAACGTTTACCTTTTTATCAACATGCCCATAAACATCGCTGGTAAGAAGCAGCTGTACCAAATCCTCACTTTCATTTTCTACTGCATAAATCAAGGGAGTCTTCTTTTCCCATCCCCCACTGATGTTCACATCTGCATCAGCCTTAAGAAGCAGTTTTGCTAATTCTAAATTATTCTTTCGACTTGCCAAAATCAATGCACTTTCGTCGTCCTGGCAAGCAATGTTTGCGTTAGCTTTAGCAAGGAGAAGTAACCGCACAGCTTCAAGGTTTTCATTTTGGCATGCATGAATTAAAGGCGTTTTTCCATGTTGATCCATTACATTCACGTCAGCTCTAGCGCCAACAAGCGTTCGCAAAATGACAAAGTTTTTTCTTTTGCTTGCATAAACCAATGGTGTGTTTCCTTCTTCATCTGCGCAATTAATATCGGCTCCGTTGTAAAGGAGCAGGCGTACAATGTCCACGCTATCACTTTTGACTGAATAACTCAGAGGGTTCTGATTCATGTAGCGATTGGTGCTGTCCCTACAGTTGTTTATATCTGCACCAGCATTAAGGAGCAGTTTCACGAGTTCCATGTCATTATTTTCAATTGCAAATACTAGCGCAGTTTTCCCTGTGCTATTAACAGCACTTGCATTAGCTTGAGCTTTAACAAGAGATTTCACGATGGGTAGATTTCCGGCTTGCTTGCTCGCGTAAATCAAAGGCGTGTTGCCATCTCTATCGGTGGCATCGACATTGACCTTGTTGTCAATGAGCAGGTGTACTAGTTCGAGGTTCTTTTTTTCAACTGCATGAATTAAAGGGTTTTTTTTCTTGCCACCCTCCTGAGGAGTTTATTTCTGCATTAGCATTTACTAGTAGTCTAACAAGTTCTGTGTTACTACGTTCACATGCACATATCAAAGGAGTTATTCGCTCGTAGTCTTCAGAATTGACATCAGCTTTAGCTTCTATAAGCATCCGTACAATAACCAAATTTTCTTTTCCACTTGCGTAATTTAAAGGCGTTTTTTCCATCTTATCTCTACAATTCACATGAGCCTTTCTGTCCAGAAGTAGACGCACAATTTCCACGTTTTCATTAACTACTGCATTAATCAAAGGTGTCCTTTGGTCAGTGCCTTCAGATGCATTCACATCTGCATTTTTGTCAATCAGCAGTTTGGCTAGCTCAGTACTGTTCATCTCACTAGCTAATATCAAAGGCGTCTTTCGTGTCTTCTTTTTGTTGTTTGCATTCACATTAGCCCCAGAATTGATGAGCAGCCATGTAATGTCTAGACAGTTATTTGCACATGCAAGAATCAAGGGCGTTTTTCCGTTGATATCATTGACATTAATTTCAGCTTCGGAGCTGATAAGCGACCGAACAATGTCGAGGTCCCCTTTCTCACACGCATGAATCAAAGGCGTCTTTCTATTTCCATCTCGTCTATTAACATCAGCTCCAGCTTTGATAAGCAAGCATACAATGTCAAGATTTCCATTTTGACATGCGCAAATCAACGGCGTCATCCCATTTGCTGCAGTTGCATTTGCATTAGCTCCTTTGTTGACAAGAAACTGTAAAATGTCTAGCTTCCCTTGTTTAAAAGCATACATCATAGGAGTCATACCATCTTCATCAACGACACTCACATTGGCTCCAGAGATTTCAAGCAGCCGCAATATTTCCAAATTTCCTTTTTCACCGGCGTAGAGCAGAGGTGTTTTCCCATTTTCATCACAACCATCCACATAAGCGTTGCTTCCAATTAAAGCACGTGCTATTTCAAGATTCTCATTTTCGATGGCACAAATCAGAGGCGTTTGGAGCCCCCACGGGCATTCACAGCCGCCTTAGCATTTACAAGTAATTTCGCCAGTTCTGCATTATTACTTTGACTTGCACATATCAATGGACTTCTTCCTTTGTGATCTGCACTATTCACGTTAGCTTTTGCTTTCAAAAGCAATTGTGCAATTTCAAGATCTCCTTTTTCACAAGCAGAAATTAAAGGGGTCTTTCCATCTTTGTCATTGATATTCACATTGGCTCCAAACTTGATAAGTAACTCTACAACGTGGGAAAATTGATTATCACATGCAAAGATCAAAGGCGTCTTCCGGCTGTACTTGTCAGTTGCTTTCACATCAGCTCCTGCTTTTAGTAGTAACTGTACAATTCTGTATTGCCCTGATTGGCAAGCAAACATCAATGATGTCTTCTCCTCATAATTATCCCTTGCATTCACATCAGCTCCAGCTTTGACAAGCAGCTCCACAAGGTCAAAATTGTCCTTTTTACATGCATAAATTAAGGGCGTCATCCCATGAGTATCACTTGCATTCACATCTGCCCCCTTTTGTACAAGTAACTGAGCCATTTCCAGGCATCTGTCGATTTTTTTTTTGCATGCATTTATCAAGGGGGTCGCCTTGTATTTACTTGAGGCATTTACATCCGCATTAGCATTGACAAGTAACTCCACAATGTCCAGGTTTCCTTGCTCACTTGCACAAATCAAAGGCGTCTCGCCACTCGTTCCAACTGACCAACCAGGTCTACAGTATGAATTATTCACAACAACATCGACATCAGCCCCAGCTCCAACAAACAGCCGTGCCAGACTTACATCGCCATTCCGACTGCATATACCAGTGGAGGTTTATCAATATATGTTGTAGCTGCATTGATTTCATCTCCAGCATTCTCTACAAGAAGCTCCATGATCTTCTCAGTTGTCTGAACAAGTAGTGTCTTATATTCTGGTGACTCAGAGTCCGTGAGCCTGTACATTCGTTTCATAAAATGAGTAAGAGTACTGGAAGAGACAGTTGCACCATGGCGCAACAACACATGTGCAACTTTCTCGTTTGCAGCATACTTTAAGTTTAATTGTCTTGTCGTCTGGTGGTCATCATTAGCAGCAGAAGATCCACTCGACAGCAACTGTTCTACGCATTCAACATCACCAGACGCACAGGCTAAATCTAGCAATGAACACCGCAGAACTGGCAGTTTGGTGTCGCCAGAAAGGTTTTGTTTTTGAACTACTACCTTTAAATGACTACAGCTTGCACTTAGTGATTCAGAGGAGGGCAGATCATCAAAAAACGGCGAAAAGCCATAGTTGCGTACTTCACATTTCCTAAACACACTTAAAATAAATAATTTAAAGGAAAAATGCTTCAACATATATTTTTCAAAACATTTATCAAGCCCATCTGACAGCAGTAGGTCTAACTGGGTTTCAACAGAGCATGACCGCATATCAATATCGACTGAATTTGATTGTCTTTCAGGAACATTTTCCAGACCCAGAAATTCATAAGCCTTTCTCTCGTGCCCAACAACATTCTGCGTGGGTTCAAACACAAGGACTATATTTGAATCACGTTGGCACCCGAAGCTCAGGAAGCTCCTTTTAAATTTCCTCTCGCGAGGAATGTTATCATCTATGTAATTCAATAACTCCTTTATTTCTTTGTAGTTGTTTCTTAGTATCATCGATGGATCAACCTTAAAAATCGCCCGCTTCTTTTTGTCGGACTCCATGTCACTATGGAATGGTAGCTGACAAGTCACAGCGCCTGAAACGTTCATGACATAACGCCAATGATGTCTTTAGTTACTGACAAATGATAGTTGACATAATTTGAAACTGGAATGCGCTTCGGTAAGCGTTTCTTGATACGCACGAGTCGGTTCTGCTCCAAGAAGAAAACAAGGATTGCGGTGTAAATATCTGGCATGCTATAGGAGTTTGATGAACGTCTGAATAATACCATGATATATGCTCTGTGTAGTCGTCAGTATTGCCACTGATGAGCAAAGTTGCATTTGCATTCCCCAATATCCAATTCAAGCATGTGAATTTTGGCGTGGGCGTTCGGCTTCAATTGCTTTGAATAAAAATACAATATTTAACGTACTTCACTCAAAATTATCCACATGCCGGACGGTCAGCTTCGCCATCGCAGAAGAGACTTCAAGTAAGGGATATAATCAGTAAACAAGGATAAGGATAAATATAACTTGTTGGCATAACGTTTCTTCTCTAACCTGTGTAAACCATCACTAGTGCTCGCCGGAAGCTCTTTTCTTTTGATCCTCTGTAGAAGCATAACAATGGTTGAAGTTCTCGAACTTTCAGTTTCCATAGATAATTGTCTATCAAATCAACACACCTTTTTAAAGATATTATTCACTCAACAAAAGCATGAGTATCCAATGACTATAAACACAGTTGAAATTTCTTGATAATATCGAACCATAAAACTTAGTCCTTACTGAAATTTTCAGAATCTTCGTTTTCTTTCTTTTCATGAGCGTCTCGCGCGCTGGCTGGGTTTCTCTTTAAAATGCACTTATTTTTACGTCTCTGTTTGTCACCTGCTGGTTTCCAACCTATCAGGAAGCAGTAAATATTCCGGGATGTGGGGGTACCATATACGTAAGGTGCAAGTATAATGGCATGTATGACATTTTTCCCTAGAACAGTACCATATCATAGGTTTTAGTGTTAAGGTGACTACAACCGGCTATTGGCATTTTTGAAACATCATACAAAAAACAGAAACCAAAAGGCACGTTATGCTATTACAACTGGGTGGGGCCCGCCTAACTAGATTAGCTTGAACGGATGATATTTGGAAGAAAATTCAAAATTTTGACGAGTGAAATACTTTATTTTCAAAAAATGCCGGGAACATGATTCTCCATATCAATATACACAATCGGTGAAGTTGAAATAAAGTGCAATGACCGTGGACTCCTGTGCTGAAACGTAGGATCTGAAAGATCTATTATCAGGCCGATTGTACGCTGCTCAGCCAAGCAATCGGCAATGTCACAATCCAGCTATTGTCTTGTCGTTATTATGCTCGTGGCTCATAAACGAAGGGTAGAAATGATTTTTTGGCACTCTTGTGTAAAAGCTTACTCCCCGCCACCCGATATTCAGATTGTCTGAGAGCTCATACGGTCACGTCATGACAGTGGTCTGCCCATGTTCCACCTTTCCTTTGCCTCTGTGATTTGCACGTGAACCTGATATAGACATGTGAAGAGACAAATACAAGTTGAAGACAAATATGGAACTACATCTTTCATTATCACAAGTCACAATAATAGCAATGAACAATAACTGACAACAACAGCTATTGCAACAACGTTGTCGGAGCAAACGCGACCACACTACAGAATAATGGTGTAAGACTGTGAGAGAATAAGAAAAAGAATCGGGAATAAGGTAGTAAACGTGCGCTTTGCGATACCAAAAAATACTTTTTAATTGCTAAGTAAGGTATTTACCCATATTCCCTAGCGGTCCACCATTCGAGCAAGCGTTCTAGATGGTTTGCAAACCGCATTTCTCGTCCATTTCTCGTACATAGGGTGCGTAAGCTTCAGCGCTTTACCGACAACGTCCCTTGAAATAGCTGTATAATGAAAACCGCTGACCCTAGCAAAATTTGTTTGCTTTTCGAGTAGACTTTGGACTTCCTTATTAGGAGTCCATTGTTATTTCGGCTCTCTGATTGGCCAAAGGTGCGCCTGGTCCAAATCCGCTCTCGATCTCAAAATGCATTGCGCCAGAAAATAATTTCCCTCCGTCATTTCTATAAACCGTGCTCGTTTCCTTGCGTAAGGGCTCCATTTATACCGCCTGAGGTTTCGTCAGTCTGCTATTGTGATATTTATTTCTAAGTTTATGACCTGAGGTATTTATTATGGCGACTGATTTAATGGATTTTGAGACCTTCGAAAATACAGAAGGGAGCGAATTATTCGAGGATAAGGGAAAACCAGAGGAGGACGTGTCTGAACCAAGTGAACCAGAAATCGTTACTCCAACAAGTGAAGAGCAACCTGAAGTCTCTTCTACGACTAATACAAACCCCATGGAAGAGCCAAGTCCTCCCCCAGAGATTGAATTACCAAGCGAGGAGCCTTGTACACCCGTAGAAACGCCTGAATTAGAACCTGTGGCTGAAGAAAAACCCGTCCAAGTTGAACCGAGCACTACTTCGCGCGGTAAGCTCACATTGCATGCCACATGGCAAGTACTTCTGAAGTGCCATAACTAACCCTGTTTACGCTCCGATTTCTAAAACACAAGCTGTAATGGCTCCCAAAAGGCAGTACTAAGAAATCAAAGTTTGCTGAGTCTATGTAGCGATACGATCGCTGGAAGATTTCACTGCAAACACATTGTCTGTCTTGAGTTTCTAAACTAGAAACTGGAGCGCTCGGCGACCGTTATAGAAAAGAGAAAAAAGTCAACGTTTGTTTTATTTCTTCTAGAACTCACAAGCTTTCCAGCTAGATGGATGAAAAAACAGGGATTGCATCCGAGAGGTTAGTCTATTGTGATTACTATTTTGCAATCTCTCTATTACTTATAAACTTCACGCACAGGACAAAGTTCACTCATTTCGCGAAGGGGATTTCTCAATAAAGATATTCCAGATTTAGTTTACAAAACTGCCACTTTTGGGTTGAGTTTTAATTCTGTTTGAATATAGCTTCAATGCTATTTTCTACTAGTGTTAAATCGCCACCACCCTCACAACAAATCCACACCCAAATTTCCTGTCATTGCCCGAACTCAAAATTCAAATGTAATACCGATTGTAGCAGCGAAACATGCTCCAAATTCTGACAAATGATCATTTCTAAATCCAGTTTGACTAAATTGTCACAAAGGCCTTGGGTTAAAGTGCATTTTGTATCATTTTTTGGTCTTTTTATTCGATTGCGCGCTATTTCCGTGCATCTACTCATCGAAACTATCCCTATGAAATCGGGTGTGTTTTGACAAAAATAAAGCATTTTCCACAATTATGGAAATTATTATACAACGATTTTGAATAATTTATGATAAAGCTCAAATTCTATATGTTGGTGCTTTAGGCTTAGATAGGCGTGGCTGATATTTTTATTACCCGAATTTTATATGTTGCTTGGAGAATTTGTGCCTTGTTTTTTTTAAGGCGTTTGAAGTCATTGAATTTTGTACAAGTGTACAGAATTCAGAATTATTTATAATTCCTGTTGATCCACCTGTGTTTTATGTTTACAATCATACTTCTACCATTCCTCTGTGCTTTATGTCAGTCATTTGCTTTGCCTAAGAAAAATATTATATTTGATCAAACTACTATGGCATATAGAATATAAAGCAGTCACCATTTTACCATTTTTCTGTGTGAGCTATAAGTGTTACTTGCCAAAGGCTAACTAGATTACTATCAGTTCTAAAAACGTTAATGAATTTTGGAGAGATTTTGCACAAGCGCTTTGAAAATTGTAACTCGTGTTCAAGGATGCAGAGAGTTGAGCAATTGTGTTACTAGAACAAAGAATGATTGCATATTCCTATTATTTGTTCCATAGAGAAGTAGACACAACATCCAGTGGCATTTATGAATGTAAATTTTTTACTCTTTGATATGAAAAAGTAGCAAGAATCAAGAAATAATTTTGACAGAGAACTTAAGAGTAGAACATAAATATTTTCTCAGACAACCTTTATTACAGTAGCTGTACATAAATGGTCCATTGTACACTTTCATAAAATGCCATGCTTCAGAAGTTATTACAATATAAATTAACATATGATATTTTAGGAGCAAACAATTATTAGAAAATAACACCTATGTTGTATTGTGAATGTGCGCATTCTGATTGGTTAAAAAGCGTGTTTGTAAGAGACCTGGGGCCGGTTCCTAGAAGGTCAGTTAAGAGTTATCTGTTGATAAATGCTTATCCAACGGATAAATCCTGAACAAATCCTATACAACAGATAACTTTTATCCATGGATAACTTTATCCAACCTTTCAGGAACCGGCCCCTGAGAAACATGATTGTCACGCAACGCTGTCGCGCGTGTGTATGTTATTTTCTAAAAGCAATAAAAATACTTTCTGCATGCTCTCTGGTTTCTTACAAACACTCTGGGAATGTTGGTCGAACTGATAAAACTTGAAAGACACGAGCCGTGATCAGTTCTCCCAACATCCCCCTCGTGTTTGTAAGAAAGCAGAGAGCATGCGGAAAGTACTTTTATTGCTTAAATAAAACTCGGATGCATTTTCTGAAATAAAGATTTCGGTTCTCTACTTCAGATTTAGTAAAAATCATAATAAGATTTTTAGATTTAGTAAAATCTGATTATCTTTTTCTCTGCCCTGTAGCTTAAAATAACGCTAATAATATTGTGTGTTCTCTGTTTGCTCATGTTTGATCATACATCAACATACTGGTCACAACTTGTCAATACTGCAAAAATCCATGCTTAATTGAAAACCCAGTTGTTCTGAAAAATACAACTGTTAAGCAATGGAATTGAATGAATTATTTTGGCAGAGAAAAGCATGTCATCTTAGTCTTATAGTTAATCCTAATATTATTTTTAAATGATCAGCGCCAAGAACCTCCCTAGGTCAGGGCTGGAAATTGTCCCTATATGAGTTGCTTTTGTGGCTAAACTTTTTTCATTTGCGACTAAAATGTTCGTTGTCACCTACAGTCAAGTATTAATCCATCCGAGCAGGTTTCTTGAGATGTCTAGCCCAAACTTTTTCTTAAAAAGTGTGAAATGAGTGGAAGTAAAATGTGAAGCCAAATGCTTGACATCCACCTGAATTCACTGGAAATAAAATTTTGCACCAAAAGTCACATGATTGATACCAAGAATTGACTTATAGTGACACACTTGGTAGCTTTCAAAATGAATAGTTCTACCATCATAGTCTATAAAGAAGTCTTGACGACAGCTCAAGATGCCAGTGTTGCTGATTAATGCATGTAAGGCTGATTTGAGGTTTTTCTTGCTTCGTTCCCCCTTAATTTTATCTGCACATAAATATATTATGATTTATGGCAAAATACCACAATATCTTTTATTATATATATTTTTTCTCAATATTGTTATTTATTAATATTCACAAGGTTCACAAGTTTTCCTTTGAAGTATTAGTGCATGCAAAGCGATTTCCCAGATGTGGTCATTTCATACCTGCCAACTCTGCCAACTCTCCTGGTTTACACAGGAGACTCCCGGTTTTTACCCTCAGTCTCCCTGGAAAAAATTGAAACTTTCCACATATTTACTGTACATCACCCAGGTAAATTTCTTGCGATTTTCTCACACAGTTGTTGTATTTGAAACACCATCTCCCAGTTTGGGAGTTTTTGGAGTACAGTACGGTTGCAATTTCAAGCCTCTATCCCTTGCAAGGCAAAGGTCCCTCTTATTTGAGAATGTAATTTACTGATGTATATGCAGTGTTTTGAAAATATAATAATGTGATTAACCAAGATAAATCCAATGTATCTGTCCTTTTCAGTGATTGACCTGATATACTGGCAAGACATCAAGAAGACAGCAATTTTGTTCTCTACTCTACTAGTAGTTCTTCTCTCTCTCAAGTGCTATTCCTTGTTGAGTGTTATCACCTTCTTCTCCATGGCTGTGTTGACTGTGGCACTCTTGTACAGGGTCGGCATGACAGTAATGGGTGCCATCCAGAAAAGTGGAACTGAAAACCCCTTCAAGTAAGCACATAAGCAACCTTCAGAGTAATAGGCTAGGGGCATAGCTAGAGCTTTTTTGTAAGATACACAAGAGAGCAGTCTGATAGACATCATCATCAGAAAAACATCAGAAAAAGTATAACAAAGTGAACATTTTAGTACACAGTTGCATACTCTGCGTATTGGTAGCTACGTCCCTGTAGGCTCTGTGCAGCTGAACAGCATGTGCTTGTTGTTTTACTGCAAGTCTATGAGTAGAACTCTGAGTAAAGCAAACAAAGATCTTCAGGGCCTGACATTGCACCCATATGGTTTGGTGAGCAAAAATTCAACCTAGTCACCTAATGAAAGCTACCTTTCTGTCAGCTGTCAACAGCATTATTGGGAGAAAAAAGTGGGCTTAGTGACTAAAATTTGTTTGTTTATTGTTTAAAAGTTAATGTTGGGCCTAATGTTGGTAGACTATTAAAATGTTTGATTCTTATTATTCCAGGAACTTACTGGAAAAAGAGATTGAAATCCCTCAAGAGAAGGTAATCATTTGTGCAAAATAATCACAGAGCTGGAAATATTTTTTCTTTATTGATGGGACATATGTCCATTAAAACAGTTTTCTTGGTTGTCTCTAATGAAAAAATTGGCCGAACATTTGGTAATTTTGATCCGACGATGACCTGCAATAACTTCCAGCTCTGAATCACATAATTAGTCAAGTCAACAGCAAGGAACAATGGAATGTAATTAACGTCTATTCAAAATATGCACGATTTCATTGGCTTAGACACAAAAATCATTTTCCCTTTGTTCATCATCATTCTAATTGGTCAAAAGAGAACATAATTATTATCCAAGGTGGCAGGAACCCTTTGTGCCTAGAACAATGGAAGTTCGCCCTTGTTCTTGCATGAATGAAAATAACAATAATAATATAATCATACATTACAGTGAAGGTCAGCTACTTGATCTGACGTATGTCCACATCCAACCACTCTTTTGGTCTAACATGGAAAATGAAAATGAAAAATGAGTTTTGGTTTATTATGATTTTTGTTTTCAGGCTGTAGAATTTGCAGAACACATTGCCGATCATATCAACTGTGCTGCAAAAGACTTGAGACGCCTTTTCTTGGTTGAGGATGTTGTTGATTCTATCAAGGTATCTAGCAATGTAGCTATTCATCATAGTTTGAAAAGGGTGAGGGGAGTATGAACGAAAACACATGTGACATATCAATGATGTTGAAAACAACATCCAGAAGTATGTATACATGGCTTGTCTAGGCAGGAATGCCTTCTTGTTTTTGTTGGCCTGCACTCAGTGAGTTCTGGCCAACTAATTTTCATGCACAACTTAACCTAACACAGTTCCAGTTTGTAATTAATCAGTATCGAAAAAAGTTAACTGGGCAGCCAGTTTCTTCTTCGACACTAATTAAGAAGCCACTTCTGTGGTATGAGAACAAAGACAACTTTCTTTCTTGCATGTGAAAGAGCCCTTTTTAGCCACTCCTTTACATTTGATATTATGTTGAAATCCAAAAATAGCCATCGACAATCAAAGTTTGCAACAACTTTTTCAGATTTACTAGCAAGATCGCACCATTCAATGGAAACAAATTCAAGGATGAGTTGAAACATGTAGCATAATAACAATTCATGGTACAAACTACCACAAACAAAGTTCTATACATTATTTACCGAATTGAACTGAAAATAATATCACACTACAAAAATTCCCTAAAAATCAGCCTATGAAAATGGCTGCTCTCTCTGACCTGGCTGATAATAATAATTTAATACTTATTAGGCGCAAATTAACATTTGACTAATGATCAAATGCGCCTAACAACGATTCACATAAATATAAAACAACATACATAATGCCCTAAATTCTAAAAATATACAATTTATGCCTAAAAATTAAAAATGACCAAATGGTGGCTGATTGAGGCTATTTAAGCATCAAGGGATGGCATTTTGTGAGTTCTAGCTAATCATATTGATGTCTGTGATGTTCTAGTTCGGCGTATTGTTGTGGGTACTATCATATATTGGTGCATGGTTCAGCTTACTGACACTCATCATTATTGGTAAGTACTAAACTGACACTTTTTGAGAGTGACCTTTCCATCACTCATTAAACCGGCATAGAAATCAAATGCTTAATATTTTCTCTTGCAGATGTTGTCTTGCTGTTCTCCCTGCCAAAGTTATATGAGGAATTCCAAGTAAGTGATTTTGGTGTATTGTACTGTACATTGTATTGTACTGTACTGTATTGTACATTGAATTTTAAATAGAATAAAGAAATGATGGATTGTGCAAATGGCTACACTTAATGGCTCATCTTCTGCTGTCAGGTTCTTATGCGAGAAGATGCGAAGATCTAAACATTTGTGGTTGTACATAGAGCAAAGGCAGCATCTTCTCCTCTTCAGTTCACATGTTAGAAAAGATCCAGGGTGTTGGCCCGGCTGGGATTTGATCCCTGGCCTCCTGACACACTAGCCCAGTGCTCTGCCACTCGGCTCATCCATATAATAAATACAATATATTGACGTTAAGAAAACCTGTTTGTATCTTAGGATCAGATCGATGAGCACCTCAAAGTTGTGCGCACCCAAGTTAGTTCTGTTGTTGAACAGTAAGTATTTAATCACTTTAAATTCTTGGAAATTCAAGAAAATATTATCCTAACTCTCATGTACCCCTGGTCAGTGGTCTTATTGGCCATTAGCTTGAAGGGTGCAAATACTTTTTTGTACAAACATAATTCTTGTGTGTACATGTTTGAATACTAGACACATCAATGGCCCCATGTGGTGTACAAACTAACACAACCCACTGTTCTGTTAGTCTTGAATACCAGCAAATAATCTTGGTCTTGGTAAAATGATCCAACCAAGCATGAAAATGTTTAAAGGACTTTCGCGTTTTGTTGTCCATGTTTTTATTACTCTTTGCCTTTGGAAAGCAAGTGTTGTCAAGGTAATTGACAATGTTTTCTTCACTCCTCTCAGGGCAAAATCCAAGCTCCCAGAAAAACTGAGACCCAAAGAGAAGACAACTTAGAAGAGTGACAGGCGTTGCCTTATATGGGCATCATGCAAAAGACTCGTCGTCCAATGTCGCCATGGCAACGGACGTTGTACATTTCAACTTTTGTTTGGATGCGACAATAGTGTGTTTTTATACAAAACCGTTGATTCATTGACTAGGAATAGTATTTGAACAGAGCATTCTTGCGTTGAGGTTGCATTTATGCAAGGAAGCTTTTACTGTAAAGCTTTGAGGGACTTTATTTTGTCGTCGTTGTGTTGCTCGAAATTTTTAGTAAATTTTGACGTTAGAAAAAGATGGAATATATATCACAATAGTCCTGCCGAAATGCCAGAACAAATAGTATAAACTTATATACTCCGTGATAGAAAAATTATCCAGAAATCGCTTGTACATGATTAGCGTAAGAAGCTTACCAGAATCACTAATTTGCAAAACATCCCACTCGAGTTTTTGCAAGTTTTGGGTCTGATCTCAGGGCCCACAGGAGCGTGGAAATGGGCTGTTCCAAAAAAAAATTCAAATTCAAATTTTCAAAAATTGCTCTACCCCTGTGGAAAGTCCAGTCTCCCTTTAACCATTTGTGGAAACTTGAAGAAACCCCTGTGGAAATTCCTCATTCTCTTGTGGGCCTGTGGAAATTCCACAGTTGCAAATGAAATTCTGGGGTAAAATGAATGTCCTTGTGTAAATTACAGGTTCCTCGATAGGGGGTAACGGATATAATATGGAACAACCCAATACCGCATGAAATGGTCACTTTTTGAGAAAAATATTCCAGCACTTGACATCAAATTTAAGGTGATTGTCGGGGCCGAGAACGAGAAGCCAATGTCAGAGTTTCGTGCATCCCTTGAATATTTCTATTGAGTGGGGACGAGTGTAATTCGGCTACGATAGATAACAACATTGGATTTTACTCAGGGAGGAAAGAAGGCAAACAATCACCAAGTGTTGGACTTTTTTCCCCAAAAGTGACCTACCATTTTATACGATGTTTTCACGTCCCCGTGAGCCCGCCCTGTGATGTATTCTTTGTACATGAGTAGATATAGCTAAATAGATAGAACTGTATCTATTGTATGAAATGAGAAGTATTCGGGGAAATATCCTACATAGTTATTTCCAGTCGGAAATATACTGGTGATATTTCCCAGCTAGTGCACTATTTAGAGATGACATCTGTATATGAAGTTTCAATGGACAAGTAATGTGCTTTACTCTAACTACTACTTTGTCTTTGAATGATGCCTTTTGGGGTTTGCTCCGACGTCTCCCCATCAATGAGGTTTTATCGTGATATAGAACCTCCTTACCCATAGATTGTAGCTTCGTTCTATACGATCTCGAGCCCAATAGTGATGCAACCTTCTGAAGCATTTACGCCTGTTTCGTAAATACCCCCATTTCGGAGTCGTGAGACGAGGGAGCATTATGTTTATAACACGCTATAGAAATACAGGGTGCAATTAGGAAATACTCTTGGTGTATTGCAGGAGCGTAGCTAGGGGGTTCTGGGGTGCCTGTGACCCCCCCCCCCCCCTCCCCCTTTTTAGAAGAAAAATGCAGTAAACATTAAGAAAAAAATTGGTAAGCTGGAAAAGGGCACCATACATTCGTACAGATGAGTGCCTGCATGTAGACTGTATCAATTTCAGTGGTACTGTATTTCAGCAAAATCTTGGGTACAAAAATAATTTCCGTTCTTTCCGAAATTTGTTAACCCCGCGTTAAGATTAGATCCCCCAAAAGCTGACACTAACTTTGCAAACTATTATCTTTGCGCACAGGTTACATAACATTGCTTCTTTGCAAGGGGAGGGGATTATGCCTCGGACGCTGTGAAATTCTATTCAAACTTTCTGCTATCATTCAGAACAACAAATCACTCGATCTCTCTTGAACTTTATAAACCCGTTTAATCTCCAAGATTTGAGAGTACCTACAGTAGAGATGAAAACAACGGTACGTCCGAGCAGTCATAGGCATTCAGAGCACATTTCGTATGACTGAAAAGTGCCGCGCCGCGACCAGACCGTACCGCGACTTCATTACAGCAGGCCGGGGTCCGTGCCACGCCGTGTCGCCGCACTTTTCACAGTCATACGAAACCTGCTCTATAGTTAGTTTACACACGAACGCAAGCGCAAGGATATCAAACTCGTACATTTCCTTATGTGGTATACACTACAACGCAAGAATTACTAAAATCGACATTCCCTTGCGTGTGAGTGCGTCTAGTGCAAATCAAGTGAGCGCAATCGTATTTACAGCGCTGGAAATTGCGCCGGTATGAGTCGCTTTTGTGACTTGAATTTTCTCGTTTGCGACAAATTTTTTTTTAGCTATTTCGTCACCTATAGTCTATAAAATGCGACCTCATTTTTTCTTAATTTCCAGTCCTGATTTGCGCTTGCGTCGCTTTGATCTACACTTGCCTTATGCTTCTTGCGTTGGCGTGTGAACTAGCCCTTGTGGTTTTTGCTAATCACACTAGTGACATAGCGTAACAACACGTGAGCGGAGTTTTGTCGTTTAAAGCAAAAAGGCATAACGATACAACACTGCAGCAATAAAGTAATGTTATAGCACCCCGTATGAAAATACCTATCACTTCTATCACTTTTTCTGTGCTTTTGCCGTCATGGCAACATCGTTATGTCGCTAGTGTGAATTTTAGAGCCGAGACCCGGCCACCACCTTTTTCATATTTCCAGAAAATCTGATTTCTAACTCCAAATATCGCGCGAAATAATCCAGCGTATTGAATATATGAACCTGCCATCACACTATACAGAAGAGTGTTTACAGCCCTGAAAATAATACCCACCAACGTTTCTGAATAAACTAGATACCTCGGGAAGTACCATTGTTTTGGCCACCTCCCTCTAAGTATGTTTAACAATCTAATGCCCCATTCACACCAAAACAATGTTTAGTTAAACAAGGTTTTTCTTCGCCTGATAACATGACAAGTTTCTTACTGCGATAAACTCTTACTAGCTAAATGATCACTTGGTAACATGTACAGTACAGTCTATTCAGATTGTCCTTGGAACAGTCTCTTGGAGATAAGGATTTAAACCAGTTTAATTAAACCACCTTTAAACTAGTTTAAGCAGCGGTGTGAATGGGGTATAAGTTTGAAATATAATATTCTATATGTTACTATCTACGTAATTCTGACCCTTGAATGGTTCACGGCATTTCAGGCGACTTTGGTTTCTTCACGTCGCGCCACGTTTCTAGCCTGTAATTAGGCGCATGTGCAATGTCCGCCATTTGTAAGGCAATCTCCCCTATTAGTTTCTCTTTAGACACTCCACTTTGCGTGTAGAGTCGCAACCGGATTGCTAGTTTATATAAGTCTTCTTTAACAAGACGATCAAATACAAAAGTCTCTTTGAATTTCGGGTGTGGCGTGCGCTGGTACTTGGTCTTAAATCGTTGTTTTTTTCCTGGCAATAGAACCACATGAAATCGCGCATGCGTACCGCCTCCCTTTCCCTTCGTAGCTATATTCTGAGCCTCGCTTATCGAAAACCCCACTCGGCCAATGTCCGGAAAGAACTCGGCAGCTAATCGGACTTTTCCTTGTAATAGCGGAGCGGTCCCTTTTGTGGAGCTTTGCACAGATCTGACGTCATCATCGGAATGTGGCTCGTTCAATCGATCACCATAAGCGGACGCCCCTCGTGAGGCCTCGTCATCAGAAGACACCACCTTGGGACCCTCCAGCGGCTTTTTCTGGGTTAAAGGAGATGGGATACCTGTATACAAACAAACAAATGAACTATTTCACCCTGACAATATATATTAAAATTTCTCTTGATCAAAGCTTAGTTTACAATTGTACATCGCATTTGACAATTTGCATGCTGTATGTGTGAATTTGCACAGGCGGATCTACCCAGAAATTACATCATTAAACTCTTCTACCTTTGTCAGTAACTCATACCCAGTGTCATTTGTAAACAGGAGAAGTGCGTTACCTGATTTCAGTCCATCTTCCGTTTCTGTCTCTCGCCGCCGATGTGGAGCTCCTCATAACCCGCCTTTTCTTCCTCGGTCTGGGTGCAGGGGCAGAGGTCATGAGTCAGACAGTAGTACATGCCCAGTAGCCCCACAAGAAGTAGAAGGATGAGGGCAAGAAATGAAATAGCCGGGATGTAACCTGAAAATAATCATCTACAATCAGGCACTGCCTAAAAGCGGAGCTCCTATAACTGACTTGTTTCTTTGGAAGAGACCGCGCACCAGAGCTAATAATTACATTCGAACTTTTCCTGACCTACTAAACAGCCTACTAATAGGGATCGTCGCAAGCCAGAGCAAAGGGTCTTGTTTGATATAATTAGAATAGAAATGTCCTTAGAAATGTCTTGGCTAAATTGTACAGTAAGTTTAGTTTAGATAGGTTTCTCGCTTTCGCAGGTGAAGAGCCACTGTATTTGTGGATATACTGTGAATAAACCTTTATTATTATTATATTATTATTATTAAACACATGCACTGAAGTGAAAGCGCCCGAGCAAAGCCAATGGATCAAACGAACAGCAACGCTTTCGAATGCCTTTAATTATTAACCGCTAAGTCACCCTAAAATTCCTGGAAAAAAATTAGGGCACCTCGAACAAAATTAACATTCTTTAAAAAGAGTGTTTTTTTAAGTGACTTAAGGAAAAGTTCTGCCATAATTTAAGTAAAAAACTGTTTTATAGAAAGGATTTCAGATGACGGTTGTGAGTAATTTGCAATCAGGGGCGGATATCCAGGATCTCCAGAAAGGGGGTCCAAAGTGAAAATAACGTCGTGGCCTTTCCAGCACCAAAAAAAACAGTAAATGTATGGGAAAGGGGGGACGGACCCTGAGCCCCCTCTCCCTAAATACGCCTCATGGCAATTACTTTGCAATCACTCCTATAGGTTTTATTCACTTGGTGTAATCACTTTGCGATTGTTCTCAATAGTAATATGAAATTTGTTCGATGCACAGGAATCAATGCATAGCTAGAAAGTGGATACTGTGTATTTTGTGCTCAACTATCGGCTAGCTTTTTCCAAGTATGCCTTAGACACCACGGGGGTTCTAGGTAGAACATTACAAAATTTGAAATGAAACTATGGAACTTATGAGCCGAAAATCCGGCAGTTTTGAGGCATCGCAGTGAAATTTGAACATGTTCAAAACGCCTGCGACGTCGCGGCGACATCGCAAGTGTGAAATCGCCATAAGATCGCCGGCCGTTCACACTGCGCCATATGACATCGCCGTGGGATCGCCACAGAAATCGCACCTCAGATCGCAGCTGAAAATCGCGTCGTGTGAACGGGCCTTTACTTTTACCCTTCGGCCAGACGAGGTGCAAAAAATGACCTGAGGGAAGAAAGCCTAACTGGAAACTCTCTTAGACAAAAACGGGAAGAAGTGGACATTGGAAAGAAAGGGAAGGAGTTGATCAAAAGCGAAACGGCAAAAAATTTCCTTGGAAACACCTTTTAATTAACTCAAACATTATGTAAAATTGGAACTAACTCACTAATCAAACGCCAGCATTGAGTTCAGTTTCTGGGTGGGAAGATCTGGTTAGCAGGTTTGAAATATTAGAATAATATCGGAATTATTAATAGGCCAATATTTACCGGATGAGTTTTAATCATACAGAATTAACTGATTTCCCGTAACTGAGCATTCGACATCAACACAAAAACGCTTGATTATTTTTTACCAATCGGCATCTTTCTCCGTTTGGTTCACAAACCTCTACTAATACTTACTCGAGTGAAGAGGAAATAACATCCTTCTCAGATTAAAATCCACTATTACTTTTCAAAAACTGCCATCAAGACTTTCCTCAAAACGTTCCGGGAAACATGTGATTTGAAGTGCAAAATCCCCGTCGATGAGTCCGTTTCAATTGTGTGGGTGGAATTAAATTTGTGAGGCAGCAGAACAACCAAGAAAAACATTGTGATTGACGGCTTTTAATATTTTACTACTCAATATGGATTTCTGACTGATCTAAAATATAACCATAGTAACATAGGGAACTTGAAATCTACAATTAAAATCTAATAACACCATCTATGCTTGAATCAAAGGACGCTTGCTATGAACGGTAAAATGAGTGCTGAGACTGAAAATATTGGATAAATGTTTCATTAAGAATCTTATGAAACTCTAATATACCGCTGAGTTGAAAACTATATTTGCTATTCATTTTTTGGTATGGGTAATATTTACTCTTGTTGAGTTGGAACAGGGTAGCCAGGCTAGGGCCCTCCAATGGTCCTTAGCGAGTACTTGGCGCCATGCTAACACCCGGTGCGCTTAGGATAAACTTTCGAGCATTTTCGAGAACAATCGCTCATCATTGGCGAGTAATCCAGTACAGCAAAAATCAGTGTTGCATGAGCTGCAAGCACGCAGTCGTCTTTTGATAGTCCATTTGGGGCCCTCAGGATGGTTAAAGAAATACAGAGGAACCTACTATAAACCTAAAATAATTGCCTGCCAGCGCTAGGCTGTTTGGAGGGAACGCCTTATCTTGGCTGGAAAACTCATAACAAAGTTTATCAAAACATCTACTAATGTTCCACTTTTCTTTTGTTATCTTTGTTTTATTCCATTTTCAATTAACTGAGAAAAGGTGGACTTTTCAACCTTGTCAATTATAAACGCCTATCTAATTTGCATTTTAACATTAAAATTTTAATAAAGTTAACTACATTGTTACACAAGATAATGGAACACAAATAACATGGGTTCGCCTTTCGGAGCCTTTTTTTCTCACAGGAAGCTCATTCACCAGTTCAAATCGAGAAAAATAATAAACATATTTCCATTTTCTGCCGAATAAGGCGAAAGAAAGTCTATTTTCAGTCTTTGCGCTGCATCCTGTTTTTTTTTCTTCTAATCTATGGCCTCGGCTGCGCCTCATTTGACCACTTTATTACGTCATTCCGTGGTATATAAGAGGACATAGCACGGAAAATCAGAGGACATTTGTTAAATATGTAATCAGCGTCCATTCTGGTACCAGTATACGTGCATTGTCTTTTACCTCTCTAGAGATTGGTTGAAAACCAAGAATTGGAGCAACTCCTATGGTAAATACCGATTTTATACCGCCGATATGGCATTGAAAACTGTCTGTCTGTCTTTCTTGACATCCCCCGCACCCCTGCACTGGCATTGTTCCATTAATCCATGGCCTCCAACAATTCCCAAATTCCCAAATAATGTTTTTTTTTTTTGCATTGGCAGTCTCCTCCAAAAAACGTCCAAAAGGATTATTGCAATAATTCGCAAATCAGGAAACCACATCGTAAAACGCATCATTACATCCCTAAGGGATTCATGCTCGGCGCAGTTGAAAAATATGCCGTCTATCCCTATTATATATTCAGTGATCTAAAACAAAACTGTTTAGATTGTTTGATCGAAATAAAATTCTGTGGATCGTGACGAGCCAAAAAAGCTGTCACAAAAGTTCTCCGTTATTTCTTTAGAGCAAATTCTTTTCTTCGGTAAGATGATCCGTTTATGCAAATGGGCGCCAAATACGAGTATGATTATCGAATATCGTTCATCGAATATCCTCTCAAGAGTTTGCGCGCTCTTCGGATGATCAAACATTTTCACAGATTATTAACAAAACGTGTAGCCTTTGGGGCTAGTTTAGAGCTCAAATGTTTTCCTTCGCCCTTGACAACGGCAGACTGATTGCTGTCTTATTAATCTTACGGTTCCCGGAATTATTTATAAAGCAATGCTGCTTGTACGAATGAATAAATTATTTCGATTGCCTGTGTTAATTTCAGGAAAGTAGAAGTGCGGGAATCTTTAAGTTATTGTGTTCGTTAGACGTTTGTAGCAGCTTTAAAGATGATCGAATGCAGTACAAAATGCTAAAGTGTAACACAAATAAAGTTTATGGTAATTTTGAATTAACGATCACGGCAAGGCATGCCTGAAACGGTCATACTAATCGACCTAAATAGGGACAAACAGCTCCAAACATTTCGTGGGAACCCTCAAATTATTGTTACTTACCAAATGCCATGCTTACAGCCTGGAAATATTGATATTTACACAGTAGTTTGTACGTCTAGTTGTTGGAGTAGTGGCAGTCCTATGGCGGTGGGAGTCCTCCCAACTTGTTGATCCATGTCTAAACCAACTAACAGCTCGAGCAGCCCTTTAAGGGGGCTTACTCGCAAAACTAAAAGCAATGTCTTGCGTAAAAGCAACAAAACCTTAATACAAGTGGTCAAACTGAGCTGTGCCGACCTGAAGGACGAAAATTCAGAAAGCTAGAAATTTTGAACCATACAGATTGAATTTCAATAATGCTCACTTAACTCTGACGTTGTGTTTTGCATAATCGTTCACGCGTGAGTGAAGGCAGAGATTGACTTTCAATTACGCGTGTTTAGTCAACTGCAACAGGGCTGACAAGTCATGCATTCATTGTCAAAAGTGCGTAGTCGAAGTTTTTAGAATCATAATTTTATATATTTAAGATTTTAGTTTGCATCTTTTTTCGCATTTTCTCCCCTTTGTATAACGCATTGAGGCACTAGAAAAATGCGTGCGACAGTCAAGGTAGATAAAAATCTAATAGGGTATATATCAGCCGTTCAGAAACTCTTACGTTACACAGTGCGTTTTTGCGTTACTGGGCCATTGTGGCCGGCATTTGAGGCATAGGCCTTTCTCACGTCAATAGAATAGATACAGCTATTTCAATCTTCAATCAAAGTTGTCGGAGCAAACGCGACCGCACTACAGGGATAGTGGTGTAAAACTGTTTGAGAATAAGAAAATAATCGAGAAGAGGTGCTACGCGTGCTTTGCGATATCAAAAATATTTTTATTACCCATATCGAATCCCCTATGCGGTCTGGGCGCGTCGCTCGAGCGATTACCGACAACGTTTCTTGAAAGAGCTGTATATATCATCAAATGGAACCCAGTTCGATTCTATACATCCATATTACAGGGACGGCGGAGCCGGGGGGGGGGGGGGGGGGTGCTAGGGGGCTTTAACTCCCACCATTTCGCCAAGTTAATCAAAACAACCACGCGAACAACTTTGCTAGTTAATAAAAGACTGAAAAAAAGAAATACGACTTGACGTATTTTGCTTTCTTTGTAAGGAGCCAGAATATAATACAACCTTTTGGAAACTCATATCTCGCCAATTTTATATACTAATTACGATTTTGAGACGGCAATTCCACAAAATATTGACGGCTAGTTGGGAGAAAATACGTGAAAATATTTTCTTCCAACGCCGTCAATATTTTGTGGAATTGCCGTCTCAAAATCGTAATTAATATTGTATCGCGATTCTTGAAGATTTTCTGGAGGAAATGGCAAGAAATAGTGCTATTTATTGTCGATTGAAATTTCAATTCTCATTACATTTACGCACGATCTCACGCAATCACATGGGCTTTTCGCACGAGCTCGAGCATTTTCTGTTTACATTTTTCCATCTTTTTCGGCGAAAAAAATCTCTTTCTGCCATAAGATATTGCTAGAAATATAGCTAAACGTTATTTCTAACTATTGACATTGAAATGAAACATAAATTCGTGCGAAAAAAGTTGAATTTTGCTAGCTCTTTTTGAGCCGTCAATACCACAAAATATTGACGGCTCACAACAACACAGAGTGGCAGGGTGAATCGCGATACTCAGGTATAGTAGTTCTTCTGAAACTTAAACGCGCAAAGGCGCCGTAGGCCGATCACCCGAAGAGGTTATCAACGTTGGAACGACAAATTAAATTGCTATAAATATATCTTATCTCCTAAGGGAGAGCTCAAACAAAAGCTCACTATTATTATAGTCATCATTTTGCTAGCCGGTTATCCCGGGGGGGGGGGGGGGGGGGGGGGACTCCCATATTTTTTGGTCGGGGATGATCGTCGTATCTTTTAGGGGATAAAATCACGGGGCCTTGGTCTCTTTTTTAGGGGTGATCTTAATCTTTAATAAAATTAGGGAGATTGGTATCTTTTAGGGCCGAAATATGTGTCCAAATTGTTTTCTCTCATGATGGTGCTTCTAAAAACCGTCATATGTAAGAAAGAAAGACTACTCGATGAGAAGACGATAAATTAGAAACAAACACGGAAATTTTTTGATGGGTATCTTTTACCTACCTGTCTCCTTCGCGCATAAGGCCTCATCTTTTAGGGTATCTTTTAGGGTAAGAAATTATTTGAGCCACGCCATGGCCCGCCATGTTTGGTATCTTTTAGGGGTGAAACTGAAAATTTCCGACGATCATCCCCGACCAAAAAATATGGGAGTCCCCCCCCCCCCCGGGCCGGTTATAACAAATGAGGATTTACAAGGTCTAAAACTCGACCGATAGTCCACTTCTCTCCATGCGCTTGGCGTAACGCTCATCAAATCTTCGGTTTTGTTCGGGAGTGAAGTAGTTACGCCAGTCACCCACGATCCCTTTCCGAAGAAAGTCGGCTTCTCCCGGTACAATCCAAGACGGATTGTTGTTCTTGTAGAACTGATCTCCCAAATCATCACCATATTTCATCGCCTGAAACGTCGTCTGGTTTGCTATTTTCTCGACTAACTCCTCAGACAAGCTTTTGCCAACAAAGTCTGCTACTTGACGCACAGTACGCTTTAGATCCTGCGAAGACAAAATGACAAACCTATTGTCAACTTTGGCACAAAGATGTAGGCCACGTGGCAAGAGTGTGTCAGTGGTCGTGATCGTAAAGCCGTGCACGGCGTCATCGATCAAGTGGTACCTAACTGGACTTGAAGTCAACAAAAGAAACCCAGTACCTGCCCAGTGCACACACTTGAAAATATAAATTCCGCCTTCTCTCTCTAGCCTAAGTTAACACAGTCACCCACTACACTATTTTTAGCCAGATGCCGAGATGAATGAAAAGACAATAACTATATTTAGTTAGTTTGCTATTATTGACACACCCCACAAACCTTTTTCATGTCTTCATATTTAAGGAAGAGAATGCTGGGATCGCCACGATGTTCCCACCAGCCGAGCACGTGATCAAACCACGAACCATAAATACCTAGGGGGGCAACCGTGGGTGGTTAATAGTGAAGGTGGAACAAAAATAAATGCTGACTAACGAAAGGTGTGTTGATTTTTGGCATTTTTTAAAGCAGATCTAAAAGAGAAATTGCGTTGAAGTAAATGCTCAAATTCTAAAAACACAACTCACATTGGCTCTTTCGTCGCGTCCACAGGGAATTTCTGCAAAAATCCAATGGCATGGGAAAAGCTGAATGTCCCACACAAGAATAGGAAGTGTTCGGCTTTCCCATTATAAACATGCAGACACTACACATTCTTGTGTCATAGGAAATTTCAGCTTTTCAAATGATTTCCCTGTGGTCGATCGGAAGAGAGAGAGAGAAGAACTCTTGTCACGGCATATCTTACTTCTTTCTTCCATTTCCATCTCAAAGAACTCATCCCATGATCTGTCGAACTCGTAAAAGGCAATCCGCCGTAGATGGTGGTAAACAGACACCATTGTGTCCTTTGGGTTACGAACGACATAAATGTATTTGGGCCTGGCATCTTGGGCACCCTGTGGACACAAATGATACGGGAAATGGGTCTTGAAGAGACGTGGATGAGATTTTGTTCGGTACCAGTCCATCACAGTTGGGAACTTCTCGGCGGCCAGAGGGTCTCCCTTTACTTTAGTATTGAAGTAGTCTAAAAACAAGACCCGGTCTCGAAGATCTGTCTTGTCTATTTCTCCTCCCGTGTAAATTTGTCGAACAATCTCTGATATCCATGTAGTGCCTGTAAGAAAAAGAAATCGACTATGGATGCCATGGATGCTTTATGAATGCAGTCCGGTCCCTGGCGTATGGCGTTCTGGCTGGGCTTCCTGTGGTTGGTAAGACATGTGTGACGCGACGTCAGAGGAAACCCTCGGCCCAGTGCTCGCGCATCCTCACGGTTCATCTCCGACCACAGGAAGCCGGCTATGGATGTATTCCGCATACATGTCCTGTCGTTTTTCACGAATCCGCGCCGCGGGCTGCCTGCATGTTTCACGCATTTTAGTGAGACCGCCAGGTAAGGTGAGGGATCGAGGTGGTGTCAACATCAAGACTTTTACGCATGTGATGCTAATAGAACATTTATAGCTCAGCGTCTTTCGTGCTTTTCACTTTATTTTTCTTGACAGAGCTGTAAACATACGAGCCCCGCCAGGCAAAAAGGTATACCTTATACAGAATTGCATTACTATTCAGATTCCATACCACATAACCCTTATAAAATTGGATATCTAGATTGTCTGTTAAATCGCTGCTTTGCCGGTGACAATTTGAAGACCTTATGAAAACCATGATGCTCAGCGTTTTATTAGTGGTCAGCTATACCTACCTTGCTCCTTGCTGGAAGAGGCCTCTTCTCAGCCCAGCGAAATCTAGAGAAAAGAGGCCTCTCTATAGGCCTCTCGGCTATACCCTAACACTCTTCAAAACATAAATTTGACAAAATACAGTATAAGGTCCCTTGTCGCTTGGCGAGGTACAATTATATGCAGGTAAAGAATCGTGTTATGGTAACTGCTACAGGCAGTGTGCCTTCATCCGTAGAAGGTAGCTAATAATCAGGATCCACCTTTTATTTTATATCTTACTGCCATTTTCAATATGTTGCGAACTGACTACGCAAACTAACAAACCGCGGATTGGCTTCCGTCAATCAAACAAGAGAACATGGATGATTTCAAAGCCAAATTTTCTACCATAAAATACAACACAAACAAACGAAAATCCATACGCCTGTCCTAAAGGTTTGATGGACGGAAGCTCCATCTTGGAGTTCGGGAAAGTCAAGTGGGAATCGTGAAAATGGCTGAGTGAACGGACAAGCCTGACATAAAAGCCGGCTGTTCACTAGTACGTTTGTGTGAAAATCATCGTAACACCTTAGCGACGTAAGCGTAAGCGGAGATGTAAGAAAAAGGAAACCTTCCGTTCTGCTTCCTTCGCGCTTACGTCTCTCTCTCCGTCTTCGTTGTTTGATTTTCACGCGAACGCAAGCGTCCTTACGTCTCCGTCTCCGCTTATACTTCACTAGCGGAAAGCCACCTTCCACACAAGACGTGTTGTTTGAACTTGCCTGCCTTGGGATAAGTCACGAGAAAAACGTCCCCATCTTCAACTGGTAGCTGAGATATCTGATCCAACAGCTTTTTATCCACGTGGGGCAAGTAAACAACGCCATCTATCTGAACAAAGATAGCAGGGAACTTGTAAGGCTCAGGACTACACTCCGCCGCCATTTTGATGGAGATTAGCGTGTTCTACGAGGTCACAGCTTTTTGAAGCGGAAGAGCGCTCAAGATCAAGCGTATGCACCTTGGGGGGGGGGGGGGGGGGGGGGACGCCATGTTTGGTTCCTTTTAGGGGTCAAAATCAACTAAGCGACGCCATGTTTGGTACCTTTTAGGGGTGAAAACGAAAGTTCCTCAAATATCTAATGGTCCGTCCCTTAATCAATATTGCGTGATAAAGGCCCATACTCTTGAGCCGTTCTGAAGACGGCTTTTGTTATAACAAAACAGACAAGCATTGTTATCCAATTTATGTTGCGTGCGCAAAATCGAGAGCCGAAATAGTATAGTATAGAAATAGTATGTTTTTAGCAATTATTTTTTATCTTTTTTTGCGATCAGATCCTTCAATCAGATCCTTCGAATCATTCTTTTTTCTCCCTTGCTTCCCGTGGCGAAGCTTTTGCTCCGTAGGTTGCGTGACTACGAGTTCTATCGCTTGACCTAAACCGGTACTTCGCACGCGCTAACACTTTGACTCTCTGTTATGCGAGCGGTGGTCCAAGCACAGACTGGCATTCATCATGGCTTTGAGTAAATCTCGCGAACCCTACCAATACCCTGCCACCTTTATTCCAGTAGATGGTGTGATATACGGTCCTCACGTGGACAAGGAACTGCTTAATCAGATTTATAAGCTACCCGTGCAAGATGGAGATGTTTTGGTAGCGACATATCCCAAGGCAGGTAAGAAAAGAAGAACGCTATTTTAAATTAAACAGCGCCCAATATGGTCCTCTAGAACGCGGCCGACGAATGATATATATATATAAAGGAGAATTGAAGAATGAGCCAAACCAGCAACTTCTAAAGTTCCATAAAAATTTATTTAAACGTTTCGGCCTTCGGCCTTCATCAGTAAAAATTTAAAAACTAGTGTCCAAACTGCCAAAACTAGAGTTTGGACACGAGTTTTTAAATTTTTACTGATGAAGGCCGAAGGCCGAAACGTTTAAATAAATTTTTATGGAACTTTAGAAGTTGCTGGTTTGGCTCATTCTTCAATTCTCCTCTTCATTATCAAGCCGACCAACTGTGAATCCTTTTGCGGATCCTTCTACTGGTAGGGATTGTTTTGGCTCCACAATTCACCATATTCTACAGTATATATATATATATATATGTTTGCAAAGCTTTGCAATTAGGAGGACCTTTTGTTTCCAGGTTGAGCCATTAGTATAGGCCTTTATCACGCAATATTGATTAATAATATATAATAGTTATCAGAAAATGAAATCCAGTATTCAATTCAACACATCCGTATTAGTAAAATTGCAAAGTTCGGTGAAGATTGCTTGAATACTGACTGAGATATGAATTTTCAAAACTTCGTATTCTGGCTTATTATTTTACAAGAAATGTATGGGAAAATACATTGAAACGAGGCTGGACGGGCATCGATGCCCGTCCAGCCTCGTCTTGACGTATTTGCCCATACAAGCCAGAATAGGAAGTTTTGAAAATTCATATCTCAACCAGTTTTAAAGTAATTCTTTCGAAACTTTGCAGTTTTACTAATACGGAAATGTAGAATTTGAAACTGGATTTCATTTTCTCATAACTATTATATATTATTAATCAATATTGCGTGATAAAGGCCTATAGGCAATGTACGTTCACCATCAGACTGCATGTTCGAGGGAGCTATAAAAACGAAGAATTCTGTGTATTGGGCCACATCATTTGATCAACATTCGTTCCATTCGTTAGCTGGGTCACACGGTCCGTCCGTCCGAACGACCGTTGTTCGTTCGTTCCGTGAATAATGTTCGTTCTGATTTGCTTATTAGAGCAGATTTCGTATGATTGTGAAAACTACCGCGGTACGGCGCGGTAACTGTCGCGGTGGCGGTACGGAACCTGGCCTGCTGTAGATGGAATGAAATCGCCAATGAAATCGCGCGTAGTCACGGTACGGTCACGGTCGCGGCGCGGAACAACTCTGTGGCGGTACTTTTCACAGTCATACGAAATGTGCTCTATTAGCCTGGTGTGTGGGGCAGATCTTTCAAACTAATTTTATATGTATTATCGTCGTAGGTACGACGTGGGTGTGCGAAATTCTTTGGCAAATTTGTACTGATGGAGAGATCGATAAAAGAAGCCTTAACATCCGCGTGCCATTTTTAGAAGCATATAACGTAATGAAGCAACTAGAAATGATCGACCCAAGTGATCACCCAACTGTGACGGACTGGTACCGAAATCAGCCTCACCCGCGCGTATTCAAGGTCCATTTACCGTACTTCCTGTGTCCACAGGGTACCCATGAAGCCAGACCCAAGTACATCTACATTATTCGCAACCCAAAGGACACCGCTGTGTCTTTTTATCATCACACAAGGAGATATACAGATTACGAGTTCGACAGAACATGGGATGAATATTTTGAGATGTTCATTGAAGAAAGAAGTGAGTTTAGACTCTAATTAATTAATTATTGTACATGTGGTCTGCAGCTTGGATATTATATATAGGCCTAGGGTAACTATAGCTATTGGTTACTGTCAAGTCAGTGTAAGACACGACTACTTGGTCAGTCTGCCCCTTCGTTTGCCAAAGGCCTTCCATCGGAGTAGAAACGCCTTTCGCAGACGTCATTGTTTGTGGCGTTTCTTGGTTTGGTTTTCAGCTTGCTCGTATAGCGCTGTTCACGCTGACGTCGTCCATTGTTATTAATGTGCCAACCAGAGATCGATTGGTTCACAGAACAAAGGGCGCTATTCAATCTACGGTTGGCACATTAGCATTAGAATGGCAATGTTGATAAACAATGAATAGCGCTATAGCTGAACAAAACGTGCACGTTTGTCGAGACGTGGCCGCGTTTCTCGCTCGCTGATTGGCTGCCGTTTTGACCATTCTTTTTCAGCCAATCAGAGTAAGAGATGCGCATCAATATTGATGGCCTCTGGTTTGCTTAAAGAGATAATGAAACGAGGCCTTCGTTTCCAAATATCCAACTCTACTAATGTGATTTGCGTTAAGCTTCACGAGTCCGTAAAGAAACATGTTATTGTCTCAGTAATCCAGCACCTATTATCAGTCAACCGTGAAACAAAAGAATAATTCCAATTCTAGTTTCATTTTTATAATCTGTTCTAGCTGACTATGGTTCGTGGTTTGATCACGTGCTCGGCTGGTGGAAACATCGTGACGATCCAACATCCTCTTCCTCAAATATGAAGACATGAAAAAGGTAAGGGTGCACAGGCCGACCCAGGAAGCTTTTTAAGGTAACAATAGACCATTTGCACTAACTGCGCCACGTGATCCCAACTACCTCTAAACGAGATGTTTTGTCAAAATCAGTTCCAGAAATACAAAGAACCAATTGATATTAGGCAGTAATCTCTAACCTGGAGTGACCAAGTTAGTGCAAATGGCCTATTACAGGTGTAAATTTACAAGACTTGAGAGAAAAAGGGCGTGACTGCTACGTATTCGTAAAACAGCTCAACGCTTCTGTGATAATAGCTTGTGTTTTCCACGTTCAAAATTGTTTCCCTGTTTTGGGAGAGAGTGGCTAAATTTGTTTTGCTAAATTTTACTGCTCGAATGCCTCGATGTAACCGTGCTCGATTTTTTTTCTAAGAATCTTTGAATGGACATTCTTAGCAGAACAGGACCTTAATTAAAATATAGGTTGTTATACGCGATTTTTACTGTTTTCTTTTTTCAGGATTTAAAGGGCGCTGTGCGTAAAGTAGGAACATTTCTTGGAAAAAAAATATCTGAAAGCCTGATCGCAAAAATTGCAAACCAGACATCATTTGAAGCCATGAAAGGCGGGGACCAGTTCTTCAACCACGAAAGTGAACCTTGGCTTGTACGGGAGAAGCCGATCATATTCGGAAAGGGATCGTAGGCGACTGGCGAAACTACTTCACTCCCGAACAAAACCGAAGATTTGACGAGCTTTACGCCAAGCGCATGAAAGGAAGTGGACTTACGCTCGAGTTATAGAATATTGAATTCTACTTGGTACAAATAAAGGTTGATTGTTTGATTGCTTTCAATTCATTTTCAAGCCCAGAGCTCCCCTGCGAGGCACGAGTGGCTATGGTGACATCCATTTGAGGGTCTTTGCTGATTGGCTGAAATGGCGCGCACGAATCTCGCTTGATAAAAACGTATCTGTCAAAATAGCACAGGAATTCATTTCATAGTCGTCTTTTCAAAATATACCTACGATTTGAACACTCTAAATGTAATTGTGAAGCATAGATCCACCATTTTCTTTACGTACGCGTCGGTTGGATACCAGAGCCTCCCCGCGAGGTGACGACACGGGAAGCGCTGTGCACGAGAATGGCAGGTTTTCTGCTTCATATGCGCAAAGCGCGCAACAAATGACGTATTTATTGTTCTAAATGTACAGTGCTACATCTGCGTGAAGCGTAGCACAAATGACGAATTTCTATCGTAAGTTTCGATGTCATGCTTACTCCTTGGATTTAATTTTCAAATTTCCTCCAGCAAATACAGTAAATGTATTGGAACATCTTCCGGAAAGGGGGGAGGGGGGGGGGGGGGGGGGGGTGGCCTGTGCCCCCTGGCTACGCCCCTGATTTACCATTCGCCATCCTTTCTTTTTAAGCAAATAGTATGTTTATTCGAGTATATAACGGCAGTGTGCAAATGGTCGGCTCAGAGTCACCTTTTGTGACCAAGGAACTGATAAATTTCAATAAAAATGGAGAGAAAATAAAACATTTAAAATTAAGAAGCTGCCTGTATAACACTGGACATCCTCAGAAGACCTCTCTGTGCATCCATCATCATCTGTTCAAGGAAAATAAAATCAGATGCGATGACGTGTATGCGCATGCGCAAACGGAAAACACGAAAGAATCTTCTCGTCTCCATAAAATACGTATTATGATGAATAAAAATGTCAATAGGCAACTGTGAGAACAATTTGTCTGCATTAGGCCGTTAGTTGCCAAATCAATAACCTGTCCGTATAGTTGCCGAATCAATAATCAACCAGAATAACCTTTCCCACATGGATCTCTTACACACTCATCAGACCTATAAATACGTTGATGATGCATAATAATTAGTTGATTGTTCACTAACGGTACAAGGGGCGTCCTTACATGGTCTGGTGGCCGGGCGTACTCTCACCCATAGGTATCTAGCTACTGAACAACTTAACACTCAGGATAGCGACTGTCAGGGCCGAAATCTCTGGCGTGGGCGTAAGAACCGTACGGTCGCCATACGACGCTTCAGCTCTTTGTCTGGAAGTATGGTCCTGTTTATTTTTTTGTCTTCTTTTTCTAAAGTCTGCGACAAGGCTGCATCATATTCAATATTAGGGAATATGATACGGAATGGCTTCTAAATATCCTTCCAAGGACTAAAATGTGCTATTTGGGATCTTGTTGCATGTCATTTGATTTAATACAGGTTTTCATCCATAGCCTAAATTTTCAGTCGTCTTTTAATATTTTCCTACACTCTCACAGTAGCTCACTCTAATGCTCTAATGTGGGTGACGCGCCTCGCACTGGACGCCCGTCTGCGCTGCGCTTTTTTCTCCCTTTCACCTTTTCCCCTCCCTTTCTTGTTTATAGTAATATTAGTTGAAAGTTAAGTTAACAGTGTCCAGTATATCTGAGACCCCGTCCACACTACACCGTTTTCAAACGAAAACTGTCATGTACCGACCGGGAACCCCGTGTCGGACCGTTATGTATGCGGGCTCAAACCCCCGGCCCATTATAAAAACGGATACTTTTTGCTGCGGATACGGCTATCTAATCGTTGACACACTCACGCCGAAAACGATCACCGAAAACGGATCAATCCGAAAACGCTGTCCATAGTGGAGCGATTTGAAAACGGAGCTATTTGAAAACGCTGTTTTCTAGTAGGAAAGGGTGAAAACTATCTGAAAACGATGACGTCACCACAGTAAACACAGATCGAAATGCGCATGCGTTGACCTTATTTGAGCATGCGCAATGAATGCATAAGAGCGTGTTTACGCGTTGTAGTGTGGACGGGCGAAAACGATACGAAAACGATAAATGTGGAAGCAAATCTTTTTTTAATAACCAGTGGGAGATAAGGAGAAGAGAAGACTGGAAATTCGGGTTAGCAGCTGTTTCTGAGTCTCAGTTTCACTGCAATGTTTTCTTGTTTTGTGTCACACAGGATTCGAAAGACACTGTGCGCAAAATAGCAGAATTCGTTGGCGAACTATCTGACGAGATAGTGGACAAAATAGCAAAGCAGACGTCATTTCTGCAGGCGATGAAAGGTTCCGAGCAATACTACAACGACTCAAAGATTCGCCGTTGGTTGAACCGTATACTGGGAGAAGCCGATCATATTCGGAAAGGGATCGTGGGCGATTGGCTAACTACTTCACTCCGAACAAAACCGAAGATTTGACGAGCTTTACGCCAAGTGCGTGGAAGGGAGTGGACTATCAGTCGAGTTTTAGGAACACCTTTGTTTTTTTGTGTGTTTGATGCTGGTGTTTTTTTAACACTCTTTTTGCCACATTTCAACAGAGCGGTGTGATTCATATTAAAACGAAATCCGCATAAAATCGGAAACAAATCTTGTGCCCGAAAAATATGAAGAATAGATCTTAAATTTTGGTACTTTTTTCGAAAAGCTCAAGCAGGGAAGTGGCTCAAGTAAGTAATTATTAACGATCTCAAGTAAGTATTCAATTCTACATTTTTGGCCAGCAAAGCGGGAATACAGCACAAACGGGCACAAAACATCACGGAAATCGTTCTTTCCGTGGCCTAATTTGAACGAGGACGGTTCTCTAGAGTGTCCCAGCCTGATACAAGTCCAGAGGCGAATTTTTAAGTTAGCCGTCTTCACCGGTGGGCTTCCTGTGTATCAGACACATTCTGCCCGCTTATTGGCTGTAAATGTCACGTGTTTTGAGCCCGAGTTCTCGCGCGTCCTTCGAATGTTTTAGTGTCGAGAAGAACTGCACGAGAGCATGAACTGTGAACTGCAATGTTCTAGCGAACTTCATGGTTATTCCTTCACACAATTCGAGGTCGTCAAACTACAAAGGTAAGTCCAAACCTTTGCGTAGTTTCGAATAGCCAAGGCAAGTGCTGGGTGTGCTTTCGCACACTTTTGCTCTGCTTTAAAGCGCACTGTGACTGCGTGGTGAGGTGGCGAGCTTTCTATTGATGGATTCTTTTTCTCTCTTCGCAATACCAAAAAGTCCGGTCGAGTGTCCATGTACGTAAATTTGATAGTCTCTTTTCAGTCGCATAATATAGATCATCATTATTGACCAACGTCAGGGATTCTAATCCCTGGAATTTGGCTGTTCTCCTGTCAGTCCCGTGTACGAACCTAAAACAACTCACAAGCTGCGTCACAAAACATGTCACAAAAGCTTTCTTTGTCTAGTAGAACGAATCATGATGAAGGAAAGCTCAACACAAAGGTGTCCTCTGGGAATGGTTCTTACACGGCGGAACACCCGGAATTTTACACGATGTCTGTAGATGTCTGTAGCGCCATTTCTACTAAAAATCCAATAGCGCTTTACAATAATTGTTCTACTAAATAAAATTAAATCAACTAAAAATATAAAAAATAAAAATGAATAAATAAAGAGATAAAAATGCTTACAGTGTGATAAATTACAGTGTTGTTGTGAGCCGTCAGTATTCATTCATTATTTATGCCAGGGGGTGGGCTGGCAAGAATTAAGGGGGGGCATGTTAAATTTGGCACGTTCAAGTAGGGAGTCACCAGAAAATATGAAAACAACTGTGAGGGGTCATCTATGTTTTATGGCAGTGACTTTAATTCAACATATATTGGATACAAGAGGATGCACGCCTGTAAAATTGCAACAAACTGTTCATGCATGCAGGAAATGTCCTAAAAATACAGGAAATGGTCTACTTGGTATCTAGATATTTTTAACGATTTTGCTGAATGAAAAATCTTGTCAGCCCACCCCCTGGCATAAATAATGAATGCTCTCTAACGCCTAAACAATGAAAAGGAATAATGAATAATTGAAGAAAAATGTCAAAGAATAAGGAATAATCAAGGTCCACTTATTCAGCTTCCACCCCCATTCATTGGAAGAAAATATTTCTATTGCTGTGTGACTCCGCCAAATACGGACATTTTTTCGTCCCACATAGCCGTCGATATTTTGTGGTATTGCCATCTCAAAATCGTAATTAGTTTATAGTAAACAATTCTACAAACTGTAGTATGTCTAATAGCTGATTGCATTTTTAAGTCGCACGGCCATCTCAGAAACCTTGTGTTACAAGAGCTACTGCACGTCCACTACATGCTCCTCTTCACAGGGCGCCCAAGATCAATGTTTGTGAAAAGTCGATCCTGTTTGTCCCGTTAAAATGCCCCTGTATCGCGATCGTTAAAATGCTCTAAAAACGTAAAACTATTGTCAAATTTTCAAATAAAAAAATCTTGCCTCTATACATTGTCTCTGTGATGCTTTGGAGTTCTTTATACTCCAGAAAATTGCTCCATATTGCGCAAAACAGCCTGTAAAAGCCAAAGTTCCTGACACCACTTCCCCCTTGTAAAAGAAAACACAAGGGAAGAGACTCGGGTCCTCGATAGTCGTCAGTAAATCACTCATAAAATCCACCATGTTCGCAAAATCGGCCTAGTTTTCGCATGATAGCACTTATCAATCATGCATGTATCTCACACATGTCCCTCGGGGGTTTCAACTAAACCCCGAATGGAGAAATTTGCACTTTTAAAGCCCAATCTTATAGCGAATTAGAAATTCGCTCGAGCGTGCGACCGAGGCCTCAACTACGAGTTAGTTCGAATTCCAGTCAAGCGATAACTCGCGGCTGTTCGAATAAACAAAACTACCGAAACTACCAGGTCCCCAGGCTGGCTAGTTGAAAATTGTCTGCGGTTTGTTTATTCGAACAGTCAATCTGAGCACGCAAGTTATCGATTGACTGGACTTCCAACTGACTCGTAGTCGAGGCCTCGGTCGCACGCTCGAGCGAATTTCTAATTCGCTATAAGATTGAGCTTTAAAAGTGCAAATTTCTCCATTCGGGGTTTAGTTGAAACCCCGAGGGACATGTGTGAGATACATGCATGATTGTTAAGTGCTATCATGCGAAAACTAGGCCGATTTTGCGAACATGGTGGATTTTATGAGTGATTTACTGACGACTATCGAGGACCCGAGTCTCTTCCCTTGTGTTTTCTTTTACAAGGGGGGAAGTGGTGTCAGGAACTTTGGCTTTTACAGGCTGTTTTACGCAATATGGGGCAATTTTCTGGACTACAAAGAACTCCAAAGCATCACAGAGACAATGTACAGAGGTAAGATTTTTTTTTTGAAAATTTGACAATATTTTTACGTTTTTAGAGCATTTTAACGATACAGGGGGCATTTTAACGGGACAGAACAGGATCGACTTTTCACAAACAATGATCTTGGGCGCCCTGTGTCCTCTTATGCTATGATATGTTCCAGTATATAACATTTTTAGCTTACACTTACAATTCTCTGGGCAACGTAAATAAAACAATAAATTCATAAGAAGCAGCTCTCTGCTGTACATTTTGGGGTCCATGTTAGTAAGTGCTATGTAATAGGGTGACCTCACAATTTTTAGTGCATCTTTGTTGAGCTATTGTAAGAAGTGGGAGGGTGGTAGGGGGTGGGTTGTTGCCAGGTTTTCCACAAACAATGACAAAGAGCAAAACCAAATCAAGCCCTTCCCATACACACTTATCTCACTCATAGGAATGAGCACTAGATGTTTAGGAAGGAAGCTACCCATCCCATCCCAACTCCCTTATAAAATGTAAACCTCTTTCTAAACAACACAGAAGAAAACAGCAGTAAGAGCTTTTCTCAAATGTTTCGATTTATCATTTGAAGTTGGCTAGATATACTATAGTTGTGAAAAGGTCCTATTTTTTCATAAAAGTAAGTGTAACGGTCTCAGCAATCAACATGAATAAATCCTGGGAAAATATCCAGCATGTTTGTTGTAGAATGTGTGTCATATAAGAACATTATTAAATTTCATTTGAAAAAGCTTAGCTAAGCACTTCTCTATCCCTGTACCTTCAAAAATGCATGATAAAACAAATGGGCAATTACAGAAAATATATGTACCCGGAGACGGGCGGCATTTGGAAATTCTGAATGGAAGGTTGTTTTTGTTGTTTTTGTTAATCTTTATTATTTATATATTATATTAATAAAAATTACAGACACACATAACAAAAAAACATATACACACCAATTTTAACATACATTTTTAACATAATTTCAAAACACATGCTAACCCGCTAAATAAGAGCAGAAGTTGCAATTGGGCAATTCCAGAAAATAAAGGTACCCCCCCACGGGCGGCATTTGGAAATTCCGAAGGGATGGGGGGGTTTAAGAGCTCGGAATTCTGATTGCAAGGGGGGGTTTTCGAAGCTGGATTTCTTGTCACAAGGGGGGGGGGGGGTCTGAAGATGCCCAACTTCTGAGAAGGAGTTCGCGTGTTTTTCAGTCTGCTAAAATAGCGTTTTTCAGAAAGAAAATAACGTCATTTCACGCGCGGAAAAACAGTCTTCGCCGCCATTCGATATATAGAGAATGCTTGCCAGTTCGTACTTGTCCCTTCTAAGACAGAATCTCCATAATTTTCTACTGATTTCGACTGTTAGTTCAATCACGCAGCAGGTTCAACTTTGTACAATCACACATTGAAATTAATATAAATGATGTTGGCGATACGGGATAAGTTGAGCTTGCATGGACGCGCAACTTTCACCAAAACCCGCCGCAACTTTCCCTAACATATCTAATGAAATCCCGGAACAACACGGTATAGTTTAATAAAATGCATGTTGAAAAATATGTTTTTCTTTTACTCCTTTTTAGAGTTTTTATATGGGTTTTTCCTAAGCCTCAAATATTCGAAGATCCGCAAAAAAGTAACAACTAGGCTTTCCAAGCTTGGTCTAGCTCATTCTAACGTGTTTGGTTATACGGTATTGGTTATATTTGGAAAAATTGTTTTAGAAAGCGATTTGAAAATGTGTGTTGCAAGTAAATAGCTTCCACACTTCATTTGAAATGTCTAAAATTCCCTAAAATTCAAATCTTACAAAATAGCCAGTAACAAGAGTAGATTAACAAGAGTTAGAATCTTTCCCTACTGTATTTGTCCACATCACAATCAGAAAAGTGTCTATTTTTAGATTTGAGTTTCGCGCGCGAAAGTATTCGAATGCTAAGGCTCGAATGCTCGTATACCCAATACACAACAAAATAGAGAATATCCTACCTTATCTTTGCGATTTTAACGGTTTTTCCATTGATCTGCGATTTGATTTTAGGCTGGATCTCACAACTGTTCGCGTGGCGAGAAAGTGGGAACCCTGTGGATGACGAATTTTCGCGGGCATCCTAGTCTAAAAATAGACACTTTTCTGACTGTGATTCGGGCGTACATAGTAAATATGGAAATCTTGGTAATCCACTCTTGCCAGTAAGCTCCTAGTTTAACACGCTAAAAATGTAGAGCTCATATTCAGTGGATGTTGTGAATGCCGGTGGTATTTTTTTCTTCAAAATCAAACTATCATGCTCTGTATTAATATTCTGAAACAAGATTATGCGCTTTTTGTGTTTTCTTTACTTTGCAAATTTAATAAATTCCCGCAACAACCCCGCAACTTTTGCCTTTTTCTCCGCAACGTTTCCCTCTCGCAAATTTTTACTTTTTCTCGCAATAATAAACAAGGTGGTGATTATTGAAACAAGGGGAGGGGGGGGGGGGGGGGGGGGGGGGGTAAAAGTTGAAATTTCTAAAGGGGAGGGGGGTTTAACCTACCTGGAATTCTATATGCACGGGGGGGGGGGGTAAACCATTTTGGAAATTCTGGATGCATGGGGGGGTCAAAAACTAGTGCCGCCCGTGGGGGGGGGGGGGGTACCTTTATTTTCTGGAATTGCACATTATCGAGTAATGAAAAAAAAATCGCTCGCATTTTCTAGCGAACTGTCTTGTTGTTTCAAAAAATAATTTAAAATAAATAAAATGTCTCAGCCTGATCTCTGTTGACAAAAAATACGACATTACCACAGTAAATATATATATGTTATTTACCGGCTGGGAGGTCCGTGTAGGAAAAAACTGTGACCGAGGGCTGGAAAATGTTGACCGAGGCCGGAGGCCGAGGTCAACATTTTTCAGGCCGAGGTCACAGTTTTTCCCTATACGGACCGACCTAAAGCCGGTAAATAACTTATTTATTTTTTTCCAACTCAAAAATTTCATTTTTTCGATGAAAACAAGCGCGCGAAAATGGTTACCGTGACCTAGGTCAGAGATGGGAAAATATTGCCCCCCCGCGCGCGCTCTAAGAACCAATCAGAATGCAGGATTTGTTACCGTGCCCTCGAGGAAAAAAAATAGAAGCTTAAAAGAGTGGACAACGTGTTTGTCGTTCAACTGGTCGCGACGCTTTTATTCATTGTGGCTTGCCCATTTAGCTTGTAGATCTCATCTATACAAAATAAATTCATCTTGTGACTAAAAAAAAAAGAATTTCTAACCCTGACCCCCATACCGAAAGGGGAGCATAAGGTTGAAATCTGTTATCTTTGTATGGAAGATCTTTCCTGCTCAACACGTGAAAGAATTTGAATGAGTTGGTGATTGGCCACTATAATGGTAGAAAGCCGATTCGTGCGCGAGCACTTGGTCACCAAGGTGATGAGTGCGGCTCTGTACTCGGTCATCCTTGCTAGGTACACTACAGGATTCACCAAACTGTTCCCATAGCGAAGGGCGTTGGTGACAAAATTGGTGACTCGGTCGGACGCGCTGCTGGCGTCATACGGCAAAACCGCTTCGATGACATCGGGTAACCATGTTAGTAACGACACTAGGGTGACAATGAATAGTGTCGTGACGAGTTCTTGGTCACGTTTCTGTGATCTAGTCAGTAAGGCGTGCCGAAGTTTGAGCTGATTTCTAACATTGATGAATATGGCGATATAAGAAAGACAAATAACAAACAACCCTATTGAGCCCATAGCAGCAGAAATGTAGAAATACAGTGAAGACGAACACAAGTATAGAACCTGATTGCACGCTGCCACGAACCACTGTAGTACGATGAACAACACATAGATTTTGTTTCCAAGAACATGGTGACGTAAGGGGCACAGAGTTGCATGTAGACGTTCGAGCGATATTAAGACCAAACCCACAAATGATGCCACCGAAAACAAAATATCAGCTGATGCTAGAACCTGAAAGTTTTCTGACATAGACGTGCCTGCTTCGAGTTCCCTTTTCAAAGACAATCCGGTTGCGTACGACACAACGATTACCCCTACTAGAAAATCTGCAGTGCAAAGAACCAAGGGAAGGTACACGCTCCGCTTACAGAGATGTGGATTCAGAACAAACACGAGAATGGTCACAAAATTAAGGCAGATAATTGAGGTTCCCTCCGCGAAAAATACCTTGTTTTCATAGCGTATCTTATACGTGGATTTCTCGATGGACGATTGGTTTGAGGTTTGCATATTTGTGAGTGACCTGAATGGAAGAGTCATTCTTTTTCTTCTTGTTTCAGCTGTGGAGGTCTTTGTCCTCTGCCTTCAAAGTTCGAGCTGTGGTGTAATAAGCACACGCACAGACGTACAATGTAATGACAACTCAGCTCGACTTTCTTCATTTAAAGATCATGACAATTATATCGTAATGTTGACGAACAAAGTAGTCCCAAGGGTCATCGTTCTTAAATTCCCTATCGATGCAAAAGTACTTTCGATTAAATTTTCAGAGTCAAAGACCTGTTATCTGGCACGACGAATAGCATGAAATTTTTGTTTATTGAAGCCGTGGGTTTTACAGACCGTGCAGAGAGGCGCGCTAGTATCAGTACTAACTTGGCGGAAGATGAAACGGCGATGTGCCGCAATCTTTGACAATTTTAGACAGCAGTGACAAATTCAGCTATAGTCCTAGAATTGGATGAGCTCACCTGTCTGAGTCAAAAACGTTTCATTGTTAGGGAGCAAGTGGATTGGGCAGATATAGAAGCCGTGTGTAGATTAAGAATCTAAACTGGAGATCTTTATTTAAAATACGGATATGAGTATTGCAGGGAGATGATAATGTGATAAATATGAATGACAGATCGGGACGTTAATAGAGAGAAATGAGCAGATGCAATTTAGTAAAATACGAAAAAAAAGAATTTGGTGTCCCCATTGGTGGGGTCTGCATTTGATATCCTCTTTTCTGTTCATATTTGACACTAGAAATGTATGAAACGGTTTAGTGAACGTGTTTCTTGTTTCGCCACATAATTATTTTATATATGTTACACCCTTTTACCTTTAAGTTAATAGGTGAACACGATGACAACTGCGAAAATCATTTACTATCATTCGTCGTGAAAAAATCCTTTACACGATGATCGAAGTTTCGTCATCCGAAAAAAAACGAAAAATCAATCGAGGGGAATGTTACGACTGGTAGCAGCGACGACAGCAACGAGGACGACGACGTATCACTGAACTTCGTCTACTCGTTTGTTCACATTTCTCAATATTCAGCAACGGTTTGGAATTCACCATTGCATTTGAACTTTGATAGCAGCAAATCGACGTCCAACTGCAATCATGTCATACAAAATTATAACAAAATCAGTAGCCGCTCTCAAGTTCTAGTCAGAACGTGAAACAAAGCTTGCCTGAACATCTACATATATTCACTTAATTACCGCGAACATAACATCTAATTTACCCCGACCTGCTTCCAGTCTGACCTGGATAGCTCAGCTGGTAGAGCATCGGATGTACAATTCTGAAGGTCGTGGGTTCGAATCCCTCTCGGGGTCAGATATTTTTTCTCTTTCTCCGCTTACTAGGGCTAACGCTCAGAAGCACACATGGGACCATTTCATTAGCACGTTAGCTTTCACACAAGGTTAATTCCTTATCTCCACTCTGTGAAACAAAGCAGTTTCACGTAACGGTTGAAATGCATTTGATTTCATACATTTGCACGTGCGCCCTGTAATCAAGTGTATTGTTCTCTGCCGTTGTCGTCTTCGTCGTCGTCGCAGCTTAAGGTCCCTTGATGGCCAGAAAACGCTCCAGAGGACACAGGGTCCCCAATTGTGTGTGTGTGTTTGTAAACATTGCTTAATTAATCGAATGGTTTTATTGTGTGTGACTATTAGTTTATAGAACATATATGAAAAGGTGTAGATGTTCAGGCATGCCTGTATATGAAAAGGGAAGGTAGTACGGTCCATTTTCTTCTGTGTTGGTGGAGACAACAACGGAACTCGCTAAATACTAGCGCAAATGGCCTGAAACAGGTAAGAATATTACTACGATTTTTCCGAGTTTATTTCACCGTAGAGTGTACAGCTATTGTGACTCCATATATTTATTATAAACAAAGAGACGCGACGTATTTGCTCATACATTTCTTGTAAAAAATAAGCCAGAATAAAAAGACGAAGTTTCGAAAATTCACATCTCAGCCAGTATTCAAGCAATTTTCACCAAACTTTGCAATTTTACTAATACGGATGTGTAGAATTGAATACTGGATTCCTTTTTCTGATAACTATTATATATTTTTAATCAAGAGTGGATTACCAAGAGTTTCCATATTACTATGTACGCCCGAATCACAGTCAGAAAAGTGTCTATTTTTAGAACTAGGTTTCCCACGAAAATTCGTCATCCACAGGGTTCCCACTTTCTCGCCACGCGAAGAGTTGTGAGATCCAGCCTAAAATTAAATCACAGATCATTCGAAAAACCTTTAAAGTCGCAAAGATAAGGTAGGATATTCTCTATTTTTTTGTGTATTGGGTATACGATGAATTCAGGGGAATCAAGAGGGGATTCGAATACTTTCGCGCGCGAAATTCAAATCTAAAAATAGACACTTTGCTGACTGTGATGTGGACAAATACAGTAGGGAAAGATTCTAACTCTTGTTAATCCACTCTTGTTTTAATCAATATTGCGTTTAATTAACAATTAGTCGCCGAAGACGACTTAAATATCGGCGAATAGTCACCAAGACGAAGTCGAAAATCTATAAATTAATATATCAAAACCTCCTGCACTCTTATGAATGCTTTGTTTAAGCTCATGAATTATTAATGTACTGAGGGCTAACCGACAGCCACATGGCAGCACTTGCTAAATAAAACAACAAGTGCTCGTCTAAATTCTGAAATTTTAAAGAAATATACTATGGGATTTATAAGGAGTTACTATAACGCAGTGAGTTAGTTGTAAAGCCTATAAACCTGGTAGATAAGTCAAACTCCTGGAGTGGCAACGCCGACTCGATGATATCCGGTAGCCAGGCTAACATAGACACAAAAGTCACCAAAGCTAAAGTTTTTGCGAGTTCTCTTTCGCGCTGTTGCGCTCCATTATTAGCCGCTTGATGATGCTCTTATGCTGGAGTTTGACTTTGATGAATATCGCCATGTAGGAGACACAGATCAGTACGAGACCAAGCACCCCAACGGCACCGGATAGATGAAAATAATAAAAAGGAATCAAAATGTACACCATTAAAGCTGAAACAGCCATTGTCCACTGTAAGAAAAAGGCAAAGTAATAGGCTCGGTTCCCCAAGTTGCGATGACTTAAAGGCCACACCATAGCCCAGAGCCTTTCAAGAGCGATCAGAACCAGTCCTGAGAATGACGCCGTCAGTGTCAGGATATCGAGCGCCGAGATGCCGTGAAAATTGTAGGATATTGTACCATATTCAAGCTCGGTCTTTAGAGACATCGATGTAGCATAGGCTACTGCCACCACGCCTACACAAAAGTCTGCAGCGCATAGACCGAGAGGCAGAAAAACACTCCGTTTTCGCAAGTTTTTGTTTACCAGAAAGACAATTATAGTGAGAAGATTACAAAGGACGATTAGAAAGCCCAAGACAAAATAAACTGCATGCTCGTACCGCACATTATAAGTTGTCTTTGTAGCGCTGGCCGACTCGTTTGTGTGTGCCATTTTGGCCTTGGTCATCGATAATCCGACTAGGCATAGTAGATTGCCATGTGTTATACCTTCTATCGGAACTTAATTAAATGTTCTGAAATAAATGAAGCGGTATTGGGCTAGATAAAGACAACATTCTCTCACTTCAATATTTAGTTGATTTTTCCCTAATTCTTTAGTATGTTTGGAGCTCGCCTACTATAAAAGTTTGATGTTACCCAATTAGACACAAATTAATCATCTCGCAATATATTATAAGAAAAGCTGGCTGAGAGTTCCCTGCAGATTTTCTGCCCTGCTCCTTCTATCCGTTTTTTCTCATTGATAAAAATGGGATTTGAGGTGACAAAGGAGGGCGTTTTCACATGTGCCTTAGTGGCACCTCATTCATCACATGCTTCAGTATTAACTTAACCGTTTTTTATTTGGTAATATGTCATGATATATTTTGAATTGATGATAATGGTTGGAGTCGCTTTCTTTTGATTTTTGACAATTAACGTATAAACGAGATCAAAGTATATCATCCCTTACCTGAAAACACAAGGGTAGGAAGCTGGGGCTGAATAAATATGTCTGCCTTTTATTTGGTTCGATATCATTATTATGTTCAAGAGATATGACAATTTACAATATCACGTATTATAAAATAGCAAAGACAACGCGCGCTCTGATTGGTTGAGAGCTGTGCATTCTCGCACTATAAACGCACGGCAGATGCCTACGGCTCGTGAGTTTCAAACTTTTCTCGTGTTTTTCCAGCATCCATCGTGCGTTTATAACATAAACCACGGAAATCTGTTTTTTATTGCTTTAATAATATACAGGGCAAAAATTACTCGATGCTGATTGGCTAAGAGCGAGGGCATTTTTTCTTTATTGAGGGCAAAATTACTTCGCACACGTCTGAATACGTGCAGTCAACACGCGCGCTGAATTTTGCCCTTTTATATCATAAACATGTAGACGGTTCGGGCAATTTTGGAAAATAATTGAAAACACTCGTGAAATTAATCCTAATTTTACTCGGCCCCATGCGATTACCTATACAAAGAAAAAGGCATTTGTTTCAAGGACGCGGCGAACCAGGGACGTGTGAGCCCAATATTTGAAAAGAAGGTAAAAATACTAATGGCTGGAACGGGTCTGACAAGGAGTCGCAGTAATTGGCGAAAGCTGTTGTGCTATCCTTCCATTTCTTTTCCTTCTTTTCTACTTAACTTTATATGTTTTTTTCGCGTTTGTACTTATAGAAACGATAAAGCTAAATAAATAAATAAGAAATAATGCCAACACTGATGAATGCTACGGGACCGATGATCAATTTCATTAGGGATCCTCAGGCATGAAAATAAACGCATTTGTTGCGTTTTCCTATATGACACTTTAATTATTTTTTTTTCTTGATTGTTACTGTCAGGCTAACATCTGACCTATTGTTGGTTTATAATAACCATTTGCGCGCTTGTTTTCATGATCAACATAGAGCGATTTTCATATGAGCGATTTTCATAAAACCAATCTCAAAGTAATTACCCCATTCTGAATAAAACAAAGTAATTGCGAATTACTCCACGACAGTCATCTGAAATCTGCTCTAAAACAAAATCATATTAAAGCAAAATCAATAAACAAGTCATTTACCGGCTTTAGGTCGATTATAGAGTACAATCGTATGATATCTCTTTTTTGTGGAAATTGAGAACGAGATATCATACGATTCAAGTATATTCAAAGTCTTCAGTCGGTAGATTCCGCCGAAAATAGCACTCAAAAAGGCAATATCGCCCTCGTCGCTGCGCGTCACTCTTTTTTCGTGCTATTTTCTTAGCGGAATCTAGCCTCTTGAAGCTTTGAATAATCCTATAAAGTTGTGACCCCGTCTTTGCCTCCTTTTTTAAACTCACTTCTCCGGTGTTTGTGAATCCTGATGAAACACGCTGTCTCGTGTTTGATATATTACATACAAATGAGAGACTATTGCTGGCAGTAAACTACAATGATCACGCAGGGAGAACTTTTTAGGAAAAAAATAAATGTAATAACTAGGAATATCTTTCAGATAGGGGAATGCTCGGATGCCTGGTAGTTTATTTCGACACTAGTGTTGCGTGACGTGACAATTTGAGAGGGGGAGTAGACAGAATAATCATTGGGAAAGTGTTCTTCGAAACGTGATTTATGAACTGTTTCAACAACGTAGTTCCATCATACGCGATTACGTGTCATACGTGACGTAGTTTTGGTAGCTAGACACTGAACCAACATACGAGTGTTGTGGTAGCCAGTCCCCCCCTCCCATTACCAACCCGTTCCCGCGATTTTTTCTTTTTTGTTACTAAATCCAAGATGGCGGTCGCGCCAGTAAAGTTGGCTTTTTTGGCCTAAAATTAAGCTTTTGTGCACACTAGCCACATAACGACATTAGAGTGTTATGTGAACCCCGTAAAACTGTAAGAAAACAACAAAAATGAACACCGTTTTTTAAAGATTGCTTTATTTCTATAGCAATGTGTGATTATTTAATCTTTTTTTTGCCTTTCGAGTGTGAGAATTTTGTTCGCGTGACGCTGTGCTTATGTCGTTAAGTCGCTAGTGTGCACTAGGCTTTCATATTCTCTAGCGTCTGCTAGCATGCTAGTGTATTACGAAACAGGTCTTCGTGTGCCATTGACGCTTTGATGACCTTTAGCATGGCGTTTTGCTATGAAATTCAATTTTGGAAATACGTCGGATCTTAGCTGTTAATAGTATTGGAATCACGTCGGATCTTTAACACTATGACTAAATGTAATAAAACATCAATTTTAATGTGCAATAACTTGAAAAATTATTACGATGCTAAAAATCAACTGTAATTTGTAAATACAAAAGATCCAGTATAAATCCATATATTCCTATTCAATAAAGGTTATTTTGGTGTATGGTCTTTCAATTTTTGAATAAAACAAGGGATTCTATTGTTTTAATGACAAAGACTTTCATCGACCAAAGACCAAAGCAACCGTTTATGAATTAGGTCTCTCTGTTTACGATAAAATTATTCTCTGAACGTATCAGGCTTTGTTTCCTTCATCTCGAATGATTGCTGTTTCAAAGAGCATGAAAATGTCCGTCCTAAATGTAATTATCAATTGTTGCAATTTCTGATGGAAGCATATGTCCTGTTGTTTGTGTTAACAATAGACGTTTCCCGCATCCGTTTCAAAGATCACGAAACAAGTTTTATGTCGAGGCGGGCCTTGATAGCCAGATGAATGTTCTGTATCGACTGTTTCGTGATGATGGAAGGGAATGCGGAAAAATCCCTTGTTTAATAACAGTATAACCAATAACTTAAAACTGGAACGTTTAGCTGACGTATACGAAAAAGCTGCATGGGCGTTGCTGTATAAAATTAATTGATACGATATCGTATTTGTTGATTGATTTATCTAAGGTCCAATTAAACAATGACGGTTTATTGTAAAAACTGTAACGTAGTGACATAGCATATTCAAATGTAAACGTTTTAACGATTTGTATTTTGTTCTCATAGTCTGTCGCGAATGACCGTCTTCAATGACAGGTTTTCTGTAAATCCTATTTGTTGATTGATTGTATCTTGGAGTCCGAAATATTGTACGTGATGCTAACATCGGAGGATGTTAAGAGTGCCTCCTCTATATCAGTTTGTGAAAGAGTGGTTTTCAGTTCCACGCCATTGAGCTCCAAGATGGCTTTTAACTCATTTGAAAATGCTGTTAAATATAACTTCTTGTTAGTTTCCGTGTTTTCCACAAAGATCCTTGCATACCAACGCTGGGTGGAATTTGTAGCTCTTTGTTTGAGATCGCATGGTTGGCAATGTAATAGATTTCCTCGTTGTACTGCCTTTTTCCACACGATGAACAGCAGTTGTATTGCTGTATTGATTTCACTCCCAAAATAACAAATGTCGCTGTGTTGGTTGATAACACTAGCGGGGATACTCTGACATCCGCTATCTTTGAAAGTGGCGCTGTTTCCTTGAACGAGAAGCCATCTTGTGGGTTGGTAACCAAAATCTCCGAAGTCGTGTTGTCTCGTCTGACTTGCAAGTTAACAAACTCGTATGTTTTGTTTTCTTCTATGTCTTCCAGCTCTCCCCAAAATGCTGCCGAAATGGAATCTGTTTCATCTACTAGGGTTGCCCATCTCTTAGGTTTTTCCCCAGAGCTTGTGATTTGTTTTCTTGTTGCCGTCAGGTGGTGGACCTTGGCTTTAAAGGACACCAGGTTGTACACTGGGAGGGTCTTTGCTGTCTGTATTGTTGCTGCTTTTTGTTCAAACGGGGTGAATGAAAGGTGCTCATTTGACAGTTGAACCTGGGTGTAATTGTGGATAACAATGTTCTCATACTGTGAATTGTAGTCGAACTTCTTAATTTGATTGGGCTCTTATTCTCAAACGCTTGCTTCAACGTTTTTGCCTTGGATGGCGAGAAACATATCGCCTTAACTGATGCTGACTCGGAGTTTTGCACTTGACATGTCGAGAATTTTGGAGCTGGCGTGAAGTTATGGACATACCCGAGTATTGGTTCATCTGAAAAAGATATGAACAGTTAATTTTCTTTTTTTTTTGGAGGGGGGGGGGGGGGGGAGATACATCATGTCAGATTAAATGTATTGCTAATGTAAGCTGTCATGCCCAGTTATGCAAAAGTAAAATGTTTCGTCGTGACATTTTGTTTTCTCATAACTGAAAATGACATCCGTCATTCCAGATTTCCAGACTTCATCTGGATGAATGCTGAGTCAGCAATTTGTATGTTACTGCCTGTTGCATATGCCATATGCATTCGTACCTTATGGTTGAATGCACGGTTTCTCTTATGTGTGGCACTCCAGGTTAGGAGGAAGTTATAAACTTACTTGTATCTGGTGTTTCTGCCTTGATGATTGTTGAAGTACTTGGTGCATCTAAGATTAAAAATGGTTTCTTGTTTGAGATTTATAATGGAAATTGAACTAAGTGGAGGGTAATTTGGTCTGAAATCATACGGAAATCGACCGGGCGTGCAGTGATTTCGGACCAAAATTGCCCGACACAAAGTCTAATTACCACTTTATTACATCCATTTTGTAATCAGATTGATTGACACTCATTTTAGATTATGAATAAGCATTAATTTAACTGATCGAGTTCGGCTTTTCAGTGCCTTGCTTTCAAAGGCACAATGTACTTTGATAAGAAATGACTTGCAATGCGATGTGTATTTTACTGCCAGTAGTACACGCAGTTGCACGTATTGTAATATTTCATGAGTATTTTGACCTAATCGCTTAGAGAACAATAAGGACAGATGTTAAAATGGCGATATTGATGAAGGATTTTAACATTCTGAATGCACATTCAGTGAATTGTCCAGGTTAGGAGCAAGTTATAAACTTACTTGTATCTGGTGTTTCTGCCATTGTGTTTGATGAAGTACTTGGTGCATCTACGATTAAAAATAGTTTTTTGTTTGAGATTTTACTAATAATTATAATTCTGTTTACATAAACTTTCATAAGGAATGACTAGCAATGTGTATTTTACTGCCAGCGGTACATGCGGTAACATGTATTGTAATATTTCATGAGGATTTTGACCTAATCCCCTAGAGAACAATAAAGTTTTTTAACAGTCTGTAATTTTAAGATAAAGTTTTATTTTACAAACAGTTCTTACCTTTATTGTCTAAATCCATTTTGGTGGTAATTTGTAAAAAACTAGAAAATAAGATAAATAAGATTGAAATCCTGAGCGGCTGCAATGAGGCTCCTTATTATTTTGATCAAAGTGTATGGGTAACTGAGTGATTTGTTTCCAAAGGCAAATAATATTAAAAGATTTTCAGATTTTCTGTTATTTATAGAAAGTACAAAAAAAAATCTCAGGTCAATGTTACTGGGGGAATGAGGTAAGGGAGAACCTGTAAGACCTGTTAGAAACATGTAGCAAAAGATCTTTCCCTGATGGGAAGGCAGACAGGTGACAAACACAATTGTGTTGATGTAATTGCTTGCGAAACCCTTGGGTGGTGGAAAACGGTTGTAAATGTTAACCTAAACAATGGTAACTTACCAACACTATTGGAAAAACTTGGCATTCTGTAAAAAGAAAATGCATTAATATATGAATGGATAAGATGTGTTAATGTTGTTGCAATCGTACTTACTTTGGGTTCCATAGTTTCAACTTTTATCAGATATTTTACAGTGCAACTAATCCAGCAAAAGTCACCCAAACAATTTTTCTTACAAGTTAGTCAATCACAATTGAGCATTTCAACAACAGATGGAATAATAGATTTCCTGTTTTCAATGAAAACATGCAATATTTTACCTGAAATCAATAAATATGCCCAAGAATACATTTTGATCCATTCATTTGACCAAACTTTACCAAAATAATGTAAAATCAAAAATAATTGTTTGGCTGGCCTTGGTTGGCGTAGCCGCACTGTGAACATTTGTTTTGCTTTGTAGTTAACCCAAATTGAACATTGTTTCAGTTTTGTGTCAAACATCTTTTTTCCTGTTTTTTAATATGGGGTAGGTCCATGCAGTTTCAGCCTGAGATTTTTCAAAGCAATTTATTTATGCAATTATATGAATGCCTTGCATGTTGCTTCTGCTAACATATCAAGTCTATTTTCCTCTTCTAAGCGAAAATGTAGTGTTGGTGATGACTTTAAACGTGATAATCTTTGATAAGTCATGGGCTCTATAATACATGAAGATAAAGCCTTTACTCTGCTTATTGCAACATATGAAATGCCAAAAGTTGCTTCCTTTTTTCCAATACCAACCCATGCTTTTGGTAAAGTTAGTCCCTGACTTTTGTGGATTGTTATTGCCCACGCAAGCTTAAGAGGTAATTGTTGTCTTTCATGGATGCCATCTAACAAGTAAGCTGATGCAGTTATGGGACATATAGGTACACATGATGGTTCTGTGTTTAAAATAGATGGGCCTGTATAGTTGTCAAACTGAACAATGACTGCAATGGGCAAATCCGGTGGTTGATTATCTGTATGGTAAATAATATGTTTCACGATTCCTGTAGCTCCATTGCAGAGACCAACACTTGGCCATAAATTCATGGTTAGCATCACCTTTGCACCGTTTGCGATAATAATGTATGGTTCTAAACCTGACATTTCATCTGGGCTGGCCTTTTTTGCTAAAGGTGATGAATGGCGGGCATTAATGTTAGCAATAGGTTTCCTCAATTCCGTTAGTTTGTTAAAATTGAATTTTCCAACATCTTCATTACTGTAGAATAATCTTATAGCTCCTTCAAACTCTTGTAAATTAGAGACTTTAGAAGGTTGCCGTGTGAGTAGCAATTTCCAGTCATCAACAGTTGTTTGACCTTTACGTAACCGTAATAACAAGTTGCGGAACTGTTCTTGATTTGGGTCAGTACCCTGGACACGCTGATTCACAGTTAATTTGATAACTTTATCAAACATTCTGTATGCAAGATAACCTTGTTCTCCAATATTATTGCTTGGTTTAGCATGGTAAAGAGGTTTGTCACCAACTGGCGGTAATTGTCCAGGATCGCCAGTTAAAATTATTGAAAAGCCTCCAAATGGCTGGTCATAATGTCCTGTTACTTGTTTGCAACGTCTGTCTATCCAGCCAAACATAACTTGTCCTAGCATTGAGTATTCATCAATGATTATGTACTCTATATCCTTAAGAGCTTCTTGTAATCTACTCAAGCTTTGCCCAGTAAGGTCTTTATGACCCCTTGGACCTACAGGTAGTTTCAACAGGGAATGGATAGTAACTCCTTGTATGTTATAAGATGCTTTTCCTGTTGTTGCAGCTACAGCACACCTTTTTTTTAAAAGTGAACGGATAGCATTGATGAGATAGCTTTTTCCAGTTCCCGCTACTCCAATCAAAATAAGGCAAAGACTTTCTTTGGCAATCAAAGCATTATCTGAATGTGACCTTACAATGTTGTAAGCTATATCTTGCATTTCACTAAATGTAGCCGTGTTTACACTTGTGTAGGTTGGCAGATTTAATGTTGATTGTTCTTTTTTGTTTTCACCCATTTTGGCATTTCACCAATCTGTTGATGATTATAGTAAATCCTGTCCTGGTGCCAGTCACATCCATCTTCTGAGCGATCTTGAAAAGATTTTTGGAATGGTGTATGGAGATCACTTAAAATCATCCATTCCTCACGAATGTTGGTATCAGATTCAGAATGGTCTGTTTCATCATCTATAACCTGCTGCATTTTGATAACATCCTGGAGTTTGTCAAACCATTCTGGAACAACCTTCTGTGCATATGGTGTTTGAAGAAATTCTTGCCATTGTTGGATGAAGTTCTCATTTGTTGCCTCTAAATTATTCCAAGCATCATCTTGTGATAATTTCCAAGGTTTATATCTTATTAATTGATATTTACAATAAAATGGGAAATTTGGACCTTTTGGATTTGAAGAGTAGGTAGGGAAAATTCTTGGTACGACATTATCTGCCTGTTTGGTAAGTTTCTTATTGACAACTTTATATTTAGTTGCAAATTCTACAAAATTGAGGTTACTAACTTCATTGGATTTTTCATAATTCAATCGATTGGCATAAAGGTCCAAGAGGGAGTCCTCAGAGCAAGCTTTTCCTTTTTCAGTAGAGGCTACTTTTAATTTGCGAGACCCTATCAAACTGACAGGTATTACATGGAATGAAGAACTATGAAATTTTAAGGAAAGAAGGTGATGCATGATCTCCTGTGCTGAATAATCTCTCTCACCCAGGGTTTTCATGATTATCTTTTTAATAGCCCTGTGAGGGTTACTATTACTTGGGACATTAACAATGGTATTAAAGGCTGTTTTTAACAGTGGAGTGCGTGGTTCCCCTTTGGCTGCATACTTGGTAAGATATTCCACACAAGCATAGTGATCAATAACTACTTGAATATCACAATTTGCTCTCCAACTTTGCAACTGTAGCTGCTGATTATTGTTCAAGCGATTGTCATTTCTTGCAGTAACAATCTTTGCTCTGTATTGTGTATCACCACTGTTGCTGTGAATTGGCTCAAAAACTAATTTAGTTTGTTGGCAATAGTCAATAGGAAAATTAAAGCGACACTTCAATTCGTTTTCATTATTTCGTTTTCTAAGGCAATAGGCAGTGCTGCATCGAGTGTGACGCTGCACCATGTTTAGTAAATCACAATAATCTGATTGCATGTCAGAATTCATAATGTCCTGACCATATCTCTTCTGGCAAGGATGAATTTGTGGTCTTATCCACATGTCTTCATCTGGGGGATTTGGATTTATTGTAGTAAGTAACCAATCCACATACTGACAGATTCTCTTGCTGGCCTTAATACCAGCCTCAATTTCAACTTCAAGATTTGAAATGGCTCTATTGTCATTACTATTATCTCTGCATTTCTCTGCCAGGAAACCTTTTAGTGCAATCTTTGTAAGCTCACATAAGCCAGGGTCATTTTTAAGTTTGGCTGTACCATGACAGTGGATGCTGCCTCGTCCTTGATACTCAAACCTGTACCAGTGCCACTCAGCATCAAGAGTGTCATATAGCCAATGTTTAACAAAACTTTCAACTCGTTTAGTAAAGAACCAGTCAACAATATGTGGATTATCAATAACATTCTGGCGTCTTTCTTCACTGCTGACAGCACCACTGCTGAGCAAATCATGTAACTCTGGCCAGTGCATATCAGCACATGAGAATGTGAAAAAGAAAGTTGGTGTACCAACTGTAGTAACTATAGCTTTAAGCTCTTCTCTAACTTTATACCAATATGAATTCGTGCCAGGTATGTTTGCAACATACCTGGAAACTTTAGACATAAAAGTTGGTGAACTATCAGTAGCAGCCATTTCTTGTAATTCATCAATTGTCAAATGAGCCTCTCCTGGGTTTTGTTTTAAAAATATTCCACTTTGTTGCAATGTTCTCTTTCTTAGAATCATGTCAAAAGCCCAGTATGAAAATCTGGGGTGGCTAGCAAATCGGTAATACCACTTATTTTTCCGTCTTTCTGCAAACTTTAGTAAATGTTTGATACTTTCATGGAGTGTTACATCTCTCACAACTGATGGATTTGTTGGATCACCTAGCCCATAAGGAAATAATGTTGGAAATGCCATGGTCGCAAGAAATGGAGTATTATATTCATTTATTGGTTGCTCATCTTGTGATGGCCAATTCAGTGGTTTGTCGGCAGAGAGGCAATTCCTAATTGCAGTCAATTCCTGTGGCTGCTGACTTATCATATACAACATCATCTACATTTTCCCCAGTAGGGCCTTGATCTGGTTCATTTGTATCTTCTAATAAAATATCATTGTCTGACTCAACTGTCAAAAGGCTAGGAGGAATGCCATCATCTGGTAAACAGTTCAGTGCATTGTTATCAATATTTACATCTGAATAATGTGGATTATTCTGTACAAGCCAATGCAAAGCATTGTAAACTTTTTGTTTTCTAACATTAACATCTTTAAAGGTGTTGTTTTTCCCTTTTGTTCTTACTATTATGACCGGAATATCTTTGGGATATCTTGGTAAAGTGGATGCAAGCTCTTTTATATTTTGGGGCAAATTTATACAATGGCCTGAATAACCCCTTTGTCCACCAGGTTTAATATAAACTCTCATAATAGGTAGTGCACGAGCAATCAACATTTCTTCAGTTTGGGTGAGCCCTTGTAATTCTTGTGGTACAGGCCCTGGTATCATAAAATTTTCAGCACAAAATGCTTTAGGGGTGTGCTTATCTCTGGAACATCGTTGACAAGTAAATAAATTAACATTTTGAACCATCCCTTTTAATGGCCATGCTTCTTTGCAAATCACACACTGATTTATTGAGTATTCTAGAGACTGTTGAAATTTCTGCATGTTAGATCTTGCCCAAGGTTGCTCATGGAGGGGACCATCAAAGGTTACATTAAATGCTTTTAAATAGTTTTGCTGCACATTAATTTGTGATTGACCTACTGAAGAATTTTCCACATTCATTGTTCTTACAGTCTGAGTTTCTTGTGATTCCGTCACATTATCAATAATCACATGAGAATCTGTATATTGTTTATTTGTTAATATATTTGCCATTTTCTTGGCCTTATAGCGTTCCCTTTCTTTTGATAGTCTTTTTTCTCTGGCTTCTGGTGTCTCACGTGATCTCTGGGCTCTTTTGTACTCTCTTTGTTTTGCCAATCTCGTAGTTTTGGCTTCAGGAGTTTCACTGGATATTTTAGTTTTCTTAAATTCTCTTAATTCTGTCAGTCTTTTTTCCTTAGCATCTTTGTTTACTAAAATCTTTCTTTCCAGACCAGCCATTGTATTCATATTTGGAATATTCTGATTTTGTACAGCTGAAACATAATGTAAACCATTTATATAACCCAAAAAGAGCACAGGTCTTTCTGCATCTTGAGTCATAACAGAAGGAGTTATTAGCTTTGCAGGTGACCCTTCAGTCGAGTCAGTTATATGAATCAAACAATTCAATGCATTGGACACAGCTTGAATAATAATATTATCACACCAAGTCTGTGGTTGAGACATTTCTAACATGTAATTTTGCCAACAGCTACCTGAAAAACTCTCCACATAATGTTCTGGATGGTTATTTAAGTGATTAACTCCAGCCATACGGATTTCTTGATGCCTTTCAGGTTGACCAAAAACCTGATGTGAGCAAGCTCGAAAAAAACATGAGCCATCACCACCAACATCAAGAGGTGATAAACCTTGTAACAACAACTTTCGGACTAAAACATTCCAAGGTGATACACTAATTGCACTATTTCTAAACATGCCACCTTTCAAATCAGGCAGTGTTTTACAGCAACATGAAACATTTGAAACAGTGTATAGTAAGTTTCTGCTTTTTTTAGCACAACATAACTTTCTGATACTTGATGAATAAAAATACTTGCTGAAAAAACTGCAACTTTTCTTGCAGGAAAGCACAAAATAATACTTGTAATTGCTGGCAAGTTTATAAATTTCTGATGATTGCGGAGCAGCTTTTTTAAGCATGCATTTAAATGTCTTTCTTAGTTTTCTCTTACGTAAAATTTGCATTAACTGTTTTCTAGAAAATCTCGAGGGAGATCGTTCCCTGCGACTGTTTCGTTTCTTGTCTTTGACACGCTTTCTGATAGAATGTCTATACACAATCACATGCAAATTATCCTTACACTGGTACGAAGGTTTAGAGAATAACAGCATGCCTGAGCTGCTTGAGCAAGAGGTCGTCTCAGCTTTCAAAGTTCTGTTACCGCTATCAGTGTTCTCAATTGAAACCGAACAAACATTGTTTAGCTCATTGTACAGTTCTATCCGTTGTTTGACTCTCCCAAGCCTTACACTCATCAAATTGTGTTTGAATTTCTGATTGATACCCATACGCCACGCATTCCAACGAGGCGAAAGGTGATGGACTGCCCGCTGTAAAAGTCGGGTTGATTTGACTGCCCGAATTCGGGTTGATTTGACTGCCCGCTGTAATAGTCGGGCGTTTGAAAGTCCACACCGGGACTGATATAATTCCCTCCAAATAGGAGGAGTCCTGGATATTCCACATCCAGGCAGCCCCCTTAAATAGGCGAGATTTGGCCTAGAAGCCAAACGTGTTGAGCTTGAGAGAGGAAGCGGCCATGACTGTAGCAATGTGCGATTTGGCGGCGCTAAAACGCCACGAATTTTGAGAGAATTCTCACGAAACTCGTTTGACAACGTACTTTTAAAGCTGAGATAACCTCTGCGAAGATATTGAAAATAATTCATGCCTTATACTCACCACAAATCGCAGATAAAAACCCTCAGAAACCCACAGAATGTGCTTGTGCCTGTGGAAATGTTGCACCTACGATTGGACCACGCGTCCCGGGACCCGACTCACATGACATCGCGCAACTGAGTCGATTATTCTTCGAATAACACGAATGCATAACGAAAATGTGCCGAAAGATCCTCGAGTCACACGAATGCACAACGGAAATGTGCCGATCGCCTTGGTCACATGACTAAGTGGACATGAAAAATGTCCTGCTATATTAACATCTCGCGCATGCGCAGAAAATGACCGCTGACCCGCAGATACGAACACGAATGAATAACGAAAATGTGCCGAAAGATCCTCGAGTCACGATAGCCGAATATCCCGGTGACCCGGAGACAAACAAAGACTTAAACAAAGTCGGAGCTTGACTTGACCCTTGTATCTCGCGAACCATGCACGAATGCACAACGGAAATGTGCCGATCGCTCTGGTCACATGACCTGTGGACATGAAAAATGTCCTACTATCTCCTGCTATATTAACATCTCGCGCATGCGCAGAAATTGACCGCTGACCTGCAGATACGAAATGTGCCGAAAGAACCTCGAGTCAAAGACTTTTCTGTAAACAAAGTCGGAACTTGACCCTTGTACCCTCGCGAATCATGCGATCAAACCGGAAACGCGATGAAGGAGTTTTTGACTTGTCACATTACTGTTACTGGACATGAAAAATCTACTCCCATCTGATATACAACGTCAAGAATAGACTTGCTCTCCGGCTCCCTGCGGTCGCCTCCGAGCAATTAATTGTTTGAAATCTCTCTTTTGCAGCTGTTGTTCAATAGCCATGGGCTACAGCAGAGTCCAACCTTGCAATGCGTACGAAAGAGCGAGACATGATGAAGGCGTGACATGATGAAAGCGTGACACGATGAAGGCGTGACACGATGAAGGCGTGACACGATAAAGACGTGTCACGATGAAGAAGTGACATGACGAATGCGTGACATGACGAAGACGTGACATGATGTAGGCTTGACATGATGTAGACGTGAAATGGATGAAGGCGTGACATGATGAGCGTTCACTTCGACAGGAATTATGTGAATAACAAAGTGAGTATGATGATTTTTAAATTATTATATATATCTTATTAGATGTTTTTCATGTATACGGGCGGATATTTTACGAGTTGCGGACGTATTTTTCCGAGCCCCACAGGGGTGATGTCCGCCAGTATTACATGAAAAACATCTAATGAGTTATTTATTATACGACGAACAAAAATATTTTCTTTTCTTTACAAGTGTAATACGGCTTTTGACCGTGTAAAAGCCCTAAATGTAATAACTGGCCCTAAGTGTAATAAAGGCCCCAAGTGTAATAAGAAAATGGCCCTAAGTGTAATAAAGGTCCCAAATGTAATAAAAATTGGCCCTAAGTGTAATAAAGGCCCCAAATGTAATAAAAAATGGCCCTAAGTGTAATAATGGCAATGATCATACAAACTGGCAGGGTAGCGACTTTTGTAAGTTCCCTAACAGGGATGTTTAAGGTTACTGAGAACCTTCGCGCACGTTATTCGAAAAAAAAATCATACACGTCCTTAGTTTAACCAAAATATGTCAACCTATATATCGTTGGAAAGCTTATAGAATGGACTAGCGGGCTATGGCAAAAATAAATTACTTATTGATACCTTTTATTTTTTAAATCATTGATTAAATATTTTGGTGTGCTATTTTCACGAGCTAACGCTGTCGAACTGCTGGACCATGACTCCCAAGTAACACATTGTTTTAATCCTTAAAGGTGTTTCTCAAAAACCGTGTCTGCGATTTTTTAAATTTTGTTTAGTTCAACAGTTATGAATTTTTAAAATTTTTAGAGCGTGAAAATTCCACAAAATTTGACCTTCGAAATTTAAAAGTTCGATAACTTTTGAGCAAAGCAAAATTTTAAAAAAACGCAGACACGGTTTTTGAGAAACACCTTTAAGGATTAAAACAATGTGTTACTTGGGAGTCAAGGTCTAGCAGTTCGTCAGCGTTATCTCTTGAAACTCTCACAGCCGAATTTTTAATAAAACCTTAAAAAAATTTGTAATTATGAAAAAAATAATTCTTTTTGCCATAGTTCGCTAGTCCATTCTATAAGCTTTCCAACGATATATAGGTTGATATGTTTTGGTTAAACTAAGGACGTGTATGATTTTTTTTTCGAACACGTGCGCGAAGGTTCTCAGTAACCTTAAGGTCAGCTTCTCAAGAGTAGCAGCACACACCTAGTCTCGTCCCTAGGGCTTCTACAGACCGTGTAATACGGCTTTTGCCGTGTAATACGGCTCCATATCTAGCTGCACTCAATTTTGACCTTATATGGCAAAATGACGTCACAGTCGTATAATAATATACACTTAGTTACTGCTCCCGAGGGAAACAGCGAGTTTTGTTTCCCCGAGAATCTCGGTCAAAAATAGAGAATCTCCCTATTGTTGACCGAGCGCTAGCGGCTTCCGAGAAAGTCGGCGAGTAGCTCGCGCAACCGCACATAGCAGCGTCCAGCGATGGCGCAGCGATCTCCTTAGGAACAACCTATAAGGGCTTTTGCGAGATGACGTCATATTCAAAATGACGGCCTCCTGACAAAGGAATTTTACCCCCTATCAATCCCACAATGCATCACAATGGTGCATTGTGGGATTGATAGGAAGTAAATGTTTTTTAATAGACCTTTTCCGCTTGATGCACGTAGTAAGCTCTTAATATTCATGTAACCAAACAAAGAAATGGTTTGGCATGAAATGTTCCAAGGTCCAGCGACAGATAAGCGAATTGTCGGAGTTTTGTTGGACCCTGATATAATCGCGAATGTTATGTGCCCACATAGGCAAGTGCCGCTTGAGAGTGAATAGCAGGACAGATTATTCACAGCGCCCTTAGCTGAACCTTTTCAAAGACTTCAACAAACATAGCAACCGTCAGCACCCGTCAACATATACATATCCAGGAAGTAGAAAGATGTGGCATCTAAACACGTTTGGCGCGCATCAAGACCTTTCTGAATGTTTCTATGAAAACCTCTCATAAAATCGGATCTTTTTCCACCGTCATTTGATATTATTCAGTTATGTCATTGACAATGCCAACTCTGAGTCCTTGAGGCTCCTGGGTCTTGCAGTGTTAAGTAGCTATGAAAAACGGCAACTTCGAGAGCTCTTTAAGTAAGATTGCAACTCTAGGCCGCTGTCGTAAAGCGCATGCCCCAAGGCAAGCAAATTTAGATGAAAAGCGTTGTTTTGATACCTGTTTTTTGAGACCTGTGCTTTGGTAAAATGCGAGAAAGATGTCATTATCGTATTACGTTTCCAATAATTATTCAATGACCTTTCGGGGAGCTAAAGTCCCGTACGCTATAATTAACATTCAAAAGTTTCAGACTTAGGCTGTCTGATAAATTGAGCAGTTCACCCCAGGTCAATTGACCCATTGTTGTAAAGATAAGTATGACTTCCAAAGACAAAAACAAATTCTGTTATGGCTTGCCGCCTTTCAGTTCTTGATTATCGCAAAAGGAGTTGTAGCAACCTTCCTGCTTCAGCCGTAGAGAATGCAAGAGAGGTCGACTAGGAGCTTCGTTGTTTTATCTACTTAAGCTATTTTTGCAAACACAGCTGAGCGAGATTTCCAAGAAAAGTCATTTTGCAAGAAAAAAAACGTCACTGGGCGACAATCTGACAATCAAACAGTTCAAATAATGGTATAATAAGTCACCGTTCTTTCGGGCAACAATTCTAGGAATCGGTGTCGAAAATCGTGCGATAACACAGAAAACCTGAATGATCTTTTGGGATAAGAAATCTAATTCCGCATTACTACCAAGAAGGCAGCCATGGTGTACCTTGTACAAGCGGTAACCCTTCTGTTTGTTGCTGGAATTCAGTACCCACATGATTGCAGAGGTAAGAGGAAAACACGCTTGCCATCTTGCGACCTGCTTTGACAAAACTTGCGACATTATTCTCGCGCCAAAACAGATTCAATTCTGTAATGATAGACATTCACATGATAGATTGTACGGTATTTGGATTCACAATTAGGATTGATTTTGGAGAAGGTTCTGTCCCAAGCTACACATGGAGCTATAATTTAGCGTCGTAACTGCCTCGGAAAAAGACAAGACAGTAGATTACCTATTTAGGGCATTTTCCCGAGGTTCCATAACTAGATAAGCGAGTACTAACGCATTGGGTAATAGGTTTAACCTTACGAAAATCGAAATGGTTTGGTTGAATTACAACTTCAAACCTGCAATGCTTCGACATTCAGACTTTTTATATCCTGCTATCAGATGAGTCCATTTTTCCGGGTCGAAAGTAATTTATGTCCCGGGCAATGATGAAACGTTTCTTGGAGCAGCATTTATTGGTCCAATCCGACCGACTCGCCAGACAAAAAAAACCCTCTGCTCGCGGGGTAGTAGCGAAATCCAAGATGGCGGCCGCGCGAAAGCAAACTCTGGTTTCTCGACCTAAACCTACTCTCCAACCATGTGAGCAGGCTAGTCTTGCCCAACACAAATTCTTTGATCTCGGTTTGCGATATAAGGCGCTTTAAGCGAAATTTCTTCTGTTTCAGTTTGCATGTTTAAGCGATTTACAGCGTTTCTCATAATTCTGCGAACTTCACGGTTTACAGCGTTTGTCATAATTCTGCGAACCTCACGATTTATTTCCAAACCTTCCCCATGCGTGTTGACTGAGAGACGAAGTTTTCCTAGTTTTCCTTTGTTGTTGAGAGATCTATTCTTCCAGTGTCATATTGAATACAAATTGCGGGTGCTTTATGGGACTCGAGCGGAACGCAGTAACTCTGGTCCCAAAGTGAACATTGCTGTTCCGAGCTCGCAGATAATCCTGAGAAAACAAATATTAAGCAAATTTATTTCCTTGTATATTCGATACGCCCTTGTTATGTGGCATGATTCATCAATAGAACTCGATCCTTTTTGTACCTGTATCAACCATGATTATCAACCATGATTTATCAGGAGGAGGATAAGGAAATACGAATGGTTACGTTGACACAAGGATCATTCCTCTAAACGTAAATATATAGAGACCGACTCTCCAGACTTGCAGCCCGTAAGCTGAATCACGCTGGGTCTCACGGCGCCAATGACTGCCAAGGGATCGTACGGCACACAATGAGGATCTTCACTCCCGCGTCCTAGTGGTTCCTTAACGTCCCTCTAGTTCAGGTTAATGTAGTGCATATGAGAGACGGGACCTACGCGCCTGGTGCGTCCTTATCCGAGAAGTGCGGTCTAACGTGCACTGATCAGGCGGCTAAGTCCAGATTTTATTCCGAATTGTGCGTTTTTTCATAAAAACATGAAACTTTACTGGATGAATGATCTATGGGTACTTGTCATTTAGACAATTCGGGTGGCTTTTGTTTAATAACAGAGAACAAGATGGCGGCTGAACAAAAGCCTCGCGAGTTGTCTAAATTGTTGCTGTAAAAGGAATTTTCAGAGATGAGATCATGCCTCCCAATCAAAAATTGACAAGTAACCATAAGTCATTCATCCTGGAAAGTTTCATACTTTTATCAAAAACGCACAATTATTTGGCTTAGACCTAGGATCAACGTCGAATTAAAGTCGCGTCGAATACATTAAAACCAAAAGATAAGTGGTTAGTTGAAAGTGTAATGAGTCGGTTCTTTTGAAAATAATGTAATCGACGCGTGCGACTTTAATTCGACGTATGCCCTAGGCCTTTAGCCGCCTGACTACGCAAGGAAGCGGCCACTATAAGCAACTATTGGTACTATTGGTAATTGACAGTATGAATTAAGCCCCGGTGCACCTGGCGACATAAGGACGTTATGTTGCAACGAAAAAAGCACCGGAAAATAATTGAAATAATCAATATTTTTCATGGATCAACATTAGATTACTTCAAAGAATCTTATGTTATTTTTTATCGACATCAACTTTTTGAAACCACTAAATTTTGTTGGCGTGATATTTTCCTTATGTCGTTATGTCGCAAGTGTGCACCATACGGTCAGAAAGATAGATAGACAGACAGATAGAAAGACAGATAGACAGATAGATAGACAGATAGATAGATAGATAGATAGATAGATAGATAGTTAGTCACTTTGCTAGTCAATACCAGCGCGCGTAGATAATTGCACTACCATTTTGCCTACCCCAACGATACAGCAACAGCAATAGAAATCTACAGCGCGCTGATCGAGCCACACTTCCAGTACTGTAGTGCAGTTTGGGGTGGTCTAGCCATGTATCCCTCTAAAAAAAACACTACAGAATCGAGCTGCTCGAATTCAAGTTATGACACAAGCTCTAAAGTAGTCGTCGATGTGCTTGGTTGGGTCAGGCTAGCCACCAAAAGGGAATATGATAAATCTCTGATAGTTTTTAAGTCCCTAAATGATCTTGCCTCAAAAAATCTATTGCTATTACTTTATCTGTAGCGGCGATCACACCTAGTCCAAGTCCAAGCGCTATTACGTCATCTGCGGCGGCCACAATTGCTCCTACAACTCAAGGTATGAAAACGTTCTTCTCCACAATGTTTCCTCAAATCGCCATTTGAGGAAACTACAAGAAGGAAGACTAAACTACACTTGTAAATAAATTCCTTAATTATAAAACGGCAAGAAACGTTGCAAGCAAATTTTTTACTCCACCCATATCAACATGGTCTCCAAAACGAATTGATAATTATCACCAAATCTTAATCGCATTCGAATTGACGGTTATCGTAAATATTCTGACATGACTATGTTACAATTATCTTCGTTCTATAAAGATGAAGCAATGTGTATCTAAAACATTTCGACCCCCCCCCCAAAAAAAAAAATAAATAAATAAATAAAACACGGCCCCAGACCGCCACCCAGCAACCCCCTTAGAGCGCTTCATACAAGTGTACTATTGCACTTGAGCATGTAAAATAACCATGTCAGATGATTGATATCAATTCGAAGGCGATTAAGATTTGGTGATAATCTTCAATTCGTTCTGGAGACCATGGAGATCACTCATTTCATTCCATGTCCATATCATATGATAATTTGCGGTATGCATTTATTTAATTTATTTATAACCATCTTTTCTCTTGCTTATATATAATACCACTCACTTATATGTTTCTGATAATACGATATGAAAAGTCGACTTTTCTCCATGTTTGGGAGTGTGGCTAGGAGGGTGGTACCACCCGGTAGCCACCACCTCCTTTTGACAAGCCTTGATCCCTAAGAAGTAACGTTATTTTAACGTCCTTCCTAAAGGTAGTTACAGATTGCATTGAAGGTCAAACAATATGAATTATATACATCCATTTGTGTACCCTTTGTATATCTCAGCGCCTGATGGTATCCTTGCACCGAACGTGACCGTTCTGAACTCCACCGCTGTTATGGTTACCTGGCAACCACCCGCCCTTCCTAATGGCGTGTTGCTAGGATACCAGCTCCTGCAGAGGAAAGCAGGCGTGATCACAACTGTTTACGCTGGAAATGGCTCCCAGGTCCTTATCACAGGATTAAGCCCTTTTACTCAGTACCAGTACCGCGTCACCGCTAGAACTAGCGCGGGGACTGGGAATGGCACATGGGCAGTCGTAGTGACTGCTGAATCTGGTAGGTGATCATAGTTTGAGGTGTCTATTAAAGCAGATTCCGTATAACTGTGAAAAGCCAGGGAATAAAAAGCCGCGCCTCCTAATGGCATCATCATCCGGTACATTGTCTATAAGAATGGTACCGAAGTCACGCCGTGTGCCGCAATGTTAATGACATGGCATTATTTAGAGCACGCCAGTATTGTTGATTATATAACTACATAATAATATTAACAAACATTTTTGAGAGGGGGGTTAGGAGAGTGGCATCACCCGGTACCTACCACCTCCTTTTGACAAGTCTGGATTCCTAAGAAGTAACCGTTATTTTTAACCTCCTTCTCAAAGGTAGTTACCGATTGTATTGAAGGTCAGACAATATGAATTATATACATCCATTTTTGTACCCTTTGTATATCTCAGCGCCTGATGGCATCCTTGCACCGAACGTGACCGTTCTGAACTCCACCGCTGTTATGGTTACCTGGCAACCACCCGCCCTTCCTAATGGCGTGTTGCTAGGATACCAGCTCCTGCAGAGGAGGTCAGGCAATACCACAACTGTCTACACTGGAAATGGCTCCCAGGTCCTTATCACAGGATTGAGCCCTTTTACTCAGTACCAGTACCGCGTCACCGCTAGAACTAGCGCAGGGTCTGGGAATGGCAGATGGACAGACGTAGTGACCGATGAATCTGGTAAGTGATCATAGTCTGAGGTGTGTATTAGAGCAGATTTCGCATGACTGTGAAAAGCCAGGGAATACGGTACGAGTCACGGCACGGAACCTCTTCTTCCATCTCCACCAAAACGGACTTTAGAATCTGGTGAGCGCTGCGTGACAAGCTATGACGTGACAATTCCGCAGTGTTGTGCAATGTTGTTGGCACATGACATTGTTTAGAGTTCGCCATTATTGTTTGTTATTTTGTTTATATAATACTATAATAAACATGTTTGGGAGTGTTGCTAAGAGGGTGGTACCACCCGGTAGCCACCACCTCCTTTTGACAAGCCTGGATCCCTAAGAAGTAACGTTATTTTAACGTCCTTCCTAAAGGTAGTTACTAATTGCATAGAAGGTCAAACAATTTGAATTATATACATCCATTTGTGTACCCTTTGTATATCTCAGCGCCTGATGGTATCCTTGCACCGAACGTGACCGTTCTGAACTCCACCGCTGTTATGGTTACCTGGCAACCACCCGCCCTTCCTAATGGCGTGTTGCTAGGTTACCAGCTCCTGCAGAGGAAAGCAGGTGTGATCACAACTGTCTACACTGGAAATGGCTCCCAGGTCCTTATCACAGGATTGAGCCCTTTTACTCAGTACCAGTACCGTGTCACCGCTAGAACTATCGCAGGGACTGGGAATGGCACATGGGCAGTCGTAGTGACCGATGAATCTGGTAAGTGATCATAGTTTGAGGTGTCTATTAAAGGCCCATCACCAACCGAGAGCCTTTGCAGACTCTAAAGCCAATCAGAGCACCCGAAAAACAATGGATCCATTTGAAAAATAAAGAAAACGGGGCGCAAATGCTCCCAGTTGGTGATGGGCCTTTAAAGCAGATTTCGTATGACTGTGAAAAGACAGGGAATAAAAAGCCTCGCCTCCTAATGGCATCTTCATCCGGTACATTGTCTATAAGAATGGTACCGAAGTCACGCCGTGTGGCGCAATGTTAATGACATGGCATTGTTTAGAGCACGCCAGTATTGTTGATTATATAACTACATAATAATATTAACAAACATTTTTGAGAGGGGGGTTAGGAGAGTGGTATCACCCGGTACCTACCACCTCCTTTTGACAAGTCTGGATCCCTAAGAAGTAACCGCTATTTTAACCTCCTTCTCAAAGGTAGTTACCGATTGTATTGAAGGTCAGACAATATGAATTATTATTCAGCCATGCCACTATCTCGGTTCTGATTGGCTAAGAGTACGCAGCGAAACCTTGTTGGCGCGCAGTGCCTGACGTCATACTACAGACATTAGGATTGATGCACTCTAATGGCGTCATAACGCAAGCCAATAGGTTTGGCCGCCATCTTGGTTTTCATTTCCGAATTGAAAGCCGGTTTTGCGAATATTCTCGTTGAATCTGTTATGATTTTTGCCAAGAGATCATTGCTCAGGATATCTAAACATCAACTATGGCTATTTGAATTGAATACGAAGAGGAAAATACCAATGCACGTAAGATGAAGTTGAAAAACCGTATCGCCATGCACGGCTTCATCGCTGACTTCGTTTAGCTAGGTAAGAATTCTTGGTTGCTGAATAATAAAACAATTATTGAATTCGGTTTTCGCATGATAGTGAGATTTGTCAACGCCTCGAGTTAGTGTTATCCGCCTCAGCTTCGCTTCGACAGATAACACAAAACTTGGCGTTGCCAAATCTCACTATCATGCTCAACCTCATCCAATAAGTGTTAGTTATATACATCCATTTTTGTACCCTTTGTATATCTCAGCGCCTGATGGCATCCTTGCACCGAACGTGACCGTTCTGAACTCCACCGCTGTTATGGTTACCTGGCAACCACCCGCCCTTCCTAATGGCGTGTTGCTAGGATACCAGCTCCTGCAGAGGAGGTCAGGCAATACCACAACTGTCTACACTGGAAATGGCTTTCAGGTCCTTATCACAGGATTGAGCCCTTTTACTCAGTACCAGTACCGTGTCACCGCTAGAACTATCGCAGGGACTGGGAATGGCACATGGGCAGTCGTAGTGACCGATGAATCTGGTAAGTGATCATAGTTTGAGGTGTCTATTAAAGGCCCATCACCAACCGAGAGCCTTTGCAGACTCTAAAGCCAATCAGAGCACCCGAAAAACAATGGATCCATTTGAAAAATAAAGAAAACGGGGCGCAAATGCTCCCAGTTGGTGATGGGCCTTTAAAGCAGATTTCGTATGACTGTGAAAAGACAGGGAATAAAAAGCCTCGCCTCCTAATGGCATCTTCATCCGGTACATTGTCTATAAGAATGGTACCGAAGTCACGCCGTGTGGCGCAATGTTAATGACATGGCATTGTTTAGAGCACGCCAGTATTGTTGATTATATAACTACATAATAATATTAACAAACATTTTTGAGAGGGGGGCTAGGAGAGTGGTATCACCCGGTACCTACCACCTCCTTTTGACAAGTCTGGATCCCTAAGAAGTAACCGCTATTTTAACCTCCTTCTCAAAGGTAGTTACCGATTGTATTGAAGGTCAGACAATATGAATTATTATTCAGCCATGCCACTATCTCGGTTCTGATTGGCTAAGAGTACGCAGCGAAACCTTGTTGGCGCGCAGTGCCTGACGTCATACTACAGACATTAGGATTGATGCACTCTAATGGCGTCATAACGCAAGCCAATAGGTTTGGCCGCCATCTTGGTTTTCATTTCCGAATTGAAAGCCGGTTTTGCGGATATTCTCGTTGAATCTGTTATGATTTTTGCCAAGAGATCATTGCTCAGGATATCTAAACATCAACTATGGCTATTTGAATTGAATACGAAGAGGAAAATACCAATGCACGTAAGATGAAGTTGAAAAACCGTATCGCCATGCACGGCTTCATCGCTGACTTCGTTTAGCTAGGTAAGAATTCTTGGTTGCTGAATAATAAACATTATTGAATTCGGTTTTCGCATGATAGTGAGATTTGTCAACGCCTCGAGTTAGTGTTATCCGCCTCAGCTTCGCTTCGACAGATAACACAAAACTCGGCGTTGCCAAATCTCACTATCATGCTCAACCTCATCCAATAAGTGTTAGTTATATACATCCATTTTTGTACCCTTTGTATATCTCAGCGCCTGATGGCATCCTTGCACCGAACGTGACCGTTCTGAACTCCACCGCTGTTATGGTTACCTGGCAACCACCCGCCCTTCCTAATGGCGTGTTGCTAGGATACCAGCTCCTGCAGAGGAGGTCAGGCAATACCACAACTGTCTACACTGGAAATGGCTCCCAGGTCCTTATCACAGGATTGAGCCCTTTTACTCAGTACCAGTACCGTGTCACCGCTAGAACTAGCGCAGGGACTGGGAATGGCGCATGGACAGACGTAGTGACCGATGAATCTGGTAAGTGATCATAGTCTGAGATGTGTATTAGAGCAGATTTCGCATGACTGTGAAAAGCCAGGAATACGGTACGAGTCACGGCGCGGAACCTCTTCTTCCATCTCCACCAAAACGGACTTTAGAATCTGGTGAGCGCTGCGTGACAAGCTATGACGTGACAATTCCGCAGTGTTGTGCAATGTTGTTGACACATGACATTGTTTAGAGCACGCCATTATTGTTTTTGTAATTTTTTTATATAATACTATAATAAACATGTTTGGGAGTGTGGCTAGGAGGGTGGTACCACCCGGTAGCCACCACCTCTTTTTGACAAGCCTGGATCCCTAAGAAGTAACGTTATTTTAACGTCCTTCCTAAAGGTAGTTACTAATTGCATGGAAGGTCAAACAATATGAATTATATACATCCATTTGTGTACCCTTTGTATATCTCAGCGCCTGATGGTATCCTTGCACCGAACGTGACCGTTCTGAACTCCACCGCTGTTATGGTTACCTGGCAACCACCCGCCCTTCCTAATGGCGTGTTGCTAGGATACCAGCTCCTGCAGAGGAAAGCAGGTGTGATCACAACTGTCTACACTGGAAATGGCTCCCAGGTCCTTATCACAGGATTGAGCCCTTTTACTCAGTACCAGTACCGTGTCACCGCTAGAACTATCGCAGGGACTGGGAATGGCACATGGGCAGTCGTAGTGACCGATGAATCTGGTAAGTGATCATAGTTTGAGGTGTCTATTAAAGGCCCATCACCAACCGAGAGCCTTTGCAGACTCTAAAGCCAATCAGAGCACCCGAAAAACAATGGATCCATTTGAAAAATAAAGAAAACGGGGCGCAAATGCCCCCAGTTGGTGATGGGCCTTTAAAGCAGATTTCGTATGACTGTGAAAAGCCAGGGAATAAAAAGCCTCGCCTCCTAATGGCATCATCATCCGGTACATTGTCTATAAGAATGGTACCGAAGTCACGCCGTGTGGCGCAATGTTAATGACATGGCATTGTTTAGAGCACGCCAGTATTGTTGATTATAGAATTACATAATAATACAAGCCTGGATCCCTAAGAAGTAACGTTATTTTAACGTCCTTCCTAAAGGTAGTTACTAATTGCATGGAAGGTCAAACAATACGAGTTATATACATCCAATTTTCTACCCTTTGTATATCTCAGCGCCTGATGGTATCCTTGCACCGAACGTGACCGTTCTGAACTCCACCGCTGTTATGGTTACCTGGCAACCACCCGCCCGTCCTAATGGCGTGTTGCTAGGATACCAGCTCCAGCAGAGGAAAGCAGGCGTGATCACAACTGTCTACACTGGAAATGGCTCCCAGGTCCTTATCACAGGATTGAGCCCTTTTACTCAGTACCAGTACCGTGTCACCGCTAGAACTTTCGCAGGGACTGGGAATGGCACATGGGCAGTCGTAGTGACCGATGAATCTGGTAAGTGATCATAGTTTCAGGTGTCTATTAAAGGCCAATCAGAGCACCCGAAAAACAATGGATCCATTTGAAAAATAAAGAAAACGGGGCGCAAAGGCTCCCAGTTGTTGATGGGCCTTTAAAGCAGATTTCGTATGACTGTGAAAAGCCAGGGAATAAAAAGCCTCGCCTCCTAATGGCATCATCAACCGGTACATTGTCTATAAGAATGGTACCGAAGTCACGCCGTGTGGCGCAATGTTAATGACATGGCATTATTTAGAGCACGCCAGTATTGTTGATTATATAACTACATAATAATATTAATAAACATTTTTGAGAGGGGGGTTAGGAGAGTGGTATCACCCGGTACCCACCACCTCCTTTTGACAAGTTTGGATCCCTAAGAAGTAACCGTTATTTTTAACCTCCTTCTCAAAGGTAGTTACCGATTGTATTGAAGGTCAGACAATATGAATTATATACATCCATTTTTTTACCCTTTGTATATCTCAGCACCTGATGGCATCCTTGCACCGAACGTGACCGTTCTGAACTCCACCGCTGTTATGGTTACCTGGCAACCACCCGCCCTTCCTAATGGCGTGTTGCTAGGATACCAGCTCCTGCAGAGGAAAGCAGGCAATATCACAACTGTCTACACTGGAAATGGCTCCCAGGTCCTTATCACAGGATTGAGCCCTTTTACTCAGTACCAGTACCGCGTCACCGCTAGAACTAGCGCAGGGACTGGGAATGGCGCATGGACAGACGTAGTGACCGATGAATCTGGTAGGTGATCATAGTCTGAGGTGTGTATTAGAGCAGATTTCGCATGACTGTGAAAAGCCAGGGAATACGGTACGAGTCACGGCGCGGAGCCTCTTCTTCTCATAAAAGAATTCAGCCAATCACATCACGCGAAATGCGTGATCAACCAATGAAAATGCTTAGACACGGCACGGTACAATACCCTTTCGACGCCGACACGGCACGGAACGCGCCGTAACTTTGTCACAGTCATACGAAATCTGCTTTATTGACGTCTTACCAAAGTCATCTACTGGATATTTACCTAATTGACATTTACCTACTAGATATTCACCTACTAGATGTTCACCTACTGGATATTCACCTAATAGATATTTACCTACACGATATTTACCCAATGGATATTCACCTACTGGATATTAACCTACTGGATATTTACCATATTTTCCCGATCGTTTCCACAGTCCCAGGTCCATTGGATTCCCCACGTCCCGATGTGGACTCGACCAAAGTCACCTTAAAGTGGGACGCTCCCTCGCTTCCTAATGGCATCATCATCCAGTACATTGTCTATAAGAATGGTACCGAAGTCACGCGGCTCCCTGGTAACGTCACGCAATACACCGTGACAGGTTTGACGCCGTTTACTGTGTACACGTTCGCCGTTAGTGCGTGCACGAGTGTCGCGTGCACAAGGAGCCCGGATTCTCCACCAAAACTGACCTTGGAATCTGGTGAGTGCTGGGTGACAAGCTATGGCGTGACAATTCCGCAGTGTTGTGCAATGTTGTTGACACATGACATTGTTTAGAGCACGCCATTATTGTTTTTGTAATTTTTTTATATAATACTATAATAAACATGTTTGGGAGTGTGGCTAGGAGGGTGGTACCACCCGGTAGCCACCACCTCCTTTTGACAAGCCTGGATCCCTAAGAAGTAACGTTATTTTAACGTCCTTCCTAAAGGTAGTTACTAATTGCATGGAAGGTCAAACAATATGAATTATATACATCCATTTGTGTACCCTTTGTATATCTCAGCGCCTGATGGTATCCTTGCACCGAACGTGACCGTTCTGAACTCCACCGCTGTTATGGTTACCTGGCAACCACCCGCCCTTCCTAATGGCGTGTTGCTAGGATACCAGCTCCTGCAGAGGAAAGCAGGTGTGATCACAACTGTCTACACTGGAAATGGCTCCCAGGTCCTTATCACAGGATTGAGCCCTTTTACTCAGTACCAGTACCGTGTCACCGCTAGAACTATCGCAGGGACTGGGAATGGCACATGGGCAGTCGTAGTGACCGATGAATCTGGTAAGTGATCATAGTTTGAGGTGTCTATTAAAGGCCCATCACCAACCGAGAGCCTTTGCAGACTCTAAAGCCAATCAGAGCACCCGAAAAACAATGGATCCATTTGAAAAATAAAGAAAACGGGGCGCAAATGCTCCCAGTTGGTGATGGGCCTTTAAAGCAGATTTCGTATGACTGTGAAAAGCCAGGAATAAAAAGCCTCGCCTCCTAATGGCATCATCATCCGGTACATTGTCTATAAGATGGTACCGAAGTCACGCCGTGTGGCGCAATGTTAATGACATGGCATTGTTTAGAGCACGCCAGTATTGTTGATTATAGAATTACATAATAATATTAACAAACATTTTTGAGAGGGGTGTTAGGAGAGTGGTATCACCCGGTACCCACCACCTCCTTTTGACAAGTTTGGATCCCTAAGAAGTAACCGCTATTTTAACCTCCTTCTCAAAGGTAGTTACCGATTGTATTGAAGGTCAGACAATATGAATTATATACATCCATTTTTGTACCCTTTGTATATCTCAGCACCTGATGGCATCCTTGCACCGAACGTGACCGTTCTGAACTCCACCGCTGTTATGGTTACCTGGCAACCACCCGCCCTTCCTAATGGCGTGTTGCTAGGATACCAGCTCCTGCAGAGGAAAGCAGGCAATATCACAACTGTCTACACTGGAAATGGCTTTCAGGTCCTTATCACAGGATTGAGCCCTTTTACTCAGTACCAGTACCGCGTCACCGCTAGAACTAGCGCAGGGTCTGGGAATGGCAGATGGACAGACGTAGTGACCGATGAATCTGGTAGGTGATCATAGTCTGAGGTGTGTATTAGAGCAGATTTCGCATGACTGTGGTGACAAGCCAGGGAATACGGTACGAGTCACGGCGCGGAGCCTCCTCTTCTCATAAAAAATTCAGCCAATCACATCACGCGAAATGCGTGATCAACCAATCAAATGCTTAGACACGGCACGGTACAATACCCTTTCGACGCGGACACGGCACGGAACGCGCCGTAACTTTGTCACAGTCATACGAAATCTGCTTTATTGACGTCTTACCAAAGTAATCTACTGGATATTTACCTAATTGACATTCACCTACTAGATATTCACCTACTGGATCTTCACCTACTAGATATTCACCTACTTGATATTTACCTACTGGATATTTACCTACAGGATATTTACCCAATGTATATTCACCTACTGGATATTAACCTACTGGATATTTACCATATTTTCCCGATCGTTTCCACAGTCCCAGGTCCATTGGATGCCCCACGTCCCCAACCGGACTCGACCAAAGTCACGTTAAAGTGGGACGCTCCCTCGCTTCCTAATGGCATCATCATCCGGTACATTGTCTATAAGAATGGCACCGAAGTCACGCAGCTCCCTGGTAACGTCACGCAATACATCGTGTCAGGTTTGACGCCGTTTACTGTGTACACGTTCGCTGTTAGTGCGTGCACGAGTGTCGGATGCACAAGGAGCCCGGATTCTCCACCAAAACGTACCTTGGCATCTGGTGAGTGCTGGGTGACAAGTTATGGCGTGACAATTCCGCAGTGTGGCGCAATGTTGTTGACATATGACAATGTTTAGAGCACACCATTATTGTTTGGTATTTTTATATAATATTATAATAAACATGTTTGGGAGGGTGGCTAGGAGGGTGGTATCACCCGGTAACTCTGGTAACGTGGGTAAACATAGTTGTTCCGAGTTCGCAGATAATCCTGAGAAAACAAGTAAGCAAATTTATTTCCTTTTATATCAATACGTCCCTGTTATCCGGCATGATTCGTCAATAAGACTCGATCCTTTTTGAACGTGTATCAACCATGATTTATCAGCAGGGGGACAAGGTAGTACAAATGGTCAAGTTGACAATTAAGGGATCATTGCTCTAAATGTAAATGTTAATGTTAAAGCGGGCGCCGGTCACACGTGTATGGATGCGAAATTTTGATAGTTAAGTAAGGTAGAATTTGAACCCAGCACTTGAAATAGTGCCCTTTATTTAGTAAAACTAGAAAGTTTGAGAGCGATTGGTTTAAAAGTTGTGAAGATATAGCCATGTAAAGAAACATTCATTTGCTGAATTTTAACCTATAAACCTGAAACGTGGCATTTTTACTAATCATACCACATCAGCTCAATTAGATAACGTGACTAAAAATTTTACCTGCACCAACAACAACTTCCGTAGTCATGGAAACATCAGCACAACCAGATAATTTCACTACAATTTTACCTGCTGCAACAGCAACTGTCGTACTCCGGGAAACATCAACACGCCCAGATAATGCGCATTTCATCACATGTAAATGCGATTTGCGCGCTATAAGTATTAAAATTATTATTAATGTCAAAACGTCAACTGTGCACTTGAGTCGTAAATCGAGGAATGCTCACTGGCACTTTTTTCCAACGCGCTGCTAAAGAAGCGCTCCCCTACAGAATTAAACAAAGAATTAAGAACATCATCAGGATTCGAACCTGTAACCTTCCACTTACTACACCCTAACCACTACGCTACGAGTGAATTCGCTGGTTTGAACAGCTCGTTATTGATTATTTACCATCTGAGTATTAATCTTTAATAGAACGAGGCATACACTATATAAAACGTGTAACCCTTATTCTGACTAGTAGTCTTGATAGTTCAAATAATTTGAATGTTTTTAGGTCAATTTGAAGTAAAGTAAAAATAAAATGTTAAATCTTCCATTTAGGAATGACGAGTCCTACAAGCGTCATGTCAAGCTCTATTGCGTCATCTGTGGCGGCCACATCAATGGTGGATCTGAAACCTACAAGCGTCATGTCAAGCTCTATTGCGTCATCTGTGGCGAGCACATCAATGGTGGACCTGAGTCCTACAAGCGTTCGGTCAAGTGCAATTATTACGTCATCTGTGGCGACCACATCAATAGTGGACCTGAAACCTACAAGCGTCATGTCAAGCTCTATTGCGTCATCTGTGGCGACCACATCAATGGTGGTTCTGAAACCTACAAGCGTCATGTCAAGCTCTATTGCGTCATCTGTGGCGACCACATCAATGGTGGACCTGAAACCTACAAGCGTCATGTCAAGCTCTATTGCGTCATCTGTGGCGGCCACATCAATGGTGGATCTGAAACCTACAAGCGTCATGTCAAGCTCTATTACGTCATCTGTGGCGGCCACATCAATGGTGGACCTGAAACCTACAAGCGTTCGGTCAAGTGCTATTATTACGTCATCTGTGGCGAGCACATCAATGGTGGACCTGAGTCCTACAAGCGTTCGGTCAAGTGCTATTATTACGTCATCTGTGGCGAACACATCAATGGCGGACCTGAGTCCTACAAGCGTTCGGTCAAGTGCTATTATTACGTCATCTGTGGACACCACATCAATGGTGGACCTGAGTCCTACAAGCGTTCGGTCAAGTGCTATTATTACGTCATCTGTGGTGACCACATTAATGGTGGACCTGAAACCTACAAGCGTCATGTCAAGTGCTATTATTACGTCATCTGTGGCGACCACATCAATGGTGGTTCTGAAACCTACAAGCGTCATGTCAAGCTCTATTGCGTCATCTGTGGCGGCCACATCAATGGTGGACCTGAAACCTACAAGCGTCATGTCAAGCTCTATTTCGTCATCTGTGGCGGCCACATCAATGGTAGACCTGAGTCCTACAAGCGTTCGGTCAAGTGCTATTATTACGTCATCTGTGGCGACCACATCAATGGTGGACCTGAAACCTACAAGCGTCATGTCAAGCTCTATTTCGTCATCTGTGGCGGCCACATCAATGGTGGACCTGAGTCCTACAAGCGTCATGCCAAGTGCTATTATTACGTCATCTGTGGCGACCACATCAATGGTGGACCTGAAACCTACAAGCGTCATGTCAAGCTCTATTTCGTCATCTGTGGCGGCCACATCAATGGTGGACCTGAGTCCTACAAGCGTTCAGTCAAGTGCTTTTATTACGTCATCTGTGGCGACGACATCCATGATGGACCTGAGTCCTACAAGCGTCATGTCAAGCGCTATGATTACGTCATCTGTGGCGACCACATCAATGGTGGACTTGAGTCCTACAAGCGCCTTGTCAAGTGCTATTATTACGTCATCTGTGGCGACCACATCAATAGTGGACCAGAGTCCTACAAGCGTCATGTCAAGCGCTATGATTACATCATCTGTGGCGACCACATCAATGGTGGACCTGAGTCCCACAAGCGCCTTGTCAAGTGCTATGATTACGTCATCTGTGGCGACAACATCCGTGGTGGACCTGAGTCCTACAAGCGTCATGTCAAGCGCTATGATTACGTCATCTGTGGCGACCACATCAATTGTGGACCTGAAACCTACAAGCGTCATGTCAAGCGCTATTATTACGTCATCTGTGGCGACCACATCAATAGTGGACCAGAGTCCTACAAGCGTCATGTCAAGTGCTATGATTACGTCATCTGTGGCGACCACATCAATGGTGGACCTGAGTCCTACAAGCGTCATGTCAAGTGCTATTATTACGTCATCTGTGGCGACCACGTCAATAGTGGACCTGAAACTACAAGCGTCATGTCAAGCGCTATGATTACGTCATCTGTGGCGACCACGTTAATGGTGGACCTGAGTCCTACAAGCGTCATGTCAAGCGCTATGATTACGTCATCTGTGGCGACCACATCAATGGTGGACTTGAGTCCTACAAGCGCCTTGTCAAGTGCTATTATTACGTCATCTGTGGCGACCACATCAATGGTGGACCTGAGTCCTACAAGCGTCATGTCAAGTGCTATTATTACGTCATCTGTGGCGACCACATCAATAGTGGACCAGAGTCCCACAAGCGTCGTGTCAAGTGCTATGATTACGTCATCGGTGGCGATCACATCAATGGTGGACCTGAGTCCTACAAGCGTCATGTCTAGTGCTATTATTACGTCATCTGTGGCGGCCACATCAATGGTGGACCTGAGTCCTACAAGCGTCATGTCTAGTGCTATTATTACGTCATCTGTGGCGACCACATCAATGGTGGACCTGAGTCCTACAAGCGTCATGTCAAGTGCTATTATTACGTCATCTGTGGCTGCCACTATTGCGCCTACTACACAAGGTAGGGATTCTTTTTTTCTTCATAATGTTTCCTCAAGCGTGTAGTGCGCTTGCCCCGCTGTGCACCGGGTTTGATTTTTTCTGCTGTTTCGAACTTTGTGTTCTTTGTGAGTTAAAGTGATCCGTCGTTTCTCCCGTCTCTCAGAGAGTCCCGTCTCTCAGTAAGGCAAGGGACGTTAAACACAGTACGGTACTCACTACAGAATGTATAAATTGCAGTCGGCATCTAGTAGTCATCAAACATGCCCATATCTCTAAACCGTATTTATAGTCATTTTTAAAATTAATTTCCAAACACCTTGACATAAACATCAACACACGCGGTTTTTCGAGGTTTAATTATTAACTTAGTTTTACCGATTACCGACAAGACCGCAATTTTTAACCGACTACCGACATCCAAACCCCCCGCCCCCCAGATAGAGTAGCTGACAGAGCTCCTAACGTTTATTGAAGCTCCTCCATCTGTTATGTATGATTATGGCACTTCGGCTCAAGACAGCGAAATTCCAAGGTTCTACTACTGGAGATGTCTGGAAATCGATATCGGTATGATGGGAATGTTATTCTACAACCAGAGACACAACAAAGTCAACGTGAGTCTAATCTATGCTATTGATTTACGATATTTTCAGAGATTAAGGTAACACTACGAAACGGTATATCTATGTAGTTGTTCTCCAGGGCCATACTGGCATGTTATGGGTGTTTGGCCGGAAACATTCCTCATGAAGACATTCATTGTGAATGCAAGCATACATCAGTGGCCACATAACAAAAAATCAAACAGGCAAATGACATATCGTACTGACATGAAGACAAAAAACACGATACAAATGTTTGAGAGGAACGTTTTTTGATTGGCCCGAATTTTCCCGCCTAAATTCCAGCAAATGTGCAACCAAACTGACAGTTGGGCGAACGGTTTTCTAAAACAAATTTCTGTTTGCAAAATAAAACATTCCATCGGGTCATTGGGAAGTGCAAAAGAAACAGAAGTTTTGATATGCTTGCCGTACGCACTTGATGAGGTCTGCATCTTTTAGGAATTCTGGAATCGCGCGCTAGAAGAGTTACTCTCTTCTGGAAACAAGAATCTGCGCCTGATACTCCAGGATACCTGCAGCAGACTATAAATTATGTTCTTTTGTTATCTCTTTGAGATATTAAAATATCTCAACTATACTTGTTTTAGTGACAAACTGTTGTTGTTGTTGATTACTGTTAGATCTGTCCAAACGGACTGTTGACCTTCAAGCACCCGTGGCCGATATGGTGGCCGAGGAATTTTGGTCAGTCTTGGTGGCTGGATGATGATCCATTGCTTGCTCCCTATTGGAGCATCATAGACGATTACTTGGCTTTTCGACGTGGAGAGTCACATGTGTATTACCAGGTATGGGAAATGCCGACTATGAAATTGGAAAAAAAAAATCACCAATCTATTATGTATCATAATAGATTATTTTTTTTGCTTCGCCTGATCTACAATAACAACTAAGACAGCTACGCTTAATAACACCGAGGAAAACAGTATGTTTTGTGGTCTCGAGATCGCTGATGTTTCCCGAAGCGGAGCTGAGAAAACGATGGGGTGCCCCCCACACCACCCCCCTCGTTTTGTCACTCGCCCCAGACCGAATTTAGTTAGGCTACCACAAAACATACTGCTTTCCCGAAGTTCCAATAAATAAGTGCTTTATAATCATATCAAGTGTCAAAGGGAACAAAACAGAAACAGAAATAAAGAAGAGTTTTTTACGTGGTGAATGAATTGCGCGAAGGCGCGCGCAAATGTGGTTTTTGGTTTCCGGTTTTGATATTTTTTCAATCACTTGACTTCCGGTTTTGTTATTGCCGGTCAATAATTAACAATTATTCGCCGAAGGCGAAGTGAATAGTGGCGAATAGTCCCCGAGACCGGAGGTCGAGGGACTATTCGCCACTATTCACTGAGCCTGAGGAGAATAATTGTTTTAGTATATACTACAGGGGAACACTCCAAAAAATATCCGAACGATACTAAATGTGGTATTTGCCGACATTTTGTAGCCTCTTTCTGTATGCGTGACGTTTGTCACGCATGCGACATTACGTCAGACTTCACTACTTCACTACAAGCATTCGGCTACTGAACACATGGTGGAAACTTGCTGCTGTTTTAGAGAAGCAAAAACGCTAGAAAACACTTGTTTTAAAACCTTAATATCGACTACGGTAAATGATTTAAGTTTTTTAGAGGGTTGCAAGGATGGATTCGAGGGATAAATTCGCATTTTGTGCCTTGGATTATGGATTGTGAATGCAGAGTTGCTTCGCTGAAAATACTTTGCCTTTGGTCGCCATTTCACCACCGATGGATGACTATATTTTTCAACCTGCTGGCAGAGAAATTCAAGATTCGCTCTTGGAATATTCAAACAGAAATATGGGAAATTAACCTCTTCAAACTCTGGGACAATGAGGAAGACCTTGTTCATATTAAACAAGAGAGACCACTTTAAATACGTTTGATGCCGGATGGCTCGTGATCAAGCGAATCAACATGGCGACGGTAAGCTTAACTGAATTTCTCCCATAAACTGCACTCAATGACTGGCTTCTACGATTTACTGCGCCTTTCAACCTACAGGTAAATGTTCGGCAAAGTAGATTAAAAGTTTCTTGTGATATGTTTTCGACAAAATTGCCTTAATTAATATGCTGTTGTGAATGTAATTTGTCTCTCAAAAGTGCCGTGAACAAATCATCGATCTCTGATTCCGAAGAACTGAAAAACAAGAACAGCAAATTTTCGAAGTTCAAGAAATAAATTCTCTCTCTGATTCACCTTGAAAAACTAAATAGACAACAATATACATTAATTAATTTAGAAGGATTTTTGTAGCATTTCGAATCAGATAGTTCCTTTAGTAAGTAAAAATATCCGAACCACTTGCACTCGAGCTTCTCAATCTCGGGATAATGCTTTCGATCTCGGAATATTTAACCATTATCCTGCGAGATTGCGCAGAATATCGTCTGATACTTAGCCGACGAGGGACGAAGTCCCGAGTTGGCTAAAATCAGACGATATTCTGCAAAATCGAGCAGGATAATGGTTTTAATATTCAGCACATCGATAGCACAAAAAAAACGAAAAAAGTGACTTTTGTGTATTATTTACGAGCTCAAAACATCACATTTTCCTCAGAGACGGATATCGCAGGATAGCTGTCATGTACAGAAGACAGCTATTGGCGTTCCAATGACCATATTTGGGCAGTGCATCGATGTGCTGAATAATAATGTGGCAATATTCCGAGATAGCGAACCAATCAAAACGCGCGATCTATGGAGGTTCCCGTGTAGTATATACTAATACATCTTATTATATAGCTCGTGCTTATTCGATCACAGCGCGCGCTCTGATTGGTTCTATCATGGTCACGTGGCGGGCTACAATTAAAAAATTGTTGCCCGCGCGGGCGACATCGCTAAAGCGAGAAATTTCGGCGGACTATTTTTACATGTTTTACACCGAATTTTCTTTTGCTATATAATAAAACACTTTATGACTGCATCCTCGGGAAACAGCGAGTTTTGTTTTCCCTCGAATCTCGATCGAGATTCTCTGGAAAACAAACTCCCTGTCTCCCTCGGAAGCAGTCATTAAGTGTATATTCTTGCCCTCCCAGTTGTCTCCAGGGAAACAGTCGAATTTCTTGACGTTCACTTGACCAACACTTGACCAATAAGATACTAGTAAAAGTGAACTTTGATACTTGGTATAGGTTTGAGCCTCCACCCCCTGCACAACAGCCCGACGCCCTACCACTAGAGTAAGCTAACCGTTAGCTCTAATAAAACTTCAGATAATAAGCCATTTTTGTTGTTGTTTTTCAGGTATATAAGGATTCTGATTTTGGTCATCGATCACAAGAAGTGTTGAGACGCGCTACCGGCGATGTTAACAAACTTCTGCCAGAAGAGTCTTTACCTAGTGAATCTGGTCAATTTGACAAGGCGAAGTGGGTTCTCGTGGTCACGTGGGTTAATCTACAGCCGTATACCTACGACTATAACCACACGGTTTGTACATACCATCATCATTCTCGTTCCCAGGAGGCTCTGGTGGCAAAAGGCCGATTGTGATTGGCTAATATGTTCGTCCGCCATTTTGAAATATGAATGACCACATATGTATATGGATGTCCTCGAATCTAGGACTTCTGGTGGGTCTGATGCTGGAACTGCTCGGGGTCACCTCTAATTTTCACACCAGGGGCACACCTGACAGGTTGCCTTGTAATAAATACTTCATTGGCAGTAAATGTTTGATTTGGCTTGTACATCTGCTAGAGAATTGACCGTTTTCACAATGTTGTGAGAACAATACCCTGGAGCTGTTCCGACTCGTTCTGGCAAAGACGGCTTTTGTTATTCAAAACAGACAGCATTGTTGTTATCCCATTTCTGTTACGTGCGCAACATCGTGAAAACTGCCAATTTACGTTACTTTGTAGAAGCCGAGCAACACATTCCAAGCTGTCCTCATCACAGACGGTATCTTCACGTTCGCCCTGTACAATTATCCTCCTGGAGGGATAGAGTGGTCTGCGCCCACAGAAAAGTATGTACGACGTTTTTGTTTGATAATTCAGTCAGCGTTTCCATGAGGTCGTAGCAGTCGTAGGAATTGTTTTTTCACACCGGACTCGGACGACTGAGATACAATTATTATGGAAACCAGAATCTGGAAACAAGCCAGTCGTTCTAGCCTGAATTTCATAGTCTCGTACCCAGAGGGTGCGCAATGGTTTGTGGGATAGTTTTCACAGGGCGCGCAGAGGTTAATGGGATATGCGTAGGAAAAGAAGAGACGTTATATTTTAGCACATGTCCCACAATTCATTGCGCGCCGTGTCTAGTACTCATTCCCAGTCCCTACGGCTCCAAAACAATTTTCATGAGAATCGATTTCGCCTGGATACGAGACTATAACATTGTAATGTTTGTTATGTATTTTTAAAGAGCAAAATAAAGACATTATTATTATTATTATTATCATTATCATTATCATTATCATTATCATATACATTCCCCAAAAGTGATGACAGCTAAATTTTGGACCTAAATGATCTTTAATTTTGGTTATTCGTTGAATAAAAGCCCAAATCGGACCTCTTGTGGGATTCAAAGTTTAAAAAGAGGATTTTAGCTGATGCGACACGAAAGCCGACCTTGTTTTTGAAACACGAATGTTCCGCGCATTTTTGTTTTTATTCCCTTTAGCTGCAAAGAGACCTCAAACACGTTGCATAGAAAGGAACTGTTCAGGTGTAAAAGTGAACTAATTGGTCAACAATAGGAACACTGGGTTCCTATTAGAGTAATCAGGAACTACCTGTTCCTTTTCAATACGTTCCTTTTTACTCGATTTGTTCCGTTTAAAAGTGAAATGGAACAAAAGTTCCGTACTGATTTCTGCGAAAAGGGAATTCGGACCAAGTGTTCCTAATTTCTTGCGATAAAAAGGAACACCTGTTCCGATAACTGTTCTTTTTTTTCCCCTATTGCCATAATTAGTTCCGAACAGTCCTACAAAGGAACTGTCACTCTTGGCATTGTTCCTTTTCATTGAAAGTTCCTTTTCTACCAGATGTGAACTTTTGTTCCTATGTGAAGAAAGCACGGATTACAGCATAACTGAGGGTCGAGTGATTGTAGAATTAAGTGTAGTGCATACATCACAGACTGATAATGTTAGGGTGCTCGGACAGCGGATGTTACAAGCAAAAAACAAGGTAAGTTGGCTAAACTATTTATAAACAACTAGCACGCCCAGGCTTGTTTGTCTGCTTATGAGAGCATGCGCAATCCTGTTGTCTTGCCCTTTTGTTAAAAGTGGACTTGCCTGAACTTGTTCGGTTGTTTAAAGCTCAAACAAAAGGACAAGTTTGGCCAAAGCTTTTGCCGATACAGTTGTGATTGGCTAGTAAAATGTGTTACTCTCTAGGGAGCAAATGTGAATATAAGGTAAGCCCGTTCTAGTTTTCACGCATTTGCAGTCTTGGTCTCGGCGAAGGATGAGCAAGAGCGAAGAAGTGGTCAACTGGTCAAAATTCCCAAATGCTTCGCCTAAGCCAAAGAGGCTTCACTTAGAAGAAGATGAAACAGACGGCCATTTTTACTGTCCAGTTCAAGATTGTAAACACGATGGATTCTCCACCCAGCGAGGCTGCAGAAAACACGTAAAGAAAAAGCATCGGTGGTTCTATTATTTTGATGAAAAGCCCAACTGCAAAGCTGTCCAGGAGATCGTAGAGCCAACTGTTAAACAAGAACCTCCTGAAAATACTGTGCGCAATTCGAAAACCATTCCTTCATTTGACACTTCAAGTGACATTGCCAAGCAACTTGACTCCTGGCTGACTGGCACAGGAGGAGGGTGCAAAAGCAAGCGTCAAGCCAAGCAAATGGTCAGCAGGTGCTTAAAGTTTCTTAAGTTTTGCTGCGAAGACGAAGAGGAATTGACATTTGACATAATAGACTTTGGTTTGTGTTCTCCTAATCTTCTTTTCAAATTTGTTGATATGCTACAAGACGAATGGAAGCTTGGCCATGCAGGACGACTGAGTTACATCGACGCTATTGGAGAATTGGCGGACTTCCGAAAGGTAAATGGCGCGTCAAAATCAGTGATAAGCAGCCTTTATACGACAGAGGTCTACTTGAAAAAGGTGCGCAGAACAGTTTCTAAAATGATGCGCATTCAGTGGAATGGCGACCTCGACATAGAGTCGTTAGAGGCCAAAGGGCATTGGGCGACATTAGAAGAGCTCTTGGAAGCGGTTGGGCGTTACTTGCCGCGCTACGAAAACGTGCTTAAAATGTGCAAAGAAAAGCCACGCGCAGCATCGCCTCTGGATTTATCATTCGCTACTAAATTCCTCGCGTTGTATTTGTTTATCAAGGTGAAAGGTTCTCGGCCAATGACCTATCAGTACTTGACGGTTGAAATGGTGAAAAGCGCAAAGACCAACGGTGGATATATCGACCAGAAAATGTTCAAAACTGCTGGTAAATATGGCTTTGACTCGCTGTTTCTGACAGACACAAGCATGCAAGTGCTAGATGGTTTTATCGCTCACATTCGTCCTTTGCTAAAGCCCAGTTGCGATTATGTTTTGGTAACAAGAAATGGCGGTCAGCACAGCAAACTTGGAGAGTCAATGAGCAAATTGGTCTTTGACGCAACCGGCAAATACGTCCATCCTACGCGCTATCGTCAAATAGTAGAGACTGCAAGCTCGTTAAAACTAAGCAGATCTGCGCAAAGCACCATCTCAGAAGACCAGAAACACACTTCCGTGGTTGCCAGGGTACACTACCAGAAGCAAAGATCGCGCGATGTCGCAACGAAAGCGCACACATTTCTCAAGGAATTACAAGGCGATAAGGGCACGGAAATTGACAAGGATGTTCGCGCGCGCCTCTCGGACAAGTCTGCATCTTCGCAAGAACAAGAGGAAAAATCAGACGACTCTTCTACCGACGAAGTGGAAGCCATCAAGGAAGTCACGCCCCCTGCCAGTCCTGCTGCTCTGTCATCACTCAAGCACGAAAATGCTTTTAAAACTAAAGGAACGAGTTCTTCGAGGAGAAAAAGTCTGCTGTTTACTCAGGAGGAGGACAAGTATCTAAAAGCCGGGATCAAAAGGTATGGTTTTGGACAATGGAAAGTTATCCTCAGGGACTCGGAATTTCACTTTCAAAAGGGAAGAACAGCCAATTCGCTATTATGTCGAGCAACACGACGATTTCCGAAATATTCCAAAAAATAAATGGACCAATCACGAACTTTTAGAAAAGCATGCTGGGAATGTTGCGCTTTCATAAATGCAAAGGCAAATTTAAGATTCGACCTCTTTTGCTTCTGGACACGAACATTCAAACATGGAAATTCTTGTGGATAAACACCCTGAACTCGCTTTAAAAGATATCGAGTTCGCAGGCGAGTTTCTTGAAGGGATTTGTGCCCTCAATTTCCCCCGAAGCACGTCCATGTTGGCAGAAAGTCTACTTTGGCGCCATTTAAACAAGACCAAGGACAGAAAAAAGTCTACTCTGAGAGAACTTATCTTAGCATGTTTGTTCATCGCAATCAAACTAGAGGATAGTGATATTGCAAGAAATAACTTATTTATGGATACCATCTCTTTCCCGGTGAAAAGAGAGGACATAATTGAAGAAGAGCTACACGTGTTAGACTCAGTTAATTGGAGACCCTTGATAGATTTGGAAATGATTGGATAATGACAATGAACTGCATATAGAATGTTCGTGCATTTATTGTTAAACCAGTGTTGCCATGGCAACAACAGAACAATTTCAATGTCAATGGAATATATGTCAATATTTTTGTCAATAAATGTTCGTACGATCAGGAAGAAACAAATTACAAGCATTACTTATTTATTGCTGCGAAATGAAAAATTTAGAAATTTTGGGCTGTCGTCCTTGGGCAGGCTGTTGAGTAAGGGGGGTCTTTCTTTTTGCTGGGCGATGTATGAGGAACTCAAGTTCTTGAGGCTCTTGTGTCTCTGGGGTTCTTGTTGTTGATTGGGTCAGGAACATTTGCCTTTCCTGTTCCTCCTCTTCCTCTTCTTCCTTTTCCTCTTCTTCCTCTTCATCTTCTTCTTCCTCTTTCTCTTCATCTTCTTCCTCTTCGTCTTCTTCCTCTTCCTCTTCCTCTTCATCTTCTTCCTCTTCGTCTTCTTTCCCTTCGTCTACTTCTTTACCACTCGTTACACCATCGTCCTCAGATTCAACGTTTTTGTTTGCGCCTTTAATTGGCCAGTCTGGAAAGGGAAGGGCCTCGTGAACCGTTTGGATGTATCTGGCATCGGAAGGGCTGATGAGTCCAAGACGTACGCAAGCAAGCCTTCTGGCCGCAACGGCGAAGTGACATAGAGCGCCATTGTCTTGATGCAGTTTCTTCAGTGCATCTTGCAACACCTCTACTCTGTATTTGATCGACGTCTGGCAGACTGGACGGTCGTATGCGCCCACGAAAGCCTTTTGAAGGTCCCGCATTTGCCTTTCTCTTTTCGTGATCCTCGGATCTTGGAACATTTCCTTGACCTTGACCTTCCGCTCTTTCTCCCGAGTCTCGTTCTCTTTCTTATGGCGTGCATGTTGGGCGTCTCGTTTTCGCTCGGCGATGTCACTCGGAAGACGCCAAGGGTTGGCTTTGATGCTGGCGCGCTCCTCTTCTGTTAATGGGCCAAGGTCGATCTCCAATCTGCGATTATAAGAAGAAGAAAAAAAAACACGTCTTAGGTTATTTTGGAAAAGACATTGGTTTCCATTGACCTGCGAACATAGGAGGTATGTTACTATGGCAACGTTAATCTTAACCTTTATGTTCGTCATTGCGTATAACTAACCTCTCAATTTCCCTCTCCGTCGATTCATCTAACCACCGATCCCTTTCCTGGTTTCGTCGTTCTGTCAGATCGTTCAGTTGTCTTTCTTCCAGGCTCCCTTTTCTGGTTTGAGCTAAAAACCGATCAAACTGACTGTCTGAATCTGATTCATAATCTGTACTTGGTGCCACCTCTCCAATTGGACTAGTGGGGCTGGGCTGGCTTTCTTCTTCGGCGGGCCGGAATGCAAACAATTCGGCTATTTCCTGGTATGAAAAGTTAAAAATAAAGAGATTAATAAATGAACAAGAGCGAAACTTGTCGTGGTTGTAGTTGCATTTCGATCTCCGAGCTTGCCAAACACGACCGTGTGCATTCGTTCACCCGCAGTTGCTTTAGTCTGTACACTAAATACGCACCTCTTCATCTAGTTCGCCTTGATTCAGAGATTTCTCGTTGGGATCACGGGCCGGTGGAGGGCCACCGAGCTGTTGAGCTGCCCAGTGGATGCACTCCATTGGGTTGTTTTCCAGCCACGTGATTGCTCCTGGCTCTACGGATGGCAGGGTTCGGAAATGGTATTTCCTTAAACGCGCCTCCATTGCCGCGTTGTGCTCGGTGCCAAAGTCAAGCTGCGTTTGACAGGTGATCAGCATTGGTATGCGATTAATGAAACCTTTTGCAGCCTTGTATTTGGCATCATTGGCTGTCCAGCCTCCTTGTGTCACTACCTGCAACGGAAATAATTAATAGTTATTACAATTTTTCGATTAAAAATGTCCATATTCATGACCTACATAAAAATGCCGCCTGACTGTTGCCATGGTAACAGTTCTCCACTTCATATCTTTGTTACTACAAACAGTGGTCAGCCGTAAAAGACGGAATTAAAATTTAACGTCACTTGCTTTCTGTTTTCCAGTTTTAGTTGAATGATAAAAATAAAAAAATTAGCTGCGAGCTCCCTTAAATTGGTTGCCATAGCAACGCAAGATCATCAAAATTCAATCAAAACTTAGGTTTCTATGCGTTTAATTAACGCGTGTAAAGTTATGGTGACATGCATTTAATTAACGCGATTTTTTTTGTAAAATCGCGTAAATAAAGTGCATTGTTAATGGAAGATTCCAGCTTTAACGCACGCGCGCCTTGCATGTCGGTAGATGTGGGACATTTCTCAAACGAACTGTAAAAAAAAGCGCGCGCTGCATTCTGGTAGTGGTGGGACACGGCTTGGGTATTTCTGAACAGCGCGCGCTTATAGCTGGAATCGTCCATTTGCTATATTAAGGCACAAGAAAAGTAGTTGCAAACAAATTAGCTGCCCAGTTTGGTCACCTTAGTTGTTTTACTTAGCGAGATAAATTCGATAAAGCGGCCATACCTTCCAATCGTCTATGTCCATTAGCTGCTCCGTAGCCTCGTCTAAGAACATCACTTCGCAGTCGCTGTTCATCATTGCCTTATTGAAAGATCGCTGTTTGGTAATCTTTCCTATCCTGTGCAAAAAAGGATAGTAGCTAACTTGTGATAACAACAGCTGCTGAAGACCCACACCCGAATCTGACGCTTGTAAGGAAGCCAGTTTTTCAACTCACGTTCTTAAATCCCGTTAAAAGCGATTAAGGTTTTGCGCGTGCGTTTTCAAGTCGCAAAATAAACAGAAAAGTATGGAACTCACGCGGAATTCACTGCTCAATAGCAACATGCGCTAGCTGAGCCTTACCTGTGAGGTGGTACAATTCCTCTCATTGGCGCAAAAAGACTTGTCTTTCCACTGTCCGAACTCCCGATCAGACATGGGACCTAAAACACAGAACAATTTCAGGAAAATGGGAGCTTAACGTTGTTCTATACTTTTTGACTACTCAAGCTTACCCAAATAATAAGGGTCTTCTTGCGAACTGCGAGTGCCCCCTATATCACTGCAAGAGTTTTTGTGGTGCTTTGTTTACCAGTTTGCATGCGCGCGAAGCGCGCGCCGCAAATTTTAACGTAATTTTTCTGAGTGAACTAGACTTGTGAAAAATGCAAATCCAAAGCCCCCTCACAGACCCATTTAGACCCCTTAGCATAGGCAAAAAAATTGGGAGACCCCCTCGACATCTACCCCCTTCCCCTTCTGCAAATTCATTAAAAATTCCTTTACCTTTTGTTTGTGCGTCTTCTGATTGTAGCGAAGCAAATTCATAAAATCCTCACAAAAGGACACCACCTGAGACCTTTCTAGGCTATTTTCAAGGATCTGACGAAAATAGCGAGGATCTGGCACTTTTAGGTGGTCGTAAGGTGCAAAGGCACGCGGGGAAATTCTTCCAACATCACTCTTGAGCAAAGGCGCCTGAATGAACGTCTGGCGATCCACTGAGAAGCACCACCCATTGTTCACTTCAATTAAATCGTGGTTCACTTTAAGTTGTTTGATGGTCTGACTCTCTGGTCGCGATAACCTCTCTCGAACTTGATCGCCATACTTGATCATAGAATCTCTTAAACTCTCGTTTCCTTCCAAGATGCCGAGAAAATCTGGCACACTGCATTTATACTGATATGTGTATTTGGAACTCTTAACTCTTCTATACATCGAGCCTCGGTACAATCTGTAATCAAGTTTCTCCATTGCTCTTTCGATGTTACCAAATAAGATCACTTTAGGGTCGGTAGTTAGGCATCTATCAGGGGGGCTCGCCGAAGCGATAACATCACTACTGTCCACGCCAGAGGCATCGACTTGCAAACCGGCCTTTTTAAGTGCTTCAAGTGCATGGATGATTTTCTCTTTGTTCAATGCAGATGACTTTACGATAAACGACACCACTTTCTCTGGGCAGCTATCACTGGACGAGAGCAAGTACTGGCAGGAGAGTTGATCAGCTAAATCTGTCATGGTTTCTTGATAGGAAGCTTCTACAATGCCATTTACATAAGTCGAGCTGTGATCCTTCAACACTTGGAATAACGCCTTCATAGATGTGTCTACAGTCTTTTGTAGTTTAACATCGATTTCAAGCTCACAAGACAAAAGAGCTTTCTTGATTGGTTGAACGGAAACTTTGGCGCCTGTGGAAGTCGAAAATGCCATCCAAAACGTAAACATTGGATAACATTTTTTTACGGATGCTAAGGTGAAGCTTTGCTGACTTGAGGAAGCTTGCGAACCCTCTGGAACCCCGCTATCTACACTCTCGCCATCTTCGTGTTCTTCGTCGTCACACTCGGCCGATTGATCCTTTCGTGTTTTTTTGGGCGGCTCTTTCACTCCTATCGCGGAAAAAAAGAACTCCAAGCCTTCTATAGCCTTCAACGCACTGTTGCACTCATCCTTCTTTTTGCATATTTGCTTCCAAGCTTCTTCCCAATCTTTTCTCTCGACTCTCCACACACAAGATGCTGTCACTACGCACAAACGATTTTGAATTATTGGGCTGAGGTAGCAGGAGGCCGTGTCTTTAATGGCCTTACTATTTAGCTGTCTCGCAGGATGTTTCGCTACTCTGTGCATCGTCTTGATTTCAGCGCAACTTAGATGATGACGCCAGTTCCTTTATAGTTAATCTCTAGCGCATGCGCACAGTATGCAAACGCACCCAAAAGCACGGACTTGAAACAGTGATTACGTAACCATTGCATTGTTATCCATTGTAGTACAAGGGCAATTTTTAATTTGCTTTGGATGGCGCAAGCGCAGTACGTTACGTTAAGAAATTCCACAACATGGCATTCTTCAACTTTTGCATTCCGTCATTGTATTAGGACTACTTGTTTATTCAAAGAAACGAACCATTGTACTGATACTGCATATCGTTTGGTATTAATCTAAAAACTTTGCGTTATGTAACTCTGGCAGCATGCAATTTTCCAACATTCAACTGCAAAAAAATGCTGCTGTATTGTTCTTACATGTTTTTCTGTGATTCTAAGCAAAATTTAATAGCCAAGGGTGGGTGGTGAATGCATTGTAAAGAACAACGGGGAACATTCTTGGGATTAGAATGCACACGTTTATTAAACCTTCGATGTTGACTAGTTGTGCAAACAAACTGGTATCCACAAAAAGAATCCATCTTATTAGAATCTAGGAGAGTTGCTAAACAAGAAACGGATAGACGGATGAAAGGATACTTTCATACACTCTCTGTAAAAAGTAAAATCCGTATATCCGTGTCTCTATCATGCTTGAAAAAAAAATTCAAACAAGGACAGATGCAAAATATTGTTATATCAAGGGAAGGATAGACGGATTGGCGGATATTTCCTTACAATTTCTGTTAAAAAGAAATCCGTCTATCCGTGTATCTGTCCTGCTAGAAAAAATCTAATTTTATTCAAACAAGGACAGATGACAAAGTTTTTTATATCAAGGGAAGGATAGACGGATTGGCGGATAATTCCTTACAATCTCTGTTAAAAAGTGAAATCCGTCTATCCGTGTATCTGTCATGCTAGAAAAATTCCAATTTTATTCAAACAAGGACAGATGACAATTTTTTTTTTTTATATCAAGGGAAGGATAGACGGATTGACGGATATTCCTTAACAATATCTGTTAAAAACAAATCCGTCTATCCGTGTATCTGTCGTGCTAGAAAAAGAATCCATCCCATTAGAAAAAAGGATAGATGCATGCCTGCAACAAACGGTTAGACGAATTGATATTGTTACAAATATCATATAATTTAATTATGAGTTATTGTAAATAATATATTTGTTAGTAAACATTTATTTTTAAGATATTATAATAAATAATTAAATAATTGGATTGTTAATGAGTTGTTTTAAATTAATTGATGATTGAATTATTAATGAAATTGTTAGTAATTAAAAATACTTCAATAATGGATAAAAAAATTATTTGTTAATGAGTTGTTTTAAATTAATTGATGATTGAATTATTAATGAAATTGTTAGTAATTAAAAATACTTAAATAATGGATAAAAAAATGAACATTATCTGACAGATACATTAGTTAAATAATCATAAATATTTAATTTAATTTATTTTTGAGTATATAAATAAATCCGTAAATTAATTAATTAATTATATATTTAATACTAATTTTAATAAAATTTAATAATTAATTAGTTAATCTATGGTTATCATTGAATTAAAGGAATGATAAACGGATTTCACCTTTTTACAGAGATTGTGAGGAAATATCCGTCGATCCGTCTATCCTTCCCTTGATATAAAAATCTTTGTCGTCTGTCCTTGTTTGAATAAAATTGGAATTTTTTTCCTAGCATGACAGATACACGGATAGACGGATTTCACTTTTTAACAGAGATTGTAAGGAATTATCCGTCGATCCGTCTATCCTTCCCTTGATATAAAAAACTTTGTCGTCTGTCCTTGTTTGAATAAAAGTGGATTTTTTTCCTATCATGACAGATACACGGATAGACGGATTTCACTTTTTAACAGAGATTGTAAGGAATTATCCGCCAATCCGTCTATCCTTCCCTTGATATAAAAATCTTTGTCATCTGTCCTTGTTTGAATAAAATTAGATTTTTTCTTGCATGACAGATACACGGATAGACGGATTTCACTTTCTTACAGACATTGTAAGGAATTATCCGCCAATCCGTCTATCCTTCCCTTGATATAAAAATATTTGTCATCTGTCCTTGTTTGAATAAAATTAGATTATAAAGCCGTTGCAAAAAGGAACATCTGATCCGAAAGTAAGCGTTCCTGTTTTTTTGCCTACACGCTAGAGAAAATTGCTTATAATTTTTAAAGTTTGCTCAGCTTTGCTAGAAAAAAAGCACGAAACATTGTGCAAGGATGCGCTTTATCGTGGGCAGTTATTATTTCTAAGGTATAGAAGGGCAGAACTTTATACGAGACTTGCAAAATAAACGGAACCGAACTTTTGGGGAATGATCATATACATTCCCCAAAAGTGATGACAGCTAAATTTTGGACCTAAATGATCTTTAATTTTGGTTATTCGTTGAATAAAAGCCCAAATCGGACCTCTTGTGGGATTCAAAGTTTAAAAAGAGGATTTTAGCTGATGCGACACGAAAGCCGACCTTGTTTTTGAAACACGAATGTTCCGCGCATTTTTGTTTTTAGTCCCTTTAGCTGCAAAGAGACCTCAAACACGTTGCATAGAAAGGAACTGTTCAGGTGTAAAAGTGAACTAATTGGTCAACAATAGGAACACTGGGTTCCTATTAGAGTAATCAGGAACTACCTGTTCCTTTTCAATACGTTCCTTTTTACTCGATTTGTTCCGTTTAAAAGTGAAATGGAACAAAAGTTCCGTACTGATTTCTGCGAAAAGGGAATTCGGACCAAGTGTTCCTAATTTCTTGCGATAAAAAGGAACACCTGTTCCGATAACTGTTCTTTTTGTTCCCCTATTGCCATAATTAGTTCCGAACAGTCCTACAAAGGAACTGTCACTCTTGGCATTGTTCCTTTTCATTGAAAGTTCCTTTTCTACCAGATGTGAACTTTTGTTCCTATGTGAAGAAAGCACGGATTACAGCATAACTGAGGGTCGAGTGATTGTAGAATTAAGTGTAGTGCATACATCACAGACTGATAATGTTAGGGTGCTCGGACAGCGGATGTTACAAGCAAAAAACAAGGTAAGTTGGCTAAACTATTTATAAACAACTAGCACGCCCAGGCTTGTTTGTCTGCTTATGAGAGCATGCGCAATCCTGTTGTCTTGCCCTTTTGTTAAAAGTGGACTTGCCTGAACTTGTTCGGTTGTTTAAAGCTCAAACAAAAGGACAAGTTTGGCCAAAGCTTTTGCCGATACAGTTGTGATTGGCTAGTAAAATGTGTTACTCTCTAGGGAGCAAATGTGAATATAAGGTAAGCCCGTTCTAGTTTTCACGCATTTGCAGTCTTGGTCTCGGCGAAGGATGAGCAAGAGCGAAGAAGTGGTCAACTGGTCAAAATTCCCAAATGCTTCGCCTAAGCCAAAGAGGCTTCACTTAGAAGAAGATGAAACAGACGGCCATTTTTACTGTCCAGTTCAAGATTGTAAACACGATGGATTCTCCACCCAGCGAGGCTGCAGAAAACACGTAAAGAAAAAGCATCGGTGGTTCTATTATTTTGATGAAAAGCCCAACTGCAAAGCTGTCCAGGAGATCGTAGAGCCAACTGTTAAACAAGAACCTCCTGAAAATACTGTGCGCAATTCGAAAACCATTCCTTCATTTGACACTTCAAGTGACATTGCCAAGCAACTTGACTCCTGGCTGACTGGCACAGGAGGAGGGTGCAAAAGCAAGCGTCAAGCCAAGCAAATGGTCAGCAGGTGCTTAAAGTTTCTTAAGTTTTGCTGCGAAGACGAAGAGGAATTGACATTTGACATAATAGACTTTGGTTTGTGTTCTCCTAATCTTCTTTTCAAATTTGTTGATATGCTACAAGACGAATGGAAGCTTGGCCATGCAGGACGACTGAGTTACATCGACGCTATTGGAGAATTGGCGGACTTCCGAAAGGTAAATGGCGCGTCAAAATCAGTGATAAGCAGCCTTTATACGACAGAGGTCTACTTGAAAAAGGTGCGCAGAACAGTTTCTAAAATGATGCGCATTCAGTGGAATGGCGACCTCGACATAGAGTCGTTAGAGGCCAAAGGGCATTGGGCGACATTAGAAGAGCTCTTGGAAGCGGTTGGGCGTTACTTGCCGCGCTACGAAAACGTGCTTAAAATGTGCAAAGAAAAGCCACGCGCAGCATCGCCTCTGGATTTATCATTCGCTACTAAATTCCTCGCGTTGTATTTGTTTATCAAGGTGAAAGGTTCTCGGCCAATGACCTATCAGTACTTGACGGTTGAAATGGTGAAAAGCGCAAAGACCAACGGTGGATATATCGACCAGAAAATGTTCAAAACTGCTGGTAAATATGGCTTTGACTCGCTGTTTCTGACAGACACAAGCATGCAAGTGCTAGATGGTTTTATCGCTCACATTCGTCCTTTGCTAAAGCCCAGTTGCGATTATGTTTTGGTAACAAGAAATGGCGGTCAGCACAGCAAACTTGGAGAGTCAATGAGCAAATTGGTCTTTGACGCAACCGGCAAATACGTCCATCCTACGCGCTATCGTCAAATAGTAGAGACTGCAAGCTCGTTAAAACTAAGCAGATCTGCGCAAAGCACCATCTCAGAAGACCAGAAACACACTTCCGTGGTTGCCAGGGTACACTACCAGAAGCAAAGATCGCGCGATGTCGCAACGAAAGCGCACACATTTCTCAAGGAATTACAAGGCGATAAGGGCACGGAAATTGACAAGGATGTTCGCGCGCGCCTCTCGGACAAGTCTGCATCTTCGCAAGAACAAGAGGAAAAATCAGACGACTCTTCTACCGACGAAGTGGAAGCCATCAAGGAAGTCACGCCCCCTGCCAGTCCTGCTGCTCTGTCATCACTCAAGCACGAAAATGCTTTTAAAACTAAAGGAACGAGTTCTTCGAGGAGAAAAAGTCTGCTGTTTACTCAGGAGGAGGACAAGTATCTAAAAGCCGGGATCAAAAGGTATGGTTTTGGACAATGGAAAGTTATCCTCAGGGACTCGGAATTTCACTTTCAAAAGGGAAGAACAGCCAATTCGCTATTATGTCGAGCAACACGACGATTTCCGAAATATTCCAAAAAATAAATGGACCAATCACGAACTTTTAGAAAAGCATGCTGGGAATGTTGCGCTTTCATAAATGCAAAGGCAAATTTAAGATTCGACCTCTTTTGCTTCTGGACACGAACATTCAAACATGGAAATTCTTGTGGATAAACACCCTGAACTCGCTTTAAAAGATATCGAGTTCGCAGGCGAGTTTCTTGAAGGGATTTGTGCCCTCAATTTCCCCCGAAGCACGTCCATGTTGGCAGAAAGTCTACTTTGGCGCCATTTAAACAAGACCAAGGACAGAAAAAAGTCTACTCTGAGAGAACTTATCTTAGCATGTTTGTTCATCGCAATCAAACTAGAGGATAGTGATATTGCAAGAAATAACTTATTTATGGATACCATCTCTTTCCCGGTGAAAAGAGAGGACATAATTGAAGAAGAGCTACACGTGTTAGACTCAGTTAATTGGAGACCCTTGATAGATTTGGAAATGATTGGATAATGACAATGAACTGCATATAGAATGTTCGTGCATTTATTGTTAAACCAGTGTTGCCATGGCAACAACAGAACAATTTCAATGTCAATGGAATATATGTCAATATTTTTGTCAATAAATGTTCGTACGATCAGGAAGAAACAAATTACAAGCATTACTTATTTATTGCTGCGAAATGAAAAATTTAGAAATTTTGGGCTGTCGTCCTTGGGCAGGCTGTTGAGTAAGGGGGGTCTTTCTTTTTGCTGGGCGATGTATGAGGAACTCAAGTTCTTGAGGCTCTTGTGTCTCTGGGGTTCTTGTTGTTGATTGGGTCAGGAACATTTGCCTTTCCTGTTCCTCCTCTTCCTCTTCTTCCTTTTCCTCTTCTTCCTCTTCATCTTCTTCTTCCTCTTTCTCTTCATCTTCTTCCTCTTCGTCTTCTTCCTCTTCCTCTTCCTCTTCATCTTCTTCCTCTTCGTCTTCTTTCCCTTCGTCTACTTCTTTACCACTCGTTACACCATCGTCCTCAGATTCAACGTTTTTGTTTGCGCCTTTAATTGGCCAGTCTGGAAAGGGAAGGGCCTCGTGAACCGTTTGGATGTATCTGGCATCGGAAGGGCTGATGAGTCCAAGACGTACGCAAGCAAGCCTTCTGGCCGCAACGGCGAAGTGACATAGAGTGCCATTGTCTTGATGCAGTTTCTTCAGTGCATCTTGCAACACCTCTACTCTGTATTTGATCGACGTCTGGCAGACTGGACGGTCGTATGCGCCCACGAAAGCCTTTTGAAGGTCCCGCATTTGCCTTTCTCTTTTCGTGATCCTCGGATCTTGGAACATTTCCTTGACCTTGACCTTCCGCTCTTTCTCCCGAGTCTCGTTCTCTTTCTTATGGCGTGCATGTTGGGCGTCTCGTTTTCGCTCGGCGATGTCACTCGGAAGACGCCAAGGGTTGGCTTTGATGCGGGCGCGCTCCTCTTCTGTTAATGGGCCAAGGTCGATCTCCAATCTGCGATTATAAGAAGAAGAAAAAAAAACACGTCTTAGGTTACTATGTTACTATGGCAACGTTAATCTTAACCTTTATGTTCGTCATTGCGTATAACTAACCTCTCAATTTCCCTCTCCGTCGATTCATCTAACCACCGATCCCTTTCCTGGTTTCGTCGTTCTGTCAGATCGTTCAGTTGTCTTTCTTCCAGGCTCCCTTTTCTGGTTTGAGCTAAAAACCGATCAAACTGACTGTCTGAATCTGATTCATAATCTGTACTTGGTGCCACCTCTCCAATTGGACTAGTGGGGCTGGGCTGGCTTTCTTCTTCGGCGGGCCGGAATGCAAACAATTCGGCTATTTCCTGGTATGAAAAGTTAAAATAAAGAGATTAATAAATGAACAAGAGCGAAACTTGTCGTGGTTGTAGTTGCATTTCGATCTCCGAGCTTGCCAAACACGACCGTGTGCATTCGTTCACCCGCAGTTGCTTTAGTCTGTACACTAAATACGCACCTCTTCATCTAGTTCGCCTTGATTCAGAGATTTCTCGTTGGGATCACGGGCCGGTGGAGGGCCACCGAGCTGTTGAGCTGCCCAGTGGATGCACTCCATTGGGTTGTTTTCCAGCCACGTGATTGCTCCTGGCTCTACGGATGGCAGGGTTCGGAAATGGTATTTCCTTAAACGCGCCTCCATTGCCGCGTTGTGCTCGGTGCCAAAGTCAAGCTGCGTTTGACAGGTGATCAGCATTGGTATGCGATTAATGAAACCTTTTGCAGCCTTGTATTTGGCATCATTGGCTGTCCAGCCTCCTTGTGTCACTACCTGCAACGGAAATAATTAATAGTTATTACAATTTTTCGATTAAAAATGTCCATATTCATGACCTACATAAAAATGCCGCCTGACTGTTGCCATGGTAACAGTTCTCCACTTCATATCTTTGTTACTACAAACAGTGGTCAGCCGTAAAAGACGGAATTAAAATTTAACGTCACTTGCTTTCTGTTTTCCAGTTTTAGTTGAATGATAAAAATAAAAAAATTAGCTGCGAGCTCCCTTAAATTGGTTGCCATAGCAACGCAAGATCATCAAAATTCAATCAAAACTTAGGTTTCTATGCGTTTAATTAACGCGTGTAAAGTTATGGTGACATGCATTTAATTAACGCGATTTTTTTTGTAAAATCGCGTAAATAAAGTGCATTGTTAATGGAAGATTCCAGCTTTAACGCACGCGCGCCTTGCATGTCGGTAGATGTGGGACATTTCTCAAACGAACTGTAAAAAAAAGCGCGCGCTGCATTCTGGTAGTGGTGGGACACGGCTTGGGTATTTCTGAACAGCGCGCGCTTATAGCTGGAATCGTCCATTTGCTATATTAAGGCACAAGAAAAGTAGTTGCAAACAAATTAGCTGCCCAGTTTGGTCACCTTAGTTGTTTTACTTAGCGAGATAAATTCGATAAAGCGGCCATACCTTCCAATCGTCTATGTCCATTAGCTGCTCCGTAGCCTCGTCTAAGAACATCACTTCGCAGTCGCTGTTCATCATTGCCTTATTGAAAGATCGCTGTTTGGTAATCTTTCCTATCCTGTGCAAAAAAGGATAGTAGCTAACTTGTGATAACAACAGCTGCTGAAGACCCACACCCGAATCTGACGCTTGTAAGGAAGCCAGTTTTTCAACTCACGTTCTTAAATCCCGTTAAAAGCGATTAAGGTTTTGCGCGTGCGTTTTCAAGTCGCAAAATAAACAGAAAAGTATGGAACTCACGCGGAATTCACTGCTCAATAGCAACATGCGCTAGCTGAGCCTTACCTGTGAGGTGGTACAATTCCTCTCATTGGCGCAAAAAGACTTGTCTTTCCACTGTCCGAACTCCCGATCAGACATGGGACCTAAAACACAGAACAATTTCAGGAAAATGGGAGCTTAACGTTGTTCTATACTTTTTGACTACTCAAGCTTACCCAAATAATAAGGGGTCTTCTTGCGAACTGCGAGTGCCCCCTATATCACTGCAAGAGTTTTTGTGGTGCTTTGTTTACCAGTTTGCATGCGCGCGAAGCGCGCGCCGCAAATTTTAACGTAATTTTTCTGAGTGAACTAGACTTGTGAAAAATGCAAATCCAAAGCCCCCTCACAGACCCATTTAGACCCCTTAGCATAGGCAAAAAAATTGGGAGACCCCCTCGACATCTACCCCCTTCCCCTTCTGCAAATTCATTAAAAATTCCTTTACCTTTTGTTTGTGCGTCTTCTGATTGTAGCGAAGCAAATTCATAAAATCCTCACAAAAGGACACCACCTGAGACCTTTCTAGGCTATTTTCAAGGATCTGACGAAAATAGCGAGGATCTGGCACTTTTAGGTGGTCGTAAGGTGCAAAGGCACGCGGGGAAATTCTTCCAACATCACTCTTGAGCAAAGGCGCCTGAATGAACGTCTGGCGATCCACTGAGAAGCACCACCCATTGTTCACTTCAATTAAATCGTGGTTCACTTTAAGTTGTTTGATGGTCTGACTCTCTGGTCGCGATAACCTCTCTCGAACTTGATCGCCATACTTGATCATAGAATCTCTTAAACTCTCGTTTCCTTCCAAGATGCCGAGAAAATCTGGCACACTGCATTTATACTGATATGTGTATTTGGAACTCTTAACTCTTCTATACATCGAGCCTCGGTACAATCTGTAATCAAGTTTCTCCATTGCTCTTTCGATGTTACCAAATAAGATCACTTTAGGGTCGGTAGTTAGGCATCTATCAGGGGGGCTCGCCGAAGCGATAACATCACTACTGTCCACGCCAGAGGCATCGACTTGCAAACCGGCCTTTTTAAGTGCTTCAAGTGCATGGATGATTTTCTCTTTGTTCAATGCAGATGACTTTACGATAAACGACACCACTTTCTCTGGGCAGCTATCACTGGACGAGAGCAAGTACTGGCAGGAGAGTTGATCAGCTAAATCTGTCATGGTTTCTTGATAGGAAGCTTCTACAATGCCATTTACATAAGTCGAGCTGTGATCCTTCAACACTTGGAATAACGCCTTCATAGATGTGTCTACAGTCTTTTGTAGTTTAACATCGATTTCAAGCTCACAAGACAAAAGAGCTTTCTTGATTGGTTGAACGGAAACTTTGGCGCCTGTGGAAGTCGAAAATGCCATCCAAAACGTAAACATTGGATAACATTTTTTTACGGATGCTAAGGTGAAGCTTTGCTGACTTGAGGAAGCTTGCGAACCCTCTGGAACCCCGCTATCTACACTCTCGCCATCTTCGTGTTCTTCGTCGTCACACTCGGCCGATTGATCCTTTCGTGTTTTTTGGGCGGCTCTTTCACTCCTATCGCGGAAAAAAAGAACTCCAAGCCTTCTATAGCCTTCAACGCACTGTTGCACTCATCCTTCTTTTTGCATATTTGCTTCCAAGCTTCTTCCCAATCTTTTCTCTCGACTCTCCACACACAAGATGCTGTCACTACGCACAAACGATTTTGAATTATTGGGCTGAGGTAGCAGGAGGCCGTGTCTTTAATGGCCTTACTATTTAGCTGTCTCGCAGGATGTTTCGCTACTCTGTGCATCGTCTTGATTTCAGCGCAACTTAGATGATGACGCCAGTTCCTTTATAGTTAATCTCTAGCGCATGCGCACAGTATGCAAACGCACCCAAAAGCACGGACTTGAAACAGTGATTACGTAACCATTGCATTGTTATCCATTGTAGTACAAGGGCAATTTTTAATTTGCTTTGGATGGCGCAAGCGCAGTACGTTACGTTAAGAAATTCCACAACATGGCATTCTTCAACTTTTGCATTCCGTCATTGTATTAGGACTACTTGTTTATTCAAAGAAACGAACCATTGTACTGATACTGCATATCGTTTGGTATTAATCTAAAAACTTTGCGTTATGTAACTCTGGCAGCATGCAATTTTCCAACATTCAACTGCAAAAAAATGCTGCTGTATTGTTCTTACATGTTTTTCTGTGATTCTAAGCAAAATTTAATAGCCAAGGGTGGGTGGTGAATGCATTGTAAAGAACAACGGGGAACATTCTTGGGATTTAGAATGCACACGTTTATTAAACCTTCGATGTTGACTAGTTGTGCAAACAAACTGGTATCCACAAAAAGAATCCATCTTATTAGAATCTAGGAGAGTTGCTAAACAAGAAACGGATAGACGGATGAAAGGATACTTTCATACACTCTCTGTAAAAAGTAAAATCCGTATATCCGTGTCTCTATCATGCTTGAAAAAAAAAATTCAAACAAGGACAGATGCAAAATATTGTTATATCAAGGGAAGGATAGACGGATTGGCGGATATTTCCTTACAATTTCTGTTAAAAAGAAATCCGTCTATCCGTGTATCTGTCCTGCTAGAAAAAATCTAATTTTATTCAAACAAGGACAGATGACAAAGTTTTTTATATCAAGGGAAGGATAGACGGATTGGCGGATAATTCCTTACAATCTCTGTTAAAAAGTGAAATCCGTCTATCCGTGTATCTGTCATGCTAGAAAAATTCCAATTTTATTCAAACAAGGACAGATGACAAATTTTTTTTTTATATCAAGGGAAGGATAGACGGATTGACGGATATTCCTTAACAATATCTGTTAAAAACAAATCCGTCTATCCGTGTATCTGTCGTGCTAGAAAAAGAATCCATCCCATTAGAAAAAAGGATAGATGCATGCCTGCAACAAACGGTTAGACGAATTGATATTGTTACAAATATCATATAATTTAATTATGAGTTATTGTAAATAATATATTTGTTAGTAAACATTTATTTTTAAGATATTATAATAAATAATTAAATAATTGGATTGTTAATGAGTTGTTTTAAATTAATTGATGATTGAATTATTAATGAAATTGTTAGTAATTAAAAATACTTCAATAATGGATAAAAAAATTATTTGTTAATGAGTTGTTTTAAATTAATTGATGATTGAATTATTAATGAAATTGTTAGTAATTAAAAATACTTAAATAATGGATAAAAAAATGAACATTATCTGACAGATACATTAGTTAAATAATCATAAATATTTAATTTAATTTATTTTTGAGTATATAAATAAATCCGTAAATTAATTAATTAATTATATATTTAATACTAATTTTAATAAAATTTAATAATTAATTAGTTAATCTATGGTTATCATTGAATTAAAGGAATGATAAACGGATTTCACCTTTTTACAGAGATTGTGAGGAAATATCCGTCGATCCGTCTATCCTTCCCTTGATATAAAAATCTTTGTCGTCTGTCCTTGTTTGAATAAAATTGGAATTTTTTTCCTAGCATGACAGATACACGGATAGACGGATTTCACTTTTTAACAGAGATTGTAAGGAATTATCCGTCGATCCGTCTATCCTTCCCTTGATATAAAAAACTTTGTCGTCTGTCCTTGTTTGAATAAAAGTGGATTTTTTTCCTATCATGACAGATACACGGATAGACGGATTTCACTTTTTAACAGAGATTGTAAGGAATTATCCGCCAATCCGTCTATCCTTCCCTTGATATAAAAATCTTTGTCATCTGTCCTTGTTTGAATAAAATTAGATTTTTTCTTGCATGACAGATACACGGATAGACGGATTTCACTTTCTTACAGACATTGTAAGGAATTATCCGCCAATCCGTCTATCCTTCCCTTGATATAAAAATATTTGTCATCTGTCCTTGTTTGAATAAAATTAGATTATAAAGCCGTTGCAAAAAGGAACATCTGATCCGAAAGTAAGCGTTCCTGTTTTTTTGCCTACACGCTAGAGAAAATTGCTTATAATTTTTAAAGTTTGCTCAGCTTTGCTAGAAAAAAAGCACGAAACATTGTGCAAGGATGCGCTTTATCGTGGGCAGTTATTATTTCTAAGGTATAGAAGGGCAGAACTTTATACGAGACTTGCAAAATAAACGGAACCGAACTTTTGGGGAATGATCATTATCATTATCATTATCATTATCATTATCATTATCATTATCATTATCATTATCATTATCATTATCATTATCATTATCATTATCATTATCATTATCATTATCATTATCATTATCATTATCATTATCATTATCATTATCATTATCATTATCATTATCATTATCATTATTATGGGGATTTCAGCCATACCTTCGCTCTCGATCGCATATCACTTTGCGAGAGGTGACGTCTGAATTCACCACGGGATTTTCTTATCCATTACGTAATCACCCCACCACACCAGGAAACCGAGCCTTTCTAAACACGTCTTCTTTCATTTTTACTCTACAGAGAATGGTACAAATACTACTGGTGGTCGCGTGGGCTTCCTGTGGTGGGTTTCAACGCCGGTGATAAAGAAAGAAACTTCTATAACGTTCCACGGTAGTATATTCCAATGGAATTACATACTTAGAAAGTAGAAATTTGTAGTCCCTCATGACCACACTGCAAACTATGCAACTATGCACTAAACCAGGAATTCCAGAATGCAAAAGGTCATCGGCCGCATGATAGCCTGATTCTAAGCCGCCGGCTACGGTGGAGTTCGTTGGCGCTTCCAATCTCCGCGGGATATTGACCAATCCCAAGGAAGCTATGATCTTCCTCCAACTACTGTCGGCCAATCAGAGTTAAGCTTATATCTATCTACCAGTTACAAAAATTGCTAGAAGGTATTTTTTTCCCTCTGTTGTTTTTCGAATAAATTGCTCAGCAAACTGTGATGGATATGATATCTCCACCTTGTCAACTGGGCAAACGGAATGTGTCAGCCATTTGAACAGATGAAAGACAGGATTCCTCGATAAATCAACCTTGTGACGTTGATTAGACGCGAAGGTAGGAAGTGCCAACGAACTCTACCGTAGCGGATGAGAATCAGGCTCCTCCACAGGGTAGCCGACTCACTTGCTAAGGCCATGATAAGCATGACGTTGATCAGACGCGAAGGTAGGAAGTGCTAACGAACTCTACCGTAGCGGATGAGAATAAGGCTACTCCACAGGGTACCCGACTCACTTGCTAAGGCCATGATAAGCATGACGTTGATCAGACGCGAAGGTAGGAAGTGCTAACGAACTCTACCGTAGCGGATGAGAATCAGGCTACTAACCACAGGGTACCCGACTAACCTTGCTTAGACCATGATAACCGTGATGTTAATCAGACGCGAAGGTAGGAAGTGCCAACGAACTCTACCGTAGCGGATGAGAATCAGGCTACTCACCACAGGCTACCCGACTAACCTTGCTTAGACCATGATAACCGTAATGTTAATCAGACGCGAAGGTAGGAAGTGCTAACGAACTCTACCGTAGCGGATGAGCATCAGGCTACTCACCACAGGGTACCCGACTAACCTTGCTTGGACCATGATAAGCGTGACGTTAATCAGACGCGAAGGTAGGAAGTGCTAACGAACTCTACCGTAGCGGATGAGCATCAGGCTACTCACCACAGGCTACCCGACTTACCTTGCTTAGGCCATGATAACCGTGATGTTAATCAGACGCGAAGGTAGGAATTGCCAACAAGCTCTACCGTAGCGGATGACAATCAGGCTATCGACATGGCTGTGAAATTGGTCTTGGCTGTCAATCCACAAAACAAGCATCCTTATTCAACATAAGAACAAGGAGGTGTACGGGCTAGATAAGGATTCCAACATCTCCAGTTGTTCCACACTTCCCTACTGACCATAGCACACGCGTTCGTAATTTGGCCGATTCCTCGTTTCTTTTCTCTCAAGTCGCAACAGACCTTTCTGCTCGCTTGTTTGTATACATGTTGCCATCAAATACAGATAATATAAAGTTTTTTTGGAAGTCCTCATTAAAATCTTGGGCGTTCTCCCATATGTTTTGTTTTGAAATGAAAGGAAGTATTAACAAAGAGGGATAGAGCGGATTTCACATGACTGTCAAGCCTTGTTATGTAATTGCGATTACCTTGCGTTCTCATTGGCTACTCGTTTTTTCTCAGCCAATCAAATTCTGTAGTAAATACAATTGCATAATTACCTAGTAATTGGTTCGGCTTGTGATTGGCTGAGAGAAAAGCCATTTAGGAGCAAGTGGTGATTTCTCTCGATTCTGATTGGCTAGTGATTACTCAATTGCAATTGTTTTCACGACAGTCATGTGAAATCCGCTTTAACAATCTGCTGTTGTTTTTCTTAGCTCCGGTACTGTGAAGATTGAGGAGGTTGATGAAACTGAAGGCTTTAGTGTCATCAAGGTTGGAGAACGAAACTTCAAAGAATTTCGTCCGAAAATGTCTGGCAGGATTTTCTTTCGACTGGAGGATTCTCCCGGTAGTATGGCGGCTAGAGAACAATGCATATCTTGGTACTCAAGTAAGTAGGCTTTAATAATCACCTTAATTATCCTTGTCTGAGTATTGCTACCGAGGGAGGGGGAGGGGGGTGGGGGGGGGGGGGGGGAGAGGAGACCGGGCATTTGTTGACCGTCACTGATAAAATTGTAATAGAACATATTTCGAATGACTGTGAAAAGTACCGTGACACGGCGCGGCACTGTCGCGGTGGCGGCACGGAACCTGGCCTGCTGTAGATACGGAACGAAATCGCATAATCGCGGCACGGTCGCGGCGCGGCACAGTCGCGGTGGCGGTACCGAACCTGGCCTGCTGTAGATACGGAATGAAATCGCATAATCGCGGCACGGTCGCGGTGTGGCGGTACCGAACCTGGCCTGCTGTAGATACGGTCGCGGTCGCGGCGCGGCACAACTTTGGCGCGACACTTAACAGTCATACGAAATCGGCTCTATACTTTTGAACGCATTGATGTGCACTGGGTTTTATTTCAGGTTTTACTTGGGTTGGTTGGGATTTGTCTTGGCTGTCTGTGTTTCGCAAGTAGTCTCTTTAGCCACCATTGCTACTGTGTTTCACGCCTTTTAGATGACATTATAAACCAATGAACTGCACCTGGAACATGAGAGACGTTAAATTTTCTTACCTAGGGGAGGTAGGCTCAATTTCCAGTCGCTGTTTGTGTCGAGCCTAAGGAGAAGGGGGAAGCTAGAAAATGTGGAATAAGTATCAACACTGAAATAATTTATCTGCGTGAAATTAAGAAAATAAATTGTTTTGCAGAAAAAAAGACTTGTTTACACCGCCGGAATGTCAATAGACCAAATCGGCTAACGGTGTTTACATCTTGTTGCCACCCAATTCAGATCATGTGATGATTCCTTTGGGTGGTTACAATTGTCAAACTTCTCTCACTCGACCGAGTGCACGAGTGTATGTGCAGAACGAATAAACGTATCCACCCAAAGGAATCATCACATGATCTGAATAAACATCGTTAACCGGCCGATTTTGTCTATTCCACTTCATTTTGTTCCTGCAGGTCAACCAGATCCCGAACTCTTTACCCAGAAAGACCAGCTGACTCCATGCCCGTGTATGTTTTGGGCCCAAGCGCGAAGGGACAGCCGATTCTATGTTGACTGGAGTGACTGGACCAAGTTGTGTGTCTACTCGCAGTTCCCGTCAGAGAAGGGGTGGGGGAGGGAATGTTGTTACGAGTGGTCGTGGTCTTGGTCGGATAGGTTTCTTTTGGTTGGGTACCCTGGTGGTGGAACAGCGCACAGGTATCCCACGAAAACCACCTCTATCGTATGATAGAGCTCTTGTCAGTAATGTTTTGCGCGCGGAGTTATTGATACTTTAAACGCTACTCTTCATTGGGTCGAACGAGACGTTGCTATGGTTTTTAAATAAGCACGTGCGAATGCACAAGTATCCACCAATGAAATCGCCTGATTTTGGGTGCTTGCTTTCGGTCAGCTCGCGAAAATTAGCAGTATTCGCATCCAGCGACTGAAAGTGAATGAGTAGTCTGATATGTTGAAACATTTCATAGCGCATGTGGCAAATTAATGACGACAACAGACAATGTATAGTTACGGCAGTAATATATGAGTGTCTAACAGCAACGTGACAAATGTATTTCTTTGTTTTCTACGCAGTTGATTTTATACTAGTTCAGTGTAGTTTCTGTGCACGCATCAAGTGCTGAATTCATCCTCAGCCAATCAGAGTCAGCCATTTAATAAATCCAAATTGATACTGTTTCGATTCATTCCCCTACACTTCCCTGGGCCTACTTCCCTTGATGATATTTGTATCGTTGTTAATTGCAGATTTCACAGAGATTCCATGCCTGGTCTTCACCAAGCAAACGACATTGATCCTTACCAGGCTTGCTGCGTACATGGAAACCTATGCCAGCTGTACTATCTCAAGCGACCATCAGACGACTGCGCCCGGTATACACCACCCAGCTGGGGTAAGTCCGTTGCTGAGCAATAGATCAATTTCGATATTGAAATTTTTGAATACGACTTGAATACGTGGGTCAAGGAAATAAAACAAGGCAAGTCAGTGTCGGATCGAGAGGGGGTTCCACGGAACCCCCCTTGAGCATCAGAACAATATGGATATTATTGTGATACACTGGCCGTTGACGGACGAGCTCTCCTTGATATATTGCCCGTATCAGTCTTTGAAGAAGTAAAGAAGAAACGGAACCCCCTGGATCCGCCACTGCAAATGCCCAGGCAATCACGAGATGTTCTTTAGTCGTATGATCTTTGTAGGTTTTGTTCCAAAGTAGAAAAACCCGGAGTAAATGATCTATATCGTTTTACTACCGAAATCACTAAACTGCCGCCACCCTCGAAAATTCGATCGATCGTTTGTCAGTTTCGGTTCGTTCGTCTGGCTGTTTTGATCGATCGAAATGGTCACGTGATATTTAAATTTTGTACCAAACAATGGAAAAACACGCTTTTCCGTTGTTTGATGCAAAATTTAAATATCACGTGACCATTTGGATCGATCAAAACAGCCAGACGAACGAACCGAAACTGACAAACGATCGATCGAATTTTCGAGGGTGGCGGCAGTTTAGTGATTTCGGTAGTAACTCGCCAGGTTGGGCTCGAGGCGACCCCCATTTTACGACACTTGATGGTGCGAATTACACATTTAATGGTCTGGGCGAGTATGTCATGTTAGACGTGAAGGAGGGGCTTTTCCAGTTACAAGCAAGAACTGAGTTAGCACCAGGGGAGGGGACAGCAACAGTATTTACAGCTTGCGTCGCCAAGCAGAGGAACACGAGCGCCGTACAGGTCACCTTGGTAAAAAGCACAGGTGGGTTGTGTAGACAGCCGCATTTGAAATAGGCTTCTGGGTTAAACTGGAAATCATCATGGATCAGTGAAGTGCGTTTCCTGTCATAAGTGCGTAGTCACGGAAAACAGGTTAACAAAACCTGTATGACTGGTCGTCAGTTACGCAAACAAGGCTGAAACACTCAACGTTGTACTTAAAAAATTCATCGCTTCTAGTGTCCGCTGTTTTAAAAATCTTGTAAATTTGGCAGAGAAACTTCAAGATATCTTTCATGAAAGTTGCTATGCAAATTAGTTACAACCACTAGTGGTTGTATCAGAATTACAACACGCTACGGTCCCGTGAATCTTATTGTGTTTCTATTGTGTTGTTCTTATTAATTATTCATGATTTTTTTAAGATAGGATACACGGGTACCGCATTGGGAAGCACGGGTGGCGCAGCGTGTAAAGCGCGTGCTTCCCACCTATGTGCACCGGGTTCGATTCCCAGCTTGGGCTGTTGGGATTTTTCTCTGCTGTTTCGAGCCTTGTGTTCATCATGGGTTGAAGTTGAAGTAATTCGTCTTTTCACGTGTTTCACGTTGTCATTTGTTTTTTGACGCAGATTCACTTAAGGTGTTGGTGGATGGTACTGTATTTGACTACGCTAGCCTAACTAACGAGTCCAAAGCCCTCAATGGCTCTGTGGCTGTCTCTCGACCGGAGAAGAATTCATTTACGGTATCATTTCCATCCGGGATCTCCGTCACGGTGTCTGCCGCTAAAGGAGTACTCACGATTGTCACAGCAGCTCCCGACTCTTTCCGAAACCACACGCGAGGACTTCTCGGAACCTGGAATGGAAACACGGACGACGACTTCACCTTACCAAATGGGACAGTCCTATCGCCCGAGATGAGCAGTAGACAGATACACTTTGACTTCGGCTTGGCTTGTAAGTTGACACTGCTTGTAACCCCTTGTTTGGTGATCGTCAGTAAATAAGATGCTACGCGCGCTTTTATTTACCTACGGTCCGCAAAGGATCGCGGTATCAAATTTCAACCAATCAGAAGGTGTCCAGTCCCGCTGAGCACCACGTGGGACTAGGTGAAAAAAAAATCTCTCGTATTTACGGACTTTCAACGAATAAGGGTCTGCTAGCCGTCTAGTACAATCCTAATTATTTCTTCCTTAGAAAAATAATCTCATTATATTTCTAATTCAATTTTTTTTTACAAACAGGGCAAATCGATGACAAATCTAGCCTCTTTACATATGGCAGTGGCGAGAGCGTTTCCACTTACAAGAACACTTCCTTTGAGCCTATGTTTATTGGAGACATCAAATGGTCTAACGACTCCCTTAAAGAAGAAGCCAAAAAAAAGTGCGAATCTGATCTGAGCTGCCTGTTTGACACCGCATCCACTAGGGACATGTCCTTCGGTGCTAATACGCTTAAGACTGGCTCCCAGTTAGTCAAGGAATCAACTGCGTTGAGTAAGCTTAGCTTTAGATTTTGTCCTTTTGTACCATCTGTCAGCCGCAATTTTTCAACATAGCAACATACGAAATCGGAGAAAGCATCCATCTCCATCGGCTGATTTACAGAATATAGAGCAATGTTCTTGATTGAATTTGGTAAATCAAATCGGAAACTTTGTTTTTAGGTGTTTATTTAGAGATGTCTACACGTATTTCGTCTTCTAATATCAAAGGAAAACAACAACAAAGGAGTGGGGCGTTTTTACATGGAAGTAAAAAAATAATTGATTTATCCTACAGTAATGAATGATCTGCGTTTTTTCCACAATATTTGGCTGCAATATTTGCAGCATAATTGCCTCACCAACTTGAGAAAATCAACCCGATTTTTGTGTTTGCATCACCAAGGACAACACAGGACAAGGATCGTGTGGTAAAATCTCCACTTTCGGTTAAACAAGGTTTTTCTTCGCCTCACAGCACGGGAAGTTTCGTACTGTGATAAACTCTTACTAGCTAAATGATCACCTTAGTAACATGTACACTGTAGTCTATTCAGTTGTGTCCTTGGAATAGTCTCCTCTTAGGAGATCGGATTTCAACCAGTTTAATTAAACTACCTTAAAGAGCCTCTGTAATCCTCCATTTTGTCAGCCTAGCAACATACCGAGACAGAGAAAGCATCCATTTCCATCGGCTGATTTAGGGAATGTAGTGCAATATTTGCGATTGAATTCGATAAATGAATAATAAAACTTTGTTTTCAGAAGACTATTTCAAGATTTCTACACGTAATTCGTTGTCTAATATCGACAGAAAACAATAACAAAGGAGTGGCTGACAGAGGCTCCTGTTTAAGCGCAGATGTGAATGGGGTCTTAGTTACCGATGATGCTATAAAATTGATTTGTTTTAAAAATTTGACTTTCTTTCTGTAACTTACACTTTCTTGTAGGGAACAGTCCTCCTCAAATCAGCAATGCCTCCGCCATCGTCACACTTTACGTCAATCAAACGGCGTCAATGAACGTTACCGCGACAGACCCGGATGGTGATCCTATATACTATAATACCAGCGGTCTACCTCAGGACGCGGCAATGTCCCGGATTGGAAATAGCTTATTTATCAACTGGACGGCGACAACACAAAATGTAGAGTGTCTGTTCTGTTCATGTTCTGTTCTGTGCTGTGCTCTTCTATTTTGTTCTTTTATGTTCTGTTCCGTTCTGTTCGTCGTCCTGTTCCGTTCTGTTGTTACTCTACATGCTTTCACGTCATTATCATTATTTTGTTTGAATGGCTTTAGGAATATCGTTTCATTGCTTCGTAGCTTACACTTCAGCTCATAGCTCGAGATGACAAAGGCGCCTTATCTGTCCAAAGACCAACACTCTATCTTTGCGCATGCCACAATGGAGGCAAATGCTCTAGATCTGACTCCGTGTCCGCGGACGCCGATGAATCGGGAGCTCATTTTATTATCATGCCATGTTCCTGTCATGACGGGTAAGAGTGAGAGAGAAACCTCATGAGCCAATCACATGCTTGCCCTGTTTCGCCTGGTGCAGTCGCCTGGCTTCCGTTGTGACGTTGTCTGGTTGAGCCCGTCTGCCTCGTACCCAGGCGCCTTCTAGCGATTTAGGAGGCGAGGGCGACTGGGAACGAGCCAGCGCCAAATTGGAAGAGCGAGTCAGTGGAAACTTTCCCATGATGCATTCTGCGCCTCGAGATTTTACCTTTCGCGGATCGCCGGACGATCGCCGGCGGTTTTTGCCCTTTTTGACACACCTGAGACGCCTAGATAAAGAATATGTTTGACTTGCGGAACAGCTAAACTGAAAATATAATAATAGTGATTTTTCAATACGTAGGTACGGATGAAACGGATTAATTTTTTTTTTATTTAAACCATATTTGGCATTTATCCCAAGAGCTAGTAGCTCATCTAGGGGATTCATGCATAACATTATAATTACATTTCATTTTGCATGTTTTTTTAACGGATTTAGCTGTAATAATGGCAGCTCTTTTGCAATACTCCATTCCACCATTAGTTTCAAGATTAATTTTAATCAAGTCAAACCTCAAAACAAACGTGCCTTCTCGGCCGAGAATTTGACTGATATTTCCTACACAGGTATACCGGTCGGTACTGTGAGAGTGATGTTGACGCATGCGCAGCTAATCTGAACCCCTGTTACCCAGGGGTTGAGTGTAATGACCTCCCGCCGCCTGCAAACATATCCGGGTACCAATGTGGACCATGTCCAGCTGGGTATACCGGGGATGGGGCCAAATGTACAGGTATGCTACCCGGGATTTTATGTCGTGAGCCACCTCGCTCGTCTGACCCCGTAAGATAGTGAATGTCGTACCCAGAGCCCGTCATTTTGGCCAGCGGCAAGATTTTGGCCAGCGGCAAGATTTTGGTCAGCGGCAAGATTGGGGGAGTTGTTTTTTTAAACCTAGATTCTGGGTGTCCGGTTTGTAAGATTGTATGAAAGTTCGTTATGTTTTGATGTACCACGCATGCTCACAAAGTAAATTCCCTGAGAGCCCTGAATATTGCAGCTGGCTAAAAGATGACGGGCTCTAGTACGCGGAGATTGACGAGGAAGGCTCTCGGGATAGCCACTGACGCATGCGGAAGAAAATGACCTTTTTATTCCTCAAAAGCAAACGAATTTTGTTGCCATTTAACCGGATACGCGATCGTAGACAGACCCGAATGGTGCGTCAAATGTCGAGAACTTACATGGCCAGTTGCGAGTATGCTAGTCGGACATTTTGTCCCACCAACAACCAAATTGGCTTTATTGATGAAATCCCAACAGAAAAATGCCTAATATGATCAGATTTACGTGTATGAGTGTTGACAAGTCCAGTATTCAATTCAGCACATCCGTATTAGAAAGTTTGGGAAGAAGTACTCGAAAACTGGCTGAGATATGAATTTTGAAAGATTAGCTTTCTGGCCTATTGTATGGGAAAAAAGATCAAAACGAGGCTCGTAGCGCATCGATGCGCTACCACCATACATTTTATTGTAAAAATCATCAATTTAGAAAAATCATATCCTGGTCAGTATTCAGCCAATCTTCACGAAACTTTGCATTTTACCAATACGGATGTGGCGAATTGAATACTGGACTTCGTTTCCTGATAACTATAAGATATTATTAAGCCAATATTAGCGTGATAAGGGTCTATACCCTTACGGAAGCTTCCCGGCGAGTGCTGAATAAGAGATATTTTCTTCTACAGATTTTGATGAATGCCAAAATGATGCTGGTGGCTGCAATCACACTTGTGTCAATACGCCTGGCAGCTACGTATGCCTTTGCAAGACCGGTTATAACCTGAAGTTCGACAAGAAAACGTGCGAAGGTGAGGTAGCATTTAAAAAGCCAACTATCGTTGAGTTCTCCGTTTGGCTACACCACACGCCACAGGCATTTGCACGCTAGTAACATGCATTATTCATTTTCCAGATATTGACGAATGTAAAACTAGTGATTGTATGCAAAAATGTGTCAATACGCCAGGGAGTTACAGTTGTTTGTGTAATAAGGACTTCAAGGTAGACCCTACAGACTCCAAGAAATGCATTCGTAAGTAAGAAATATGTTTTTCTTTGCGCACGGGATTATAGCACACGTTGTTTACATTTCCAAATTAACACCTAATGCAACCAATACATCGTTATCAATAGTTCGCAGTATGTTAGATACGCTACGGGATGATCTGTGTTCCGGCGGGTAACGTGCGCATTCGTTTTATCGAGTGGAACGGACGTAGAAACGTGAGACTTATCAACAAACTTATACTTTGCGTTCTCTTCTCAGCTAAGCATCCGTGTGCAGCGGACACTGATCATGGGTGTAGGCAAGTCTGCTTTCTATACGATGTATCCGAAGGACGACAGAAGTGCGCATGTTGGAAAGGTTATCAACTTTTGGACGATAACAAGCGTTGTGAAGGTAATGTCCAGTATTCTATTGAATGTTGTCAGTGTATTATCATTAGGAAATGCCACTTTCCATGCGGTCGCATATAATGCGCCGAAAGTTCAAGTCTCTGAAAACTTGAAAGATTCCCTTCTGATCGCGCATATTGTGTTACCACCGTATGCTACGCCACCTCAAAATTCACTGTTGCAATTGGAGATTCTACGCAAGAAAATTGCAATGTTAATTTTCTAGAACCAGAAAGTTGAACATTCGAGGCAAGGAAGCCAAAGTATAGCAACCAATTTCGACTCACTGAAGTAGTCCAATCCAGCGTTTTTTGGTTTGAGTGACCGCTAAAAACCGCCCATCGCCCATCGAAACATTGAATTTTGAGGTCGTGTAGCAATGCATACAGGGGTAAAAGGAGAGCACATGCAATTTCAATTAGTGTTTTTGCCAGAGCCTTTTTGCATAGGGAATGTCTCACTACATAGATGCATTTTTATTTAAGCCATTGGCATTTTGGTTTTCATATTTTTTTCATAGATATCAATGAATGCGAAGGAAGCAACCGATGTAATCATATGTGCCATAACTTGAATGGAAGCTATTACTGTACGTGCCAAAGAGGGTTTGAACTATCAGCAGATAATGCCACATGTGTAGGTGAGATTGGCGGGTTGAACATATGTTTTTATTGAAGATTGTTCATTTTATTTTAGCAGCATTCCCAAGACTACACAGTTATTGACTGGTTTTATCTTACCCTGCGAGCAGTGATTTCCTCCTCGCCGGCCTAAGAGAGGAGGAAATCACTGCTCGCAGGGTAGTTTCATCTAAACAAAACATGATCAAATCTTCGTTTTTTGCTAGATATTGATGAATGTATGCAAGGCACATATAAGTGCCCCGACTCCTCTCAGCTGTGCGAAAACATCGCAGGCTCTTCTAAATGCGTATGTGCCGAGGGGCTCTATTGGATTAACAACACATGCACAGGTAATGTTTAGCTAACTGTTGGAGGGAGGGATAAGGTGGTTGAACGGAATAATTCAGTTGCTTTGCAAAAGTAATCTTTAGGAAGTTTGGTATGCCCGAGTCGTTCAAAAAATAGCTTGGTTTAAGACAGGGTTCCAAGGTAATATTTCAGAATGGACCATGTAAGCGATAACCACTCTTCAGTTAAAGAAAGCAGTGCGCGCGTTCTTTACACTTCGTTTATCAAACCTACACATATACCGGCATGCAGCGCGCGTAAACTTTGTTGCTGGGATCATCCATAGAAGTCTAAGAACGGATACCAACCCCTCCCTTGCAAGGTCTTCGTTTTATGTTCCCGTCTTATTTTGTTTGATTCAGATCCAATCGATCCTCCGAGCCCTGGTCCACCCCCGACGCCCAAAGATCCTTTACCAAAGGAAATACAAAATGCCGTCAGCCTCACTGTACTGCGGTTTCTGGAGGTTTGTCTTTGTCTTTGTGTCTGTCCGTCAACTTTGACTGGATTGCTAGTTGTGTTTTGGGTAACCTAGTTATTTGTTGACAGTGGCTCGCTCCCCAAGAGAAGAAATTTAAACAAGCAGTCGCAGAGGAAGTGACTCGATACTGCGCAGAGAATGTCAGTTGCACAGGGCAGAAGGAATCAGGCGTAGTAAGGTACATGTGGAATGGTGATGGTATGGTAGTGGTAACGGATGGTGCTAGGTGTTGTTGGTGATGATAATATTGTAATGACGATCAATAATGTTTTGCCAGTGATTATTTTTTCAATGCCAAGTACAACATTTTCAGGCGGAGTACAGTTTTTCTACATACATATATATATCTTTATTTTGCCACGCTGGCCATGTCAAACAATTTTTACAGTATAAAAAAGCTGGTTCTCTATACGGACCAACCTAAAGCCAGCAAATAACTTTGAGTTTTGTGCAGTAAAATTTGTTTTTTGTGTCAACAACTTTTATGAAAACAAGCGCGCAAAAACGGTTAGCGTGACTGTCTCAGATATAAATAGCCGACCCCTTAATAATAAAATAATAATCCTGCCCTCTTGCTCTCCAGGCGTTCCACTTCATACATAACATTCACAGAAGACCAAGTACATCTCCTCCCTGGATACCCAAAGCAACTTATCCTCCCTGGATACCCAAAGCAACAATTCAATGCCCAAAATGCAACACGTATTGCGTTCTACGTACAGTACCCCCCTGGGGCATTACCAGGAGAGTCTGCAAACCGCACAATCAACGGTTCCTTGCTGGTGGAAATAGTTACGGACTCTAAAGAGAAACTGGTGGCGCTTGGTATGAAAGTATTGGAAGTGGTGCTGTTTATTAAGACCAAGGAGCCGACCGAAGAGCCGACAGAAGAGCCGACAGAAGGACCCACCGAACAGGAGGTTTCGCGCGCACCTGAGTCTTATACGATTTATATCATCGTTGGCTGCTCAGTAGGAGGGGCGGTTCTACTATTTGTCGTCATCTTTGTCATTGTGAAGTAAGTAGCAACAAATCAGCAGCGCTTCTTGTCACAAAGGAATCTTAGCCCCCTATTTAGCCAAACAAATTGGGGAACAAACTCGGGAAAGTGGACACTAGGGCTGCCCCTGCCTTGAATTAAGCTACGGCTAAGAAACTGGGACACATATAGCGCGCAACATTTGTGTCCTGCATGTTTTCCCGGGTGGCTAAACTAGGAAACATCGCACGCGTGTTGGCAGTCCACAACCTTGGACGGTTTGTTGACCGTTTCTATATGCGTGCGCATATCTACAGGCGTTTTCCGCTGACATTATTTGAGCCCCCCAGTTGAAAACGTCTAGATATGCGTGCGCATAATCTGCTGAAAATCGCTGAAAATATCTATTGCATCTTTCATATTTTAGGTGTCGTCAGAAACGTAAGCAAGTTGATATTATGGTTCAACAAAATGGCTTAGCAACATTTGCCAATTCCATGGCAGAACTCGAGGAACTTGAAATGAGGCCAACGCTGAGGGCAGAAATAGATGACACTAGTTTGTAAGAGAATATGTAACTACTAGGTAGTAGAGTAAGTTCTGTTTTTGCAACAGATGTATGCCTATTTGCCGTCTGGATTGTCGATACCCACTGAGTTAGGGACTGGATTGGGCTGTTCCATTTTATAACCATTAACCCCTATTGAGGAACCTGGAATTTCCACAGGAATTTCCACTGCAATTTCCTCAGGGCCTTGTTTCTTTTTACCCAGGAATTTTCACAGGTACTGATTTACAACTTTGGAATTTACAGGGGTTGCTTCAAATTTCCACGGGGTAGAGCATTTGTCGAAAATTTGGAGTTCCTCGATAGAGGGTGGGGTGTCAATAAGCGAATGAATGCATGAACAAATCTGGCACTATAAACTTTAATCTTGCATTGTTGTACTCATTTCTGCCCATAATGCTCTGATTCGCCGCAATTTTTGTTAGTTTAGCAAATTTTACTGTGGAACCGCGAGAAAAACTTGTAATAGTAGAATTCCTCTTCATGAAGACAGAGGTTCTGATACAATGAATCACGTAAACAAAAACAAAGCCATGCATTATGGGCAGGATTTTTTTCCATTTAAAGCTGTAAATGGATACCTAAGATAAGTGTGAACCGCGCTCTTTATAACTTTGTGCATGTTTATTACTATTAATGTGCGGAACTGTCTTTCGTTGTTATATTTAACAACTTTTTATAAAAGCTAGTTTTTGGTATAATATTTATAAGAAGATATTTGGCCTGATTTTCAGGTATGTGCTGTAAAACCTTTTTGTTATTAAACACAAGTGACATAGTTGTTTTATATGTCAGTCACCAGCTGTGCTATAATCAGGGACGACCAATGACATATAATATCTGCACTCTTGGCCATATCTTCTACTTTCGTTTTGTGTATCCTAGGATTTTTAACTGCATAGAAACTTAGAATTTACGAAGTTTTTAGTTGCAAAATCTACAGGTAAAAAAGGTCGCCTAGAACTTTTGGACACCAATTTGCGGTAGCGCATTTTCGGATCCCCACTCTCAGCTGCGTAGTCCGAACAGATAAACAAACTATAGGGAACAAATATATACCCTTGTCTGTAGTTTTGATGTTCAAACACGCATAATAATACTATTTAAGGTGTTTTGCGCTCGCGCAGCCTCGCCGATCTCTCTGTTTTTCTACGAATTGTGGGTTGGCTGTGGTTTTGGCGCATGCTCATTTCAAAAGATCACACCAAGATGGCGGACGTGAATGATTCCTCCGCGTGTACCATTTGCGCAACTGTTATAACCGGCTTGGAGTCAGTAGCAGTTTCTGAATGTGAAGAAAAACTAAAAACCAAAGCTACAAGAGAAAGAGGAAGGATTTATTTCCAAATTCCGTATGAATCCGTAAAGAAAACGAAGGAATTGCGGTCTATCGAAAGGCTGTTTGTCGTGGTCGCCCAACGTGTGGAAGAATTTGGTGCTACCAACAAAGATAAAGATGATATGTTGAAAAGGTTTTATGAATTGGCTCAGAAATTAGACTGGGAGTTGCCTTTATCAGTATGGAAATCATTCACTGGATTTTCAGGTTGTTTATGCAATGAATATCCTCAAAATATTAACTCTCAGAGTCCATGCACTCTAAATTTTTGGTCAGGTGTGGAGTCTGCTGAGAAGCCAAAATCCGACATTGATGTTTCTAGTGCCTTGCCACTCCCAAGCTTTCGTGTAACATGCACAAGGACAGGAAATAACCATGCATTTACTTCTATGGAAGCAGCATCAAAGCTAGGTGGTGGAATAAATGATTTATTCCACTGGCCTGTTAATTTGTCAAATGCAGATATGGAGGTTATACTAAATGTTGTTGATGACCGGGTTGTCGTCAGTGTTGCACTTACACGAGAGACTCAAGGATATCGGAATATTGAGCACTTTGGACCAACAACATTGAAGTCATCACTTGCATACTGTCTTTTGAAACTTGGTGAAATCAAACCTGGTATGTGAATACATTGTACTCAGTTCTCATTGCCCTTTGCTAAAAAAATTCAAAAATTTTTGTCATTGAAAAGTACTTGAATTTTAATAGACCAAATCAGCTACTGCATTTACCTGCTGTTACCACCCAATAGGCCTCCTCAGCTTGGGCATAATGTTTTGCCCATTTCAGATCACGTGGCATTCCCGTGAGTATTCTCTCTGTTTGGAATGCCTCCATATTCATATATTCTTTGGTGCGTAGCAGAAAAAGAAAGAGAGAATACTCATGGGAATGCCACGTGATATCAAATGGGAAAACATTATGCCCAAACAGAGGTCTATTCAGATCATGTAATGTTTCCTTTGGGTGGATACTTTTGTAAGTTCTGCACATACACTCGGTCGAATGAGAATGAGTTTTCCCCCTTGTTCTGTTGAAAATTGTGTTATTTCCCTTTGAATTTGTATAAAAGGCCCTTCTGTTTCCTTGGGAAGCAGGGGCTTGAGGGCTTCTTCCAAGGCTGACTTCTCATAATTTTCCAAGTTGGCAGCGGGTATCTTTCATTGCAATCATTTGAAGACCCTTTCAAGGAGTAATTGAGCATTCTTCACTCATCATGGATTTCTATAGTCCTTGAAAAATGCTTGAAGAGTCCTGGAATTTGATCATGAAATTTCTGTATGAACCATGTTCCTGTTCTAATATTTTGCATTTTCTTAGGGGATGTGGTTTGTGACCCAATGTGTGGAGGAGGGTCCATTCCAATAGAGGGCCTTCTCAATTGGCCTTCATCTTTACATCTATGTGGGGACAATCATGAATTAGCACCATCAAGAACACTTGCCAATGTACAAGGAATTGTAGCAAAGTCTAAAAGGTTAGCTACAGTAGTACTCTCAATTAGTAGGTGGAAGATATAGTAAAGATATAAAAAGTATTTTTATTATGTACATGTACATATATTTGTAAGTACCAGAACAGCACTACTGTTGCGACTTCAACATAACCTGAACTAGAAATATGTTCCCCGTCATACAGAACTTGGTGGTGATGATGGTGTTGACCATGAATGTAATGATGATAGTGATGATCACAAAAATGGCAACAAACAAGAGTAAGAGTGTAATTTTATTATTCAGCAAATTGGAACACCCCGTGCACCCATATTATTTTCTATATAATACTATTGATGCTGATGATTTTCTAATGATATTTCTAGATCTCTACCACTAGAAATCTACCAATGGGACACAAGAAACCTTCCCTTCAAGACAAACAGCATAGATGTTGTGGTAACAGACTTGCCATTTGGCAAGAAAAGTGGATCAAAACAAAACAACTGGCTCCTATATCCTAAAGTCTTGGAAGAATTGGCAAGAGTTTGCCCCCCTAGCGCTGGCCGTGCTGTTCTTCTTACGAATGACAAGAAAGTGCTAGCAAAAACTCTACAGAAGAGCCAGAAGTGGTGGAGAGTCAAGATGACATTGTGGATAAATATGGGTGGTTTGCAGAGTGGTGTCTATGTGCTCAGGAGAACAGCAAAGGGCTTTACACAGGAACAGTAGGAGCTATTCAAGGATGTTAGAGGTACCAGTATCTAAAGGTTTCAAACTCCACATAGGTAATGAATCAGAATTGTTGAAGGAAATGATTTAATAGGGAGTTTCTTTAGATGAGACAATAAACTGAGGTTCCATCTATATACCACAATTGACCATTCATATGAATTATGATAAAATGTCAGGACCAAGTGAATTCACAGTTGTAACCTTCGATTGCTTTGCAACAAAAATAGCTAACTATATAAAACATACATTGTACTCCATGAAATCATGGAAAAAGTTTGCTACCACCTCCCATACCATCCCAGCAATCAAGAAACTCCAGCTCTTAAAATTATTCAATTTCTGGCCACTAAAAATCTTTAATTAGTCCAATGCTACATCAGTGATCAGATATTAAAGAGCTGACGTTTCATCTAAATAAACACAGGCTTTACATTTGTTTCTGGAAAAAATATTTTATTTGCACTTGCTGTACAAGCTTACATTATGTGTGGATCATTATTGATGCCAAGATTGTGTAATGCGTGTTTCCAAAAAAATATCCATACCCCCCAAGAAAGGGTGTTGAGAAATGAGGGGGGTATGGATATATGGATGTGTTTTGGAAACACACAATCCCAGAGATGATCCTGCCCCCACTGCAGAAAAAAAAAATTCCCTAAGGTCCCCACCTGTCTGGAATTTCAACTGAAAAAATACATAGTATGGGGAATAAGGTGTACTGACCCCTTACCCCTTATTGGAATTTCACTGACCTCTTACCCCTCTGAAATTGTTCTCTTGTTCTGTGCTTAGCTGCACAGAAATGATTTCCAATTGTACCACTCAACACTCAACTGACCCCTTACCCCTCTGAAACTAACAATTCTCTCTGTGGAAGGTATGGACATTTTTGGGAACTACACAAATTTGTTCTCTTGTGCTGCACTTAGCTGCACAGAAATTATTTCCAATGTACCACTCAACACAAGTTGGAGGAGGGCCCACAATCGGAAACGAAACCCAAACCCTTTACTGGAAAAAAGGAATTGTCTGGAAGATCACACACATAACTGTCCAGCATTTGGTGGGTCTCAAGATTTTGAGCTTTTTCTCAGAGTTAAAATATTGCTTCAACCTCAGGACCTCTAAAACCTTGAGATTGTCATATCAAGACAATTTTCATGACAGAACAAACAATCTCTGCAATGACTATAATAAGCTGTAACTACTGTGAAACGGATCGACAAAATTCTACATGCACCAAAATGTTAAAGTGGATTTTAGATAACTGTTGAAAGTAAATCAGACTAGCCCTTTCGATTTGTACGTGTTCCTGTTGGTTGCGGCCTTTGTTTAGTCAGCCAATCAGAATGCAAAGAAAAGCCCAGCTGACCCTTCATTCTTTGGTCACAACTAAATGCAAGTTGTATTTACTTTGGCCTGTTTGTTGCTGAATGGGTTTTGCTTCTGATTCAAAAGTGCATTTACTTTGCATTTAGTTTTCAACACTCATCTGAAATCTACTCTACAGAGTTTAAATATGAATAGTTAAGATTAAATATGCTATTATACACTGTTAGAATTTTTCTCAGTCTAGATTAATCAGTTGCAAAGTAAATAAAAAATTACAACGTTAATGCTACATTCATGAAAATTTCTGAAGATAAACCGTTTCTGGGATACATTGTCATTGGAAAAAGCGACAAAGCTTGGTGCGCTAGGGAATATGGGTAAGGATTTAATTGAGTTTCTGTAAAAGTGCTTAAATTTAATGATTTTAAATGTGGCTGCAAACAGATAGAACAGTAACAGTAGCATGCCCCCATTATTCTCCAAGCTTATAGACGTTTTGGGCGATAACGTTCCCCAGAAACGGTATATCCTAAATTATTTAATCAAAGTCACAATCAAAACTGCCCCCTGATGACCAGGAATGATCAGAGTCCCATCCCCCCCAACCATGATGGCCATGATGTCCAAACCCAAACCCCCCTGTAGACCTACCAAGCATATACCCCATTGCAGCCCCACCCAGTGCCCCTGCGCCAGCACCCATTAACATCTTGTTCCCGCTGCTCTTTTTATGAGAGCTAGGGTTCTGGACATAAACAGTCTGTGGTTGAACCCCTGGGTTGTATGCCTGCTGGGGGTATTGTCCAGGGGGTGGGGCTCCTGCATAGCCAGGTACAGGGGCAGCATATGCACCAGGAGGGGGTTGCTGGGGGTAGGGCTGTCTTGGGTAGCCCTGTTGTGGATATGGTTGTTGTGGATATGGCTGTTGACGATAGGGTTGTTGTGGGTACCCTTGTTGTGGATAAGGCTGCTGTGGATATGATGGCTGAGGTGGGTATGCTGATGATGGCTGCGGCATAGGTGGCCCAGCAGGGGATGGGTAGGGAGCTGGTACTCCTGGTGGATTTGGAGTATACGGAGGAGGTGGACCTGTGGAAAATTAATTAAAATGTAGATATTGCATTTCCATATTACATTTAATATTATGCTTCCCAACATCAGTTTCTCAGATGATAGAAACCTTGAATGTTTACAAGGGCCTTTTACAAGGCATGATATCCAGACATTATTATTAATTGAAAGTTATTCATCAAAATTGATTGTATTTTTCTCTACTAACCAGTAGGGTAGCCTTGTGGTGCCATTGGAGGACCAGCTGTTACATTAGTGGCACCAGGATAAGAGATCTGCAATGGCAGACGAGTCAGATGAGTCAAAGGAAAAAAAATAAATGATGGACTGGTAATTTGGTTAACAAGATGAAGTGATGACATAGGAAAACCACATGCTGACAACGTTGATTCCATTGAAAATTGCTCCTTGAAATGTGATTGTGACGAGTGTGATATCGGTTTGTTGAGGGTTGTTTCCAGTGGAATCAACCTAGTGTCAAGCATTCAAACTAAAACTGCACTGCAAACAGAGTGTGATAATTTCACTTTTTCATCATGCTATTCAAGTTTGAATTTAGCAGGGCAGCAAATACTTTATATTATTTCTTTGCTACATAAATATTATGAAACTGTTGTTGTGGATAATGGATTCTAGAGCATTCTAAAGTGGGGATGTACATGTAGATGCATGTGATAGTTGAAACTTACAGGAGTTCGTGCTTGTCCTAATGCTGTAACCCACTCCCTGCAAAAAGTGAAGGAACAAAAGAACACTATGGTAAACAAAAGGAAGAACGAATGGACAAATTAATAAATAAAGGAATGAATCAATCTGGCAATTAATCAAAATAAAATAGCATGGGTCAGGGTGATTCTACAAGTTATTCATGTACTATTAGATAGCAAGAGTGCAGTGAATATTTAACTTTGGTCTCAATAGAGAGAATGTTGGTAGAGTGTTGCACTGGCATTGTAGAGGTCATGGGTTTGATTCCTGTTGAAGCCTGAAATTATTTTTCAGGTCTTAACATTTTAGGGATTGCTTAGATTGCTTTCCCAACTTCAATGATCAATAGACCTTGGGCATAATGCTGTCCCATTTCAGATCACGTGGCATTCATTTATGAATAATCTTTCTTTCTTTGGGTTGCTTCCATACCCATATATCCTCCGGTGCGTAGCAGAAAAACAAAGAAAGAATGCTCATGGGAATGCCACGTGATTTGAAATGGGACAACATTATGCCCTCTAGTCTGTACCAGAACCAGGGTGTGGCTTATGGGCGAAATGGTACCCCCTCTGCAGGGTTGAGTGTTTGATATCAATGGTCTCAAAACATAGTGTTTGGAATCCCTTTCCCAAAATTTTGGATGTACCCCTTACAGCGCTTCCTTTGCATGTTTATGGTAAAAGTCCCATGCTCCTTTCCCCATAAATGTGAATTCCTTGCTTATATTTACATTGATTAGCTTATTAATTCATTATAATAATAAAAATAGCCACATTCTATGCACTTTACATTGGAAACATCACCAGTTCTTCATTAGAATGAATGTCAGATGGCTGCTGTTAATAATTTGCAATTTCTTTGTAATTGGTGTAATCACTTTGTGATTTTTTTTTTTCACTTTTCCGTCGTACTACCATTGATTGACAGCGTTTTGAAACCTAAAATCCCCTAAAATACAGTATAATATATGCTGCGCCTGCAACAAAAAGCTGGGCAAGCCTTATCACAGTGAACTTGAAGTAAAGTGTACTTTACTCTGACACAACTGCAGTTTAGTTATCACAAGGTCTACCTTGCTTCGGCGGCCGAATCAGCAACTAAATACCATGTCCTCTCAGTCGAAACAACACTAAACAAAGCTTCCACGTCCTTGGGAGCTTTCACGCCTTCCCCGACATTATGACCAACAGAGATGTTTCTGCACTCGCGTTTCATATTTATCCGGCCATCGACTTCTTTGTCTTGTGGATCTTGATAATAGCAGAAATCGCCGCTTTGATAGAGCACAAAATAGCGCTTTTTCCATGTGTTCTTGAAGAAACCACCTAGAAAACGTAAACCGGAAAACGACGTTATTTCGTGGACAGAGTTATGACTTGGAGTAGTTTCTCCGCATTCTGGTCTGTTATTGTAGTTGACTGCGTAACCGAGCATTCACTTACTTAGTTTCTGTAGCCATCCAGACTTTAAAGTACTCATTTTAGGCCTCGAAGAAGCTCTCACTTGCACAGTCTCGAAATAAAGATGGCGAAATATGTTTATGTCATGTCGACCGAGGACGTGACGTCACTTTGGGAAATAGCGGAAATGACGTCAGCCTGTGTTAATCGGTTATCTATTTTTAGGTCAATAATTATTATCTTCTTGAAAAATCCGGATTTACACCCGAATATTTATTTTTTGCTTCACAGTGTTACATTATTTCTATTTGCAATACCTCCATCCTCAAGTAAGATTTAAAAAAGATCGAATAATAGCTCCTGAAATGAGAGTACCTAAAATAACACAGGGCTCCCGCAATTCAAATAGTAAGAAAGCATGCGCAGTAAGTGCTCCTGTTTTCCCGCCAATTTTAACCACAACATCCAACATGGCGGATCCACTGAGGAAAAAAGTTCTCTCTGTTTTTCGCCTTAACGGACTTTCTTTAGAAAGCAGCGCGACAAAATATCTGAAAGAAGTTCTAGAACCTCTATCGGAGGTTGAAATCGAGGACTGGCTGGAGAAAATCGTGGAAACCGTCCAGAAGCAGCCGCTGAATTCGAACCTCGTGAATCGAGAAACAGTCGAAGTTGCCGTCGAGGAGTGTAGCCGCGATCCCTCGGAAGAAACTGATAAAGCGTTTTGCGTCATCGATGCTTTTGATGCTCCAAGGTTCTCTTATAATAGTGAGAGGAAGAAATTTTTCCCGATCTCCACGAAACCGGCATTGCATCCAAACGCCGAGATGAAATCCGAGTTATACAAGGAGCGGTACACTGTAATTTATCAACGAACGATTAGGCATGAACTGTTTTCTAATGTCGGTGATCTTGAAGCTGTAAAGCAGAATCAGACTTCGGATAAGTTTGATTTGAAAACAGTTGAATATCTGCTCGGGAGCTCTGGAAGTCTAGGAAACGTCATTGTACTTGGAATGCTGACTCAAATCAAAGAGGGAAAATTCTCCTTAGAGGACCCGACAGGGGCAGTAGACCTGGATATGAGTCAAGTTCAGTTTCATACAGGGCTGTACACTGAAAATTGCTTTGTCCTTGCAGAGGGAAACTATGATGATGACGTGTTTCATGTTACAGCAATTGGGTTTCCTCCTGCAGAGCCAAGTCATATTACAAGAAAGCAGTTTGGGAATATTAACTTCTTTGGGGGCACCTCAGCAACATGTGCAAAAGCATCCAGCAAGTTGAGAGAGATTGAGAAAGAAAACAAAGAGGCGATGTTTGTTATTTTGTCAGATGTCCACCTTGATCAGCCCCGTGTTATGGAGAAGCTGCGAACATTATTCACAGGTTATTCTACAATGCCACCAGCTCTGTTTATTCTCTGTGGTAATTTCAACTCCCAGCCATATGGTCCTCACCAGTATAAAACCCTAAAAGAAGCCTTCCAAGCTCTAACTAACATGATTACCGAGTTCCCACCGCTGTTGGAGCAGAGCCGGTTTCTGTTTGTACCTGGCCCTCAAGATCCTGGCCCAGGGAACATTCTTCCTCGACCACCTATCCCAGAATTTCTCAGGGACATTGTATCTGACAAGATCCCAATGGCCATGTTTACAAGTAATCCTTGCAGAATACAGTACTGCACTCAAGAGGTTATTGTCTTCCGTGAGGATCTAGTCAACAAGATGTGCCGAAACTCTATTCACCTGCCGTCAGACATGAAAGACATCCCCAATAACCTTTTGAAGACAGTTCTAGCACAGGCACACTTGTGCCCCCTCCCACTTCATGTACGACCTATGTACTGGGGTTACGACTCCTCCATGAGGGTGTACCCCACTCCTGATTTGTTAATCTTGGCAGATAAATATGATCCATATCTATGCTCTTCTATGGAATGTCAGTGTACAAATCCAGGCTCTTTCCCAAGAAGTGATTTTAAATTCAAAGTTTACTGGCCAGCTACAAAGGAGGTAGAGGACTGTAAGATATCTGAGTGATGCAATCAACAGATGCAGTAATCAACAGATGCAGGTTCAAATGTACTGGTACTTGATTCATGTAGAAAGCTATTTGTTCATTTTTCTTCTGGGACTGATATCAAACTTCTCAAAAGTAATTGACCTTTTCAAAATTAACATGTTCATGAATCAAATCAAATACAAACGTGACTAGTGACTTCCTCAGTGTCAAATTTGTAATACAGCAACCTATTTGTGTTTGTGTAATGATAATATTTATAGAGTGCATGACATAAAATATGACCTACAGGCGGTATTATGTCTGCCTTGCTGTGAGGTAGAAGTCAGCAAGGCTCGAAAATGTGACTGTATCAGTCGCAAAATTGACCAGATTTGTTCACTTTATGACTAAAAATATCAGTTAGTTGCAAAATATCAACTAGTTTTGTAGAAATCCAGGGGCGGATTTAGACTATTGCAACGGTAGCAAATGCTACAGTCAGATTTCAGGGAGTTTTTATATTTGTTTTGTCATTTATTGACATAAATCACAACTGCGCTACAGTCAGATTTTTTCCCTGGATTTCTTTTTGAGACTAAAACTCATAAAGCAAGTCTGTCAAGACATCTGTCTGGAATATAAGAGTTTTAAGTGGAAAGTCAAAGCCCCCTGTTGGGAATCAAACCCAGTGCAGAGAGGTGTGAGGCATCTTACATGCTGCACCATCCATGCTTCCCGTAAATAGAGAAGAGGCTGAAGTTTTCATGCTTTTGTCTCATTTCTAATTGAGTTGTGAGCCATCCACTACTTCAAGTCATTTTTTTACCTTCTTTTTGACTTACCATGTAAGAAAATACGTGGTCAGTATAGGCTAGCTAGATGAATGTTAGGAAACTGTCAATAGTGGGCTGAGTTATGGCGCCAACAGGCAGACCATTCCATAGTTTTATTGCCTGTGGGACATTTGTTTTGCAGGTTATGGGTGCAAATTTTTCGGGGTGATATTGTCTAGTTCTTGTATAATTTGGAGGGGTAAATGGGTTGATTTACTTATAGGCTGCAATTTTTAGTGAATTAGCCTTGGACCACCTTAATCGAATTAACCACGGGTCAATTTAAAGGGGCACTCGCACGCTTGCCTGAGTAGAAAATCGTACAAATCGCAATCCAATTCCATCCTCTTCATAATAGATACAAACACTATAGATTTATGTTGATTTAACAGATAAAAGGTCATTTAACAAACCTGGACTGTTATTTTGGTTATTCACGGTAAACTTAAATGTATTTTAGGTGATTAGAATTTGACCTACTTTTTGACAGGTGGTTCAAAAATTAAGCGTGCGAGTGCCCCTTTAAATTGGCATGCGCCCGCCGACGACGCGACAGTAAATTTGATTTTATAATGAAGGTCATCGACAGAAAATGAAAAAAATAGTCTGGGCTTTTGTCACGCTTTTTAACGTCACCTTAACAACTGATAACAACTAATACGTATACTCCATAAACGCGAAAACATTTTCGGTGAATAACAGTTTATTGGATCTCTAAAGTCCTCGTGTGCTAAACTTGTCGCAATGCAGTCCGAGACGACAGACTCTGGTAAGAAGACGAGGGCAGAGATTCTTATTATCAAACGCCAAGTACAACGACGAAGATTCCGTGTTCATGTTTGCATTGCAGCTCTGGTAGTAATATTTGGCTTAGCAGTTAAATTTCTACCTGAAGACACGAGTTTGCCTCAAGAACCTAAAGTGTTGACTCCAGTGAGTCTATGCCCAATGTGTCCGGTCGAATTTGAAACTTCCACCACTCAAGTCATTCCTTCGGACTCAGCACGCCATCGACTACTTTATATCCACATCGTGAACAATAGCCTAGCGCCTACGCTCGACTACTTGGACTACAATATTCGGCGTCTCGAAAATCTAGTTTGGGCTGAGAACCTAAGGGAGCCCCTCCTATCAATGGATGTTGGTTTCAACGTTTATTCATTGACCACATTATCGAAAAGAGTGGGACATTTGAAAACAACAGTACAGACAGGATCAAAAGATTGTTTTCGACAGCTGACGTCCATGTTTTGCACTGTTTCTAATCTGGCTCGAGCTTTTCTCGCCAATGTGACAAATCAGAGAGGTGTTCTCTGCTATGTCGTCACTCGGAACTTGGATTTGCGTTGCTGCCAGTGGGACAGCGAAAAGAACGGCGTTAATTGTGGATTGAAAGTTGAGCAAGTCCCCTCCATAAAAGCATTACATATATTCGTAGCAATAGCTGCTGCAATGGCGGTCTTATGCTTTCCTGCTGTTCTTAGCATTCTACCTCTCAAACTTCCAACTAACCGAATATCTTCAAACGCCCATGTTGATCCGCTTTCGAGTGGAATCGTAAAATGTATACAATTGTCCTACCACATCAACGATCATTCTCCATACCGGACGGTGTAATTTGCAGGTGTGCAGGTGTGCAGGTGCAGGTGCAGGTGTGCAAGTGTCTATAAATAGTCTATAATCTATGTACAGGTTATTAGCGGAGCTCCCGCGGGCGGCACGAGCGGAGCCCCATAGCTACATGCAGGAGGAGAAGGAACAAAACAAAAGTGTATATGCATCAAACGATTCTGTCATGGACTTCCGGTTTGTGCGTCCGTCCGTCCGTCCGTCCGTCCGGCGTAACACAGGCAACCCAAACGTCAGCTAACGAGAAAGGGCATATCTTAGGAAGGGATGAACCTCAGACAACCAAACTTGGGTCAAAATATCTAAGTGGCAAGGGGGGTGCAACTGCATGGTAACGTGGTATGACGTCATCAATGACGTCATCAAATGAGAAAAGGTCTATATCTTTGGAAGGGATGAACCTCGGACAACCAAACTTGGGTAAAGTTGTCTAAGTGGGAAGGGGGGTGCAACGGCCTGGTCACGTAGTATGACGTCATCGATGACGTCATCAAACGAGAAAAGGTGTATACCCTGAGAAGGGATGAATCTCAGACAACCAAACTTGGGTGAAGTTATTTAAGTGGCAAGGGGGGTGCGATGGCGTAGTCACGTGTTATGACGTCATCGATGACGTCATCAAACGAGAAAAGGTATATATCTTTGGAAGGGTTGAACCTCGGACAACCAAACTTGTATTAAGTTGTCTAAGTGGCAAGGGGGTTAAACGGCCTGGTCACGTGGTATGACGTCATCGATGACGTCATCAAACGAGAAAGGTATATATCTTAGGAAGGGATCAATCTCAGACAACCAAACTTGAGGCTGAAGTTGTCTAAGTGGCAAGGGGGGTGCGATGGCGTTGCAAAAACCGGGAGATAGGGGAAAGTGTTGTCATAACCTTGTCTCACCCCCCCCCCCCCCGAAAAAAAGTTGCTCGCTTAAAATCTTTAGGTTTAATGCAGAAATAGGCCATGTTCGAATTACGCTCCAATGCCTACAAACAATAACCTCAAGTCGAGGCTTTCTTCTGAAATTACTGTAAATGTATTAGAACTTGGAGAAAGCCTCGATTTTAAGCTTTTGTCTTGTGAGCATTGGAGCGTAATTCGAACCTGGCCTATTGACTGAGCGAGTTGATTTCCCGGGAGATTTACGGTGAAAACCGGGAGACCGGGAGATTGGACTCAAAACCGGGAGTCTCCCGCGTAAACCGGGAGAGTTGGCAGGTATGGCGTTGTCACGTGGTATGACGTCATCGATGACGTCATACTACGTGACCAGGCCGTTGCAACCCCCTTGCCACTTAGACAACTTTATCCAAGTTTGGTTGTCCGAGGTTCAACCCTTCCAAAGATATATACCTTTTCTCGTTTGATGACGTCATCGACGACGTCATAACACGTGACTACGCCATCACACCCCCCTTGCCACTTAAATAACTTCACCCAAGTTTGGCTGTCTGAGATTCATCCCTTCTCAGGGTATACACCTTTTCTCGTTTGATGACGTCATCGATGACGTCATACTACGTGACCAGGCCGTTGCACCCCCCTTCCCACTTAGACAACTTTACCCAAGTTTGGTTGTCCGAGGTTCATCCCTTCCAAAGATATAGACCTTTTCTCATTTGATGACGTCATTGATGACGTCATACCACGTTACCATGCAGTTGCACCCCCCCTTGCCACTTAGATATTTTGACCCAAGTTTGGTTGTCTGAGGTTCATCCCTTCCTAAGATATATACCCTTTCTCGTTAGCTGACGTTTGGGTTGCCTGTGTTACGCCGGACGGACGGACGGACGGACGGACGCACAAACCGGAAGTCCATGACAGAATCGTTTGATGCATATACACTTTTGTTTTGTTCCTTCTCCTCCTGCATGTAGCTATGGGGCTCCGCTCGTGCCGCCCGCGGGAGCTCCGCTAATAACCTGTACATAGATTATAGACTATTTATAGACACTTGCACACCTGCACCTGCACACCTGCACACCTGCGCACCTGCAAATTACACCGTCCGTTCTCCATACTGCTTTAATGTTTTGCTTAAGCTCTTAGTTTCTCTTGTAATATTTCCTGAATTCTTTTACTTTAGCATGACTGTTGCAATCTATATTTATGGATACGAAGTTCCAAAGATGTTTGGCAGGGATTTGGCAAGAGAGGCCTGGATTCAGATCAACTATGACTTTAGGCTGAGATGGTCGCTTATGTATTATTAGGATACCTTTTTGTGGCTATATTATTTAGTCTTGTACCGCAATCTAGCGCTCGTACTACTGTGTCGGATTCATCTTCAAAATTTTATGCAGAAGCAGAACACATAAGGTCACTTAAGGAGCAGAAAAAGAACTTCAAAGTTGATCTCTGTTTTCCATTCAGACTTTACTTTAGAAAGACGATCCAAAAAACTTTCCGACAGATTCGCTTAGCAGCAGCTTTATGTAAAATGTTCATCTTACCAGTCTGGGTACTGTTGTTTCTTATTTCTGTCACTATCATGCCGGTCGCATGTCTATTGTTTTTCCTATGTTATCTTTATTTTGTCTCTCCACTCGGCGTCATTATAGACAAATGTATCCTCCGCTTTTTAGAATTACAACTATGGTTTAAGGATTGCAGGAAGAGGAATCGAGATCAAAGAGAAGAAAACTCGGGGATTTACCGTAAATTTCTAAACTATGTTCTCGGTTGCATCTGCTGTTGTCCTGTGTGCTTCCTCCTTTTCTGGCCATTCGGCTTCCTAGCGTTAGGATTGCTAGAGTTTGCATTCATCATATCCACTTCTCTGTCTCTCGTAACAAAATTTATTTCATACACTGCAATGGGTTTGGCAGCCGACCTACCATTCTATTCACCGTATATAGCATTAGTATTTATCTTCCTTTTCTATGCATGGAGTTGCTGTACCTCTGTAACAAGCAAGTATCACAAACTACTAAAATTAACAATCGAGGCGTGTGAACAGATACAAAACGAAAATCCTTCTTTTGAGAGGGGTTTAATCTTCAGAGAGGAAGAAGACAAAAGTCTCAGCATTCCTTCCGATGTGTTCTACGAAGTTTGTGACGTCATACTTCCAAGAACCCCGGCCTATATATGGATGCTGTTTAGACTGATGACGATTACTTTATTCATGGCAATTGCTTTTGCTTCCATTATGGTATTTGGTCAAATGGCAGGTTTGAGCCAGGTCATGACAGTGTTTGCAACATTATTAGCAGGCGTCTTACCCAAGCTAGCCAGCATTCTTAGCACAAGTAACAGTGCAAAGGAACTTGGAGAAATGGCAATGCCTAAAAGAGTCAAAACTATCGTCGATGAATCAAACTACGTACAGTACTTGTGTGAATACCCAAGCCACGAAACGGATGTTGATATTGAGTACCCGGAATCACAGGAAGAGGAATCTTTGGCGGATGACGCCCCTCACGCCGGGGATACTGGTGATATGAGCAGTAACCAGATGGTTGATCTCGACGATCCATTAGATTTGCAACAAGGAGACAGTGAAGGGGAAGAATTCCCATTAATGCTAAGCCACAACCGTTCTGAGCGCAGTCATATTGTACATATTGAAGCTGAAGTGCATACTCAAACAGCAAGCGAAGAAGATTAATAACAAGCGTGGGAAAGAGACTTGGCATTATTAGACTAGAAAACAGACTTGAAATAATAACTGAACAGATCTCTCCTTAGGTAGGACTATATACAATACGGTACATTTTTGTGCAATTTAGTGAAAACTTTGTTGAAGAGCATGAAACGCTGATACAATGACCTAGACGTATTTACCAAATAGCTATCTTTTTAAATTGCACAAAATTGATTGCTTTTTACTGGCGTATATCTGGTGTTATTGTTTTACATTTTGGGCTCGGCTGAATCGGGCTGCAAAGCGGAGCTATTTACAACGAACTTACAATTCGAGATATCAACGAGAAATTCGCCATATAATTACTGTTCTATTCACAGCACGGTTCACAGTTCTCTTCATTTTATACCTCCCAAGAACAGTCAGAATGTTGTTTTATGCTAACGAGCTAAAATAATGATATACATATCAGTTTTTGGGAATCTATTTAGCCCAGATAAAAGATGGATAACATGGTTCGTATGCTCTGTAACGTTTTTACAATACACTTGGGGGAAGAATAGGCTTTGAGGTGGCTTGACTAGGCATTCCTGTTATTATAAAATATTTCTTCTCATGTTTGTTATTTGGATTTTATAATAAATGTTTCATAACATTTCATTGTTATCATACAATTGGGTGACACAGGCATGGAACCTCACAATATGCTATGTTCATACTCTAAGGGTGCACCCACACGGTCGAGAGGTGGTCCTTTCATATATTTTTTTTGGAATCAATCTGCCTACAATTACAAAGCTGCAGTCCTCCCATGTACACCTTTGTCAAAATAAATATTAGAAAAACCGCCATATAATCATTTGGATTGGTCAAAGTATTTCTTAAAAAATCCTTTTTAGTCAGGCGGCTTAGTCCAAATTTTATTGCGAATTGTGCGTTTTCTGATAAAAGCATGAAAACTTTCCAGGATGAGACTTCAGAGGGTACTTGTTAATTTTTTGATTGGGAGGCATTTCTGAAAATTCTTTTCACGGCAATAATTTAGACAATTCGGGCGGCCATTGTTCAGCCGCCATCTTGTCCTTTGTTATTCATGAGTATCGCGGCACTTAAGCTCTTATTCTACGAGATAAATTTATAGAGTGTAGCGCCAGATAGACAAAACTCTAAAGATTTATGGCGAAGAGAAACGATCATTGGAATATGACAAGTGAACATTTGATATCTAAATTACTTTTCTAGATGTTTTCTTCTATTTACGAAAACATGTTTTCGAATTCCCAGTCAGACACTGTTTCGCAGATAGAAAATCAGGAAAAATATCGGGATTCTACGGCACACAGGTTGATATCAGCTTGCGACATAGCTACCAGAGTATAGACTATATGTGCCAAGGTATTAATGGCCTCTGAATGAAACAAAGTTGCAGGGATTTTGCTGCAGAGTCTGGAGAATCACTTCACTGACTTGCACAGTAAGTGCCGCGAAACTCATGAATAACAAAGGACAAGATGGCGGCTGAACAATAGCTTTGCGAAGTGTCTAAATAATTCCTGTAAAAAGAATGTTCAGAGATGCCTCCCAATCAAAAATTGACAAGTACCCGTAGGCCAATCATACTTGAAAGTTTCATGCTTTTATCAAAAAACGCACAATCATTTGGCTTAGCCGCCTGACTATTTGTCATAGTGACAGGTCACTGAGCGAAGTTTAGCTCTAATGATTTCGTCCTAAAATATCACATGATGCTGATGACGACGATGATGGCATGATCCCCAAAACGGTGTGACTGGATGCTTTTCTTGATTCATTGATTCAGTGTACCGCTACCATGGCGAGCGACAAGGGCAGCCACATCGTATGTCACGTGGAAAGGAGCCTTACAACCGCTGACATCGGTAACGTGGGCTCTCCCTTGATGACGTCATCTAGGGAAGAAACTGAAAACGAAACGTCGCATCATATATGAGTCTACAGCTAACTCACATGTCATAATCATCTATAATCATCCAGATGCGTTGCGCAAATGATCCGTTATCACGTAGGTATGAGAAGGACATCATGGGCATTTGATAGTCTGTTCTCTTCGACCAAAACAGCAATACAGTGCTTTTTCTGCATCGCGATAAAAAATGTCGCGATCCTTTTACCTTTCTCTGTCAAGTTATAGAAGTCCTTGTGATGGACGGGTAGACCATGATGCACAGTGAACTCGGGAAGCGCACGGGAGAACGTGTGAGCACGTGGGTGTGACTCGAGATCCGCGCCACCTGGGGGAAAGTCTGCTGTAAAAGAGGCGTGAAGCACTGCTTTTCAAGTCTTGTGAAGCAATGCGAAGCACGGCAAGGGTTTCCATGGACATTGCCCTAACTGACCCCCCCCCCCCCCTCCCCCCCAACTTGCACCTGGGGTGCTCACACCTTCAATGTCTATCATTATTGACATAATACTTGGACTACAAACGAAACGAAAGGAAAGACGTTTTCAGTCTGATGTGGTCGAACGCGCGTTGGTTTAGTGTTTGACGCTACCTTTTCTGACAGCTTGATCAAGTGCATTATCCAGACGAAGTTTGCACTGGCTTATGAAGTCTTCGCTCAGTAGCGGCTAAAGAGAGAGAGAAAACAAATAAATTAGCAGTGACCTAAAGCATACAGTGTAAACAGTGAGAGAGTTCAAAAGTAACTCGTATAATTTGAAGTGTGTGTAAGGCTTTGTTTGCAAAACCCAGAACTACATACCTTGCTCGCATGTGAGACTGACCGAGAGATCTTGGGAAATGCGTTGTCATAGAAACAGAATACTAGTTTCATTTCCCATAATGCCAAGGGATCGGGATGGTTTATGAGGTCATCGACTGCCTGAGTGTGTAAGATAGGTATCATGAACAATAGATCCCCAATAGATCCTCTGAACCAGGGAATGGTCAAACAACTATATCCCGTAGGAAGTATGGCACAATAAAAACGCGGAGCCACATATATAACACAGAACGAACTAGTAAACCCATGGTCGAGAATAATAATCTAAATTGTTTGATTTGTGAAATAAACACGTATGCAAAATGAAAAGCTTAAATAAACAATTAGGGATAAATGAAATGAATAACTGAAATAAATCCGATACGTTTAGTTAAATAGTGATAAAAAGACGAATGTGAACTGTCCATGATTTCAAGAGATAGGGAAATTTAAATGGCATATATAAGAAATCAATGAAGATAATGATTGTAATCAGTCTTTTGGGAGGAAATGCAATTATCTTTTATCTGATTTAGCCAGAGTGGATCAAGAACAGTAAACTAAAAGATAAATCAAATTCTCGTAGTCCCACTCATTGTCTCTGCACGTTCCCGCTTGTTCCCCCAGTTGCGGGCTTTTAGTCTTCAACAGATTTAGTCGCGCAACAGAAGAAAAGATTGGATGAGAACGATACTGGTCTTTGCAGAACAAAAGACTTGTTCACCCGAAAGATTACATAATGAATTTGCTTTACCTTCTTGATGGTCAAGTGAAAGTTAATGGAGTCCGGCTTCTCTTCAGTTATACACTCATGTAACGCGGCGCCAACAAACGACGAGCTCTCCTTCTCCTACAGCATAAAATAAATAGCACGTACAATGCAGCAGCAGCAACAGAACATTAATAAAAACATGACTAGAAGGAAGAATATAATAAAGGGCAGACCGGCTCGTGCAATTCTGGGCATCTCAAAAGCACGTGACCAGAACAGCACGTGCAAGCAGTAGAGTCAGCACAACGATAGCACGTGAACAACACGAGGGAACCTCGTGCATCCCGTTTTTACCTTGTTAGACACAGACAAGATGTCACAGAACAAGCCTGCGAGGGCGACCATTTGAGGCTCCGAGGAAAACGACCGTACCACGTCAGTCTGTGAGAAATGGAGAAACAACTCAACTCTATTAGCAACTCAACTCTGTCTAGTGAATAACTGTTACATTGCAAGTCTAAAAATACTATTTCTGATTACCTTGTCAGATTGCTCTGGAAACGTCCTTGCTAGTAGATTTCGGTAGCCCTGAAAAAAAAAACGACAAATAAGTGAGTTACATATGTAACAGCGTGGCGACTTAGGTAAAAAAATGTCGAACGTCTACTTTCTACTGCAAATAATGAAAAAATGCTAGAACGCGTTGTGGTGGTTACCTTGGGGTCATCCGCATAAGAAAGATAGCCAGCTCTTCTCTTTACGAAAACTGTACCGAACTTGGACAGATGTCTGGAAAAATAGAGAAGAATATGGGATTTTAGGGGAAATGGAAAACCTTAAGAGAAATGCTCCGACACCCGCACTACATATTACTCCCTCTCAACAACCGGGAGAAGATTTGGAGATTATAAATCATCAAAACGACGCCTATTGAGTGTTGAATTGTGCGTTACTTTGCTATGGATGTGTCACTGTTCAGGTCAATGTTGATTGGAAGGTACCGCGGACCAACGACGGAAATCTGCAACAAAGTATAAACAACGTTAATGACATGACCGTTCAATGATGCATAGTTTCGTGCGCATAAAGATAACTCAGCAAACGTTTGCAGAATGTTACGCCAAGGAGCGCGAAGCGTGCTCTCAAGAGTTGGAGCTTATAAGAAAGAATGTATCATGACAGTGGTGGAGCACAACAAGAAATATATAGAAACTTCTGGAAAAGTGGAAGGGCTTCGCCTACCAGTCCTTCGTAAGATCATATAAGTTTTGTTTACTAAGCCAAACAACGCTTACCTTCTTAATCAGGTGTAACTCGGGTATGATACACGGTGACGTCATGCTTAGGACGGTTTCTTGGTAATAGTCACTGCTCTATAGACAAAATACAAGTAGGCGAGTAATCAAAATATCACGGAGAAAGGTGCGCTAAAGGGGAAGGGCAGTCTAAAAAATACACCCCTCTGTTGAGGATCTGTGGAATTCTAGAGAAGGGGAAGGGGTGATCCTAGAGTATCCGGAACCAGGTTGGGTACAAAAGAATTCCAGAGTGGTCCTGGTGAAATAAACAGGAATTCCAGGGAGTACTAACGGTATTACAGCCAAAGACGCTGAAGTTGATTCTTGGAATAATGGATCCATTATTCGATTCAATAATGCATTTGGCTTGGGAAAACGTCTTTCGATTTCAACTCAGACTTCGGCTAGCTTACCTTCCTGAACCACGCTCCGATACTCTTAAGTCACTGGCTTTATGCTTCTTAGAATATCCCTAATGAACGAGGGAGAGATTTACCAGGCTCGTTAAGGTTACTGAGAACCTTCGCGGCACGTCCTCGGAAAAACAATCATACACGTCCTTAGTTTAACCAAAACATGTCAACCTATATATCGTTGGAAAGCTTATAGAATGGACTAGCGGGCTATGGCAAAAAGAAATCTCTTTTTGATATCTGTATTTTTTTTTAAGCATTGATTGAATATTTTGGTGTGCCATTTTCACGAGCTAACGCTGTCGAACTACTGGACCTTGACTCCCAAGTAACATATTATTTTAATCCTTAAAAGTGTTTCTCAAAAACCGTGTCTGCGTTTTTTAAAATTTTGTCTAGTTCAAAAGTTATGAATTTTTAAAATTTTAGAGCGTGAAAATTCAATAAAAATTGACCTTCAAAATTTAAAAGTTTGATAACTTTTGAACAAAGCAAAATTTTAAAAATCGCAGACACGGTTTTTGAGAAACACCTTTAAGGATTAAAACAATGTGTTACTTGGGAGTCAAGGTCGAGCTGTTCGACAGGGTTATCTCTGAAAATGTGACGGACGATTTTTTTATAAAACCTTTAAAAAAATTATATTTATGAAAAAATTATTTCTTTTTGCCATAGCCCGCTAGTCCATTCCATAAGCTTTCCAACGATATATAGGTTGATATGTTTTCGTTAAAGTAAGGACGTGTATGATTGTTTTTTCGAGCACGTGCGCGAAGGTTCTCAGTAACCTTAAGTCTACCAGGCCCGCCATATTGGTCACAAAACTCATAAACAAAAGGCTCCCTGTGGATTTTTTCCATATATGGAAGCGCCTCCGTCGTCTATCGTCCAATCAAAAAGCGAAAACTCAGTTCAAATCGAAAGACGTTTTCCCAAGCCGAAAGTATTAGAGCGGATTTCACATGACTGTCAGCACTTGTTATGTAATTGCGATTGCTTTGCGTTCTCATTGGCTACTCGTTTTTTCTCAGCCAATCAAATTCTTTAGTAAATACAATTGCATAATTACTTAGTAATTGGTTCGGCTTGTGATTGGCTGAGAGAAAAGCCATTTAGGAGCAAGTCGTGATTCTCTCGATGCTGATTGGCTAGTGATTGCTCAATTGCAATTGTTTTCACGACAGTCATGTGAAATCCGCTCTATTGAATCGAATAATGGATCCAATATTCCAAGAATCAACTCATTATTGCGCTCTAGGGGGGTACGCTTGAGCGTCTTTGGCTGTAAACGTTTCCAGGCTGGGTAGCCGTAACTGGGGATTTCGACACGGAGAGCGCGGAATTTCTCGCGTCATTTGTTGAACAGTGTCACCTAAAACAGGTATGGTGATGGCTGATGTATCGTTCGTACGCGCGGTGGAGTGTTGTTTTTTTTTATGGTGAAAACCCGGGAGTTAGCGAACACCGCCGCCCACCGCCATCTTGGACGCGCGTTCCAAATCCAAGCGCTCGTCCAAAGACCGCGCGTTTCAATCCAAGATGGCGACCGCGACCACGAACCGCGGGGTTTTCCGCGATAGAAACACCACCTATCGGCTATATTGTTTATGGAATGAAGGGGCTAATAAATGGTAGTCATCCTCCCCCTCCTCCTGCCTCCTTCGCGCCTACGTGTCACATAAGGCCTCAACAGTCTATATTTTCCGTTTTACCTTGAGAGTGATTTCGAGGGGCACGTAGCACGCCTCCCTGGTCTCGACCTCTCTTGTCACCAGGACTCTTGGTTCGGCTGCTAGTGCATACAGATGCCGGAAGGCCTGCAGGTGATACCTGTACCAACAAATAAATAGGTATGTTATGCGTACATGGCTCAACGCCATCGTTACGTTTCTCAAATGTTTATTTTAATGTTGATGTTGATATGTTGTTCTGGCGAACCATGTATTCTAAACTTTGTGTCATATTGCCGGAAGGCTTGTAGAATTGTATACACGTAGTTCAATTGACGTTGCTTTGGAACTTGGTCGTTGACGCACGGAATACAATGATTCTTTAGCTTGAGCGAACACAAAACAATGGCGGTCGACGACCAAACAACAATTCCTAAAGCAACTTTTTTGAAATAGGTGTATGGTGATACCTGTCATACAATAAATAGGTCTATAATGCGTACATGTTTCATCTATTATTTCATCTATTAGTCATGTTTCATTCAATACTACGTTATTATTATCATAGCCTGGATTCCGCCATGAGAACAAAAAATGTGTCACATCACAGTAAAAAGTTTAGTATTTGCTGTTCTCGGAAAGCATACCACAGGAAAAAATTGCGTAAAGACATTAATGGTTTTGGTAGCGCGTTTCCATAATATTGTGTGAAAAATGTTAATGGGAAGACCACACTTTTCCATTAATGTTTTATGTACATTAATGGAAAAACAACCATTAATGTTTTTACGCATTTTTTTCCTGTGCTCCTGTCGAATCAATTCTTCCGCTATATTTTTAATACATTTTAGACTCACCTGTTGTCAGTGCTGGAGATGGGGAACTTTGGGTACAATGCGCAGACCAGTGCGGCCACGGACGGTCCGGTAGAACTCAACGTATACCTACAGAACAACAGTAATGGCTGCTTATTTGTCATGATACAAACCGGTTGCGTAGCAGGAGAGTGGTTTTAGAGAAAACATAATGGTTCTAGATTCATGGAAAATAGCTACGTCACAGAACACTAGGATAACTTTCTAAGAACAAAAACAACCAAAAAACCTGCAAGGGGAAGAACTTCTTCCTGGAAATGTTTCCGCACTAACGGTTTCCTCCTAGATCGACTTCTGGAGCAATAGAGAACACCCAACAGAACAATAAATGACATCACAACATTTAGATAGCCGTACATAACAAGAGCTGAAGTGTTACCTTCCTCCGCCCAGGAAGAGCAATCCTAAAGCCATGTGTACAGCCATGTGACTGCCATATGGGACATCAGCTGAGTGTCTCTTGTGAAGTTGGCGAACAATACGAAGAACTTCCAAGTTTCCTGTCCCGGCCATTACCTACATTGATAAAGTAAATGGTAAGTTTGCGATTACACTGGGGGGAGGGGTGCGTAGAGCGCCTAATGTCTCCAGATTTTTGAAGTCCTGGGTTGACGTCCCTGGCCGTGTAATATTTCGAGCGAATGCACTGCTATGGATTTTCTATAATGAACAGAAGTGACTACAGAAGTGATTGCTATGGAAACATTTTTTTCCTTGAAAGGGCACAGATATGTTCCTTCTTACAGCCGAATTCGGGACTATGCAAATTAACATGAACTCGACGGGCCTCGACGGAACCCACTTGTGATTTGCATAGCCTCGCCCCCATTTTTGAGTGACTAGTTGATGTAGTCTGCATAAGAAATGTCTCGATTGCTTCAGATCACTGGAAAATATTCGCTTACCAGAGATAAGGACAACAACACGACGCTTAAGCACGTTTCCAGAGTCGGCTTCCCAGCCTTGACGTAAAGAAAACAGTTCATTAATAATTCCTTCAAATGTCTACATAAAATAGCATATATCAATTCAATGTCATTGTTTGGTGCTTCAATGGCCCTGCATAATTACCTGCTCCCCAGCAGCACTTGACAACAAAGTCTTGAACGATTTGGAGGCGTGCATCTTGGGAAATGAAGGGAAAATTGTACTAGTAATGTTAACTTGAGACGAGTTAAATCATGTAAAATGGTATCCTGGGTCTCCAAGTGGTACCAGAGTCTGCAAGTTTCACTCGTTTACTGAGTATACGTGCCATCTTAATGAGTGTAGCTTGGAGACTCTGGTACCCAAGGTAGTTAAATGGAGGCAGCAGCATCGAAACATATTGCTAAGTCTAGGGGGGGGGGCTGTTTTCTTCGTGCCTACTTGGCACATAAGGCCTCTTTCTGTTTTCGGTTTCTGTAATCATATGCTTTTACGAGAGTTGGTTATCAGCCCCTTGCTCAACCCACAACCTGGAGGACCACTCTTTGTCTGGTCCCTACTAGACTTGTTCAGCATTGTGGCTACCACCACTATAAGGTGATGATCCCAGCGGTGCGAGTACTATCAATTGTATCTTTCCTAGCCTATCTAGCTTGTTCACTTTTGTAACAAATCGTGCGGCGCACGCTTACGGCAAGAAGGGGGGTTGTCACTTACTAGGCACGTAAACGCTTCCTGATTGGCTGAACCGGCAAACCTCATCCCCAGGGCGAGGCAACAACCAGCAATGATGTTCGCTTTGGCTTGACTGTCAGGAAATATAGATAACACATTACAGCGTTTGATGGGGTGTGTGTGGAGTGGAACTCAGAATAAACGGGGGATAGAGCCAAGCATAGTGCTCGAAATGTACCACCACGCGAACACAAAGATAAGTCCTTGGAAGAAAATCACATAATCGGCACAATTCTCACCTTAATGTTTCTAGATCGATATCAGGGTCGGCTAATTTGGTCTCCTCGGGATCCGAGAAAGCATACTTCATTACAATCTAAAAGAAAAAATGTCTCAGTTATAAAAATGGATGATTCGATTGGCGACAAGGAGGGCTATAAGTAACATTAAATTTTGGTATTCTCATGAAGACAACACCGACATCTTTATTCAGTTACGGTTCTAAACACTTTGACCATCGTTTCACTAACATGTCAGCGGGGCCTTTTCAGTCAGACACCAAACCAGCCATGTCTAACGAAACACCTTGAAAGCACTTCAGATTCCCAAGTAGAATAGCATGAGCCCAAGCAAGTCAGAGACGAGGACGATTCATGTGAGACTTACTGTAGGTATGTGACTTGCTATCCACTCTTGTGATGGTGCGATATGAGACTTACTGTAGGTACGTGACTTGCTATCCACTCTTGTGATGGTACGATGTGAGACTTACTGTAGGTACGTGACTTGCTATCCACTCTTGTGATGGTGCGATATGAGACTTACTGTAGGTATGTGACTTGCTATCCACTCTTGTGATGGTACGATGTGGGACTTACTGTAGGTATGTGACTTGCTATCCACTCTTGTGATGGTGCGATATGAGACTTACTGTAGGTATGTGACTTGCTATCCACTCTTGTGATGGTGCGATATGAGACTTACTGTAGGTATGTGATTTGCTATCCACTCTTGTGATGGTGCGATGTGAGACTTACTGTAGGTATGTGACTTGCTATCCACTCTTGTGATGGTACGATGTGAGACTTACTGTAGGTACGTGACTTGCTATCCACTGTTGTGATGGTGCGATATGAGACTTACTGTAGGTATGTGACTTGCTATCCACTCTTGTGATGGTGCGATATGAGGCTTACTGTAGGTATGTGACTTGCTATCCACTCTTGTGATGGTGCGATATGAGACTTACTGTAGGTATGTGACTTGCTATCCACTCTTGTGATGGTGCGATATGAGACTTACTGTAGGTATGTGACTTGCTATCCACTCTTGTGATGGTGCGATGTGAGACTTACTGTAGGTATGTGACTTGCTAACCACTCTTGTGATGGTACGATATGAGACTTACTGTAGGTATGTGACTTGCTATCCACTCTTGTGATGGTGCGATATCAGACTTACTGTAGGTATGTGACTTGCTATCCACTCTTGTGATGGTACGATGTGGGACTTACTGTAGGTATGTGACTTGCTATCCACTGTTGTGATGGTACGATGTGGGACTTACTGTAGGTATGTGACTTGCTATCCACTCTTGTGATGGTGCGATATGAGACTTACTGTAGGTATGTGACTTGCTATCCACTCTTGTGATGGTACGATGTGGGACTTACTGTAGGTATGTGACTTGCTATCCACTGTTGTGATGGTACGATATGAGACTTACTGTAGGTATGTGACTTGCTATCCACTGTTGTGATGGTGCGATGCGAGACTTACTGTAGGTATGTGACTTGCTATCCACTCTTGTGATGGTGCGATGTGAGGCTTACTGTAGGTACGTGACTTGCTATCCACTCTTGTGATGGTGCGATATGAGACTTACTGTAGGTATGTGACTTGCTATCCACTCTTGTGATGGTGCGATGTGAGACTTACTGTAGGTATGTGACTTGCTATCCACTCTTGTGATGGTGCGATGTGAGACTTACTGTAGGTATGTGACTTGCTATCCACTCTTGTGATGGTGAGATATGAGACTTACTGTAGGTATGTGACTTGCTATCCACTCTTGTGATGGTGCGATGTGAGGCTTACTGTAGGTACGTGACTTGCTATCCACTCTTGAAATGGTGAGATATGAGACTTACTGTAGGTATGTGACTTGCTATCCACTCTTGTGATGGTACGATGTGGGACTTACTGTAGGTATGTGACTTGCTATCCACTCTTGTGATGGTGCGATATGAGACTTACTGTAGGTATGTGACTTGCTATCCACTGTTGTGATGGTACGATATGAGACTTACTGTAGGTATGTGACTTGCTATCCACTGTTGTGATGGTGCGATGTGAGACTTACTGTAGGTATGTGACTTGCTATCCACTCTTGTGATCGTGCGATGTGAGGCTTACTGTAGGTACGTGACTTACTATCCACTCTTGTGATGGTGCGATATGAGACTTACTGTAGGTATGTGACTTGCTATCCACTCTTGTGATGGTGCGATGTGAGACTTACTGTAGGTATGTGACTTGCTATCCACTCTTGTGATGGTGCGATGTGAGACTTACTGTAGGTATGTGACTTGCTATCCACTCTTGTGATGGTGCGATATGAGACTTACTGTAGGTATGTGACTTGCTATCCACTGTTGTGATGGTGCGATATGAGACTTACTGTAGGTACGTGACTTGCTATCCACTCTTGTGATGGTGAGATATGAGACTTACTGTAGGTATGTGACTTGCTATCCACTGTTTTGATGGTACGATGTGGGACTTACTGTAGGTATGTGACTTGCTATCCACTCTTGTGATGGTGCGATATGAGACTTACTGTAGGTATGTGACTTGCTATCCACTCTTGTGATGGTACGATGTGGGACTTACTGTAGGTATGTGACTTGCTATCCACTGTTGTGATGGTACGATATGAGACTTACTGTAGGTATGTGACTTGCTATCCACTGTTGTGATGGTGCGATGTGAGACTTACTGTAGGTATGTGACTTGCTATCCACTCTTGTGATGGTGCGATGTGAGACTTACTGTAGGTATGTGATTTGCTATCCACTCTTGTGATGGTGCGATATGAGACTTACTGTAGGTATGTGACTTGCTATCCACTGTTGTGATGGTGCGATGTGAGACTTACTGTAGGTATGTGACTTGCTATCCACTCTTGTGATGGTGCGATGTGAGACTTACTGTAGGTATGTGACTTGCTATCCACTCTTGTGATGGTACGATATGAGACTTACTGTAGGTATGTGACTTGCTATCCACTCTTGTGATGGTGCGATATGAGACTTACTGTAGGTATGTGACTTGCTATCCACTGTTGTGATGGTGCGATGCGAGACTTACTGTAGGTATGTGACTTGCTATCCACTCTTGTGATGGTGCGATATGAGACTTACTGTAGGTATGTGATTTGCTATCCACTGTTGTGATGGTGCGATATGAGACTTACTGTAGGTATGTGACTTGCTATCCACTCTTGTGATGGTGCGATGTGAGACTTACTGTAGGTATGTGACTTGCTATCCACTCTTGTGATGGTGCGATGTGAGACTTACTGTAGGTATGTGACTTGCTATCCACTCTTGTGATGGTGCGATATGAGACTTACTGTAGGTATGTGACTTGCTATCCACTGTTTTGATGGTACGATGTGGGACTTACTGTAGGTATGTGACTTGCTATCCACTGTTGTGATGGTGAGATATGAGACTTACTGTAGGTATGTGACTTGCTATCCACTCTTGTGATGGTGCGATGTGAGACTTACTGTAGGTATGTGACTTGCTATCCACTCTTGTGATGGTACGATGGAATCCCACATAATTAGACCACGACTTAGAAGCTGAAACGGAATCCAAAATAAAATGGGTCTGGTCTTCTGTGTCATCCCGTCGGCCTTTGAAGCCGTTACGGGCCCGGGTGCATAACACGAGGGTTTATATGACATAAACATCAAATTCCCACATAGTGTTGAGTCAGAAGAGCGAAACTATTGGCTGATAGTCACGTGATCACTCTCGAGCCATGGAAATGCACCATAATTAAGCGTACTATAATTTCTCTTAGACTTACCCTCAAGAGAAGGAAGTCTGGCCTCACTGAGTCGAGAAGGAACTGAGTATCAGGGGCATCCAGCCATGACGCTACAGACCTGTAGAAGAACAAAATAAATCAGTAGCGTTCGGTATACATGTTCGATCAGTAAATATAAGTCAAGTATAATTTATTTGACAAGCAGCGACGAACATTACAAGCAATTACAGCTCATTGTAGCATTTTTCTCAACGTTTAAATATCATCCTTTCTCTCAGGTTTGCCCTCGATGTACAGAGGAGGATCCAAGATCTTCAGGAAGGTGGGGGCGGACAGTGAAAATATTTATTAGCAAATATCGTAAATGTATGGAAACATTTTTATTCTTCCTCTGCCCCCTCTAAATCCGCCCATGATTTGCATTGTGTTCTTGTCATTTTCAGGACTGAAAGTCGTACAGTTTGATCATTACCTGTTGTTGGTCTTCATGAACATGAAACCGAGGGCAAGTGTTGCCCCAGGAGCTGTGACGTCAATATTTACCGTCTCGCCCTCCTAAAAATAACAGCATCAGTGTCAAATATAAGGAGTTCCTCTCAGACGAGCAAAAAAGGCAGGAAACCCACTCGTAAATACCTTAATAAGATAACTTGGAGATTTGAACTTTTCCTTTTGGGTTCCTGTCTGTTGGTAAAAGATGTAATAAGACTGGATGTAAGCTTCTCCTGTAGAGCAGATTTCGTATGACTGTTAAAAGTGCCGCGACAAAGTTGTGCCGCGACCGCGACCGTACCGCGACCGTACCGCGACCGTACCGCGACCGTACCGCGACTACGCGATTTCATTCCGTATCTACAGCAGGCCAGGTTCCGTACCGCCACCGCGACAGTACCGCGCCCCTTTTCACATGAGAAAAAAGGCCTTTTAGCTACGACAATCTTAGGTGTACCTGTGGTTTCTTTTGTCCACCAACCATGTATTGGTACAACTGGTCCGCCATCTTGAGGTCTGCCACACCTTGCGCCTCGTTGCCGTGCTGAAATAAACATGGGGATATGAGTTCTTGTTGAAACACAGAAGGTTCGTCCGAAATCATGTAGTGACGATATTATCTCACCTGTAACATCACAAGACCAAGGGAAAGACCTGCTGCCAGCGAATAGGACTCTCTGTTGATGGCATTCTCCATTTCCGGCCCTGCTGGACGACCTAGAACAAAGAAAACAGAGCACAAGATCGCAAGTGACGTCCAGCAATATAAGTTCTAACATCATACCAAGAGATGTGCACAATCGTGATTCTATGGTCAGCAGCCCGACGATCCCGCTTTCACCTCTACCTGGGATGTCAGTATTAGTAACTGCACCATCCGCTGTTGCGCTTTGCCCTGAAAGACTTATACCTGAGACACCAGTCTTATACCAGGTATACTAGGCAGACTGGGACACATCTAGCTGTTCCAAGGTAAGGGCAGACACTATTCATTCTCTTTACCTATTTCTGATAGCAGCACCTCTGCCATCCGCCTGTGTGCTGTACCCTGATAGACCAATCCTATGCCGAGTACCAAGGTAAGGGCAGACACTATTCATTCTCTTTACCTATTTCTGATAGCAGCACCTCTGCCATCCGCCTGTGTGCTGTACCCTGATAGACCAATCCTATGCCGAGTACCAAGGTAAGGGTAGACACTATTCATTCTCTTTACCTATTTCTGATAGCAGCACCTCTGCCATCCGCCTGTGTGCTGTACCCTGATAGACCAATCCTATGCCGAGTACCAAGGTAAGGGTAGACACTATTCATTCTCTTTACCTATTTCTGATAGCAGCACCTCTGCCATCCGCCTGTGTGCTGTACCCTGATAGACCAATCCTATGCCGAGTACCCCTGCCACCTGAGCGGAGTGGGGCACGTCCAGTTCTGCTGAGGTAGGTGGAAGAAGAGCATCCACGTGGATACTCAGAACTTTAGTAGTAGGGAGATGCATGCTTCCTCGCCTGCAAGGAAAACAGCGTCATTTTACAACAAACATAATCATTTTCGCTTTGTTTTCATATTCATGTTAACAAATTCCGCCAAGAATACGAAAACAATAATGTTAGTTTCCTCAACAAACGGAACAGCACAATAATTAGTTGGGTGGGTGGGGTCTTGCTCGAAGACCCAAACGACAAAGAACCTATGGATGATGATCAGATTACGTTGGAGATTATGCTGATGACAGCGTTGGTGTTGATGATGATGATGGTGATGACAATCGTTTTGTCTAGTACTCGCCTTGCTGAAGCAATTCCCAACAGTAAACCCACAGTAGTAAGCTCATGGCCCTAAGAATGATATAATGATCGTTATTAGGAAAATCTCCTTCACTGCTGTCAAATGAACAAAAAGCAAAACCACAGCCTACTACAACTCAATGCTTACCTTGCACAGATAGTCGTGTAAGTTCATGTAAGACAGACTGTCGAGGTGACCATTGAGCCCCAAAGCCATCAGAAATCCTGCATGCTCATTGGTCAACTCCTTGGGTTTGTTGTACACTATCCACGTGCTATCGATCTAAATGAGAACCGGAGCAGACGTTAGAACACCTCTGTCAAATGGCTCCACCACTCTAGGATGCCTAAATGACAGCACATGTTCTAAGCTCCATGAACTTTGCGGTGACAACAACCTGAAATATCATTTAATTCAAGAGGGGTCTAGGTTTTGAAATACTTTTCCTGACTTTTCCCACTCTGCTTTAACTGTTCTACCTCACAGGTATCTTATAAAACATTCCTGTATTGCGCCTCAATAGCGGCTAAAATGCTTGTTATCACATGCTCTGCATACATAGCTTTTTAATAGACCATCATGCCAAAGAAAGATATCGCACCTGTGAAATATCTGGTGCAATTCTGAGGCCAGCAGCCACTCCGTTATGGAACTGTGGCCACACTTTCATGTCGTTTGGGGTGTCTACATGATCTAGTCCAACTATCGTGTTCCTGAAAATACAATAGCACGACATTAAATCTTTATTGACTTCTGAGCAACTTGTACATCATTCGGGAGCGTTGTTTGCTTTCCCTGACTCTAGTACAATACCTTGGAGGGGCTCTACCAGTCAGTTCTAAGGGCGGGATTGGCAGGGTCTCGGTTAGAACCGGTCTTGAGGTGGCCATGGTAAACATGCCGCGACCCACGGATAGTGCCATGGTCCTTTTGCACATCAGCAATAACTTGGTCTCCTGTTCCTGGATGAAGTCGTGATCACTGGGGAGAGATGAACATGTCATGGCGTTCATTGCACGCACTACATGACCCACCCAGCCCCCAGCCCCCAAGTCAGGTACCTTTCCAGGCGCATCCGCCCACACCTACCTGACTTCGGGCTTTTGTGTTAGACTGACTCGCACAGGTTTGGAGGACTGGAGTAGTCTTCTGACTTCCTGTACTCGAAGATCTTTGCCAAACCGGAGCTTCATGATCTAACATGACAATGTGTCAACTTTGGTTAGCAGTAAAGGAACAAAGTCATACTTTCCCTGGCCATGGGCATGATAGCTCAATAATGTGTCAACTTTGGTTAACAGTAAAGGAACAAAGTCATACTTTCCCTGGCCCTGGGCATGATAGCTCAATAGTGTGTCAACTTTGGTTATCAGTAAAGGAACAAAGTCATACTTTCCTGGCCCTGGGCATGTAAGCTCTATAGAGCTTGTAATATACCATTTGATAATGACGTATTAGGTATAGGAGTTATATTGCTGCTTCGTAAAGACAGTAGAAGATAACATACACCCGTCACGAGACGACTATGGCTTGGTGGTACTACTCTACAACAAGACATGGGGCAACACCTTATCCCAAGTTTGCGGATAATAGAAATCACCAAATGACTTGATTTTCGGCGAATAAAAAAATTACTATATTTGAACACAGATTGTAGAGTAGCTTTGTAATCGCTGATGTGCAGCCATTACAGCTAATATCTCCGAGTGCCCCACATCGGAAACACATGTATGCTATCTAGTATCCAGCAAAAATGTGAAATTGAATACCTCTTCATTGAATTCCATGCCATCGTCTTTTTCTCCTTCTTTCAAAAGAGGTTTCTGATGGAATAAAAAGTCAGTATCAAGCGTATGTAGAGAACTCTAGAACACTGATAAAATAAATTGAGCTTACGTTTAGTGGTCCGTGTTCAGGAGTAGGTTCACTATCCTCTATCGTACTAGCCTGGGCGGCCAGATCTTCACGTCCTGTCAAACAAACAACGTATTGTATGTTAGAACGAAGACCCTCGGCCAGGGAAATTTATTTTTGTCGGAAGATCAAATCCTTGAACAGACCAAGGGAAAGATCTCCATTCGGACGAAGATCGATCTTCATTCGGACACAAAGGGTATTCATTCGAACAAAGGGTATTCATTCGGACAAGGGGTCTTCAGTCGGACAAAGGGTATTCATTCAGACAAAGGGTATTCATTCAGGCAAAGGGTATTCATTCGGACCAAGGGTATTCATTCGGACAAAGGGTCTTCAATCGATTAAAGGGTATTCATTCGGACCAAGGGTATTCATTCGGACCAAGGGTATTCATTCGGACCAAGGGTATTCATTCGGACAAAGGGACTTCAATCGATTAAAGGGTATTCATTCGGACAAAGGGTATCGAACAAAGGGTATTCATTCGGATAAAGGGTCTTCATTCGGACCAATGGTATTCATTCTGACAAAGGTTATTCATTCGGACCTGACATCTTTGTGAAAGAACCTTCGACTATGTACAGAGGTTTCCTGTGTAGGTTTAAAAGCCACTTGCCTATAATAGCGTATGCCTCCTGGGATAATGTAAAAGGCGGATCTTTTCTGCACATGTGAATTGCTTCTCTCAGTAGGACAGCCACGCCAGACGGCAAGCGGTCTATATCGGCTGCTGTCAAACCTATCAGTATAGGAAAACAGTACTGGTAAACATCTGTGGTCCCTTAGAAGAACCATAAAATCGTTCTAGAACAGTGGATTCCTGAGGACAGATGATATGGCAACGCATGTGTTTATATACTCTAAATTTCTCGAGCAAATCAGTCCGTATTTTTTTCCTTTGTCGTTGAACTCTCGCGGACAACAAATCATCTCACCACTTTCAGCCATGAAGACCACAACCCTCTCAGCACTCGTTTGACATCTGAAATAGAATATACACACAGTTTTTTTTTTTTCAGATTATAAATCTTTTGAATGGATTAATTAAGCATGATTATTCTTAGTCAAATAACTAGGACCCCGTGGCTACCGTACGTACCTTAACAATCTGTTCTTTACCGATTCTAGCGCCTTGTCCAAACCTGTGGAAATTTATAGATCTCGTTAGAAGTACCCTACAGGGTATCAACAATGTATCAACTACAGGCAAAGGAAGTATCGTGTCCTATTTCGAAAGATTAGGGAAAGATTTCATTCACGCATCACGCTGGCTACGAAATGACTACGAAAACTAGCCATTTAAATCTTGTAGTTCGAGTAAGAATATGGGGTCAAACTTCTTTTCAGCTTGTATATATAACGTATCACCCTGGGATTACTAAAGTAGAATGGTTGAATTAATAGGGTTGCGTTGCTTCTAACCTTTCCCAGGTAGTTTGGAGTAAAGCTTGGAAAGGTCTCGCAGAGAATCTACTTCACGTAGTGGAGCAAACAAGGAATACATCTGGAACAAGCAAATGAGGCAAAGCGGGAAACTGTGGTAAGGTAGTAAATAAAAATCGGAAGAATCACTTGCGTCCAAGCAGGGAAAAAACAAAAGGTATTCTTTACCCTACTACGTATCCAATAGATAACCTACCATCGTGACATGAAAGGTCTGCTTGCACACGTCCAACATCAGTGGATAGGGAGTTTTCTGTAACAAACCAACAGCACGTGCGCGATCAACAAAAAAACTGCTTCTCAGTGTTCTGAAAAACAGACACTTTTATTATGTTAAATTTACCGTTTCTCCGCGAAGACATGCGGTCAGCCATTCATGAATACTTGGCGGTTCTTTGCAAACGAACTCTGGAATTTTCATAGTCTTCGTTGGACCTGAAACAAAACCAACCAAATTTATAACGATTATTCCTACCAAAGGGAATAAGTAGGTATGCAAACAGGGAAGGATCAAGAAGAGATTTAGAAGAGAGAGCTGCGGAGCCAAATTCGTCAATAAGGCTGCTATCGCTAAACCCAGTTTTGTGGACTACATTCTGCGCGCAAAGGGGAATACGTCCTGACCCAAAGCACCTTCCCTGCATCCGCCACTGGTGGTCAACATTACCAAGAGCAAGGCCCATTAACTAAATTTGGTCGCTATAATATAAATCTTGGTCGTCATCTTTTTCTTCTTTTTCTCCGGAATTAATGCTGTTAACAGCTAATTTTGAGAAGGACATTTTTATCAACCTACAGACTGGAAAGGTCAGGTCACCATAATGGCGACAGAGTTAAATTTTTTCTTGCCAATCCCTAAATCTAGTCGCCAACTATATGGTCGCAATGTCGGGCCCTGAAGAGTCTGCATCAATCACAATTGATGGCTTTGACGTACCTGTAGCAGAGGTTGTTGGCTGTTGGTCAAAGCCACCACGTGCTAGGTAAGGAAAGTCGCGGCAGTAGTGGGCGGTATAGGATTCCCAACCAAAGTCCCTTTGACATACAAACAATGGCGTCAAATTTTACCCACATTTACATTACTACGTTGCCTTCCGTACAAATCCAAGACGTGTAGCAGCTTGCTCGGATGATGTAGCGCTATTGGTTTGATGCACCTCTTTGTTCTATTGTTTTCTAGTTTCTAGTGTTTTTCAGTGAGGTACATCTATCCAATAGGGTGACACATTGCGAGAGCTGCTACATGTCCCACAAATCCAGAAGATACGAAACCTGACGCTATGATTAAACGCAATTTACAATACCGGTGCAGTTACATGGTTCACGGAGGCATATATCATGTACTTGAGCCTCGTTTAGTTTATTCCTACCTTGAGAGCTTGTAAAGGAACCGGCCTAATAATGAAAGCTCCTTCTTTGCAAATACGTCCAGCTTGAAGTCCTGTGAATTGCAGAAAAGAACTTTATTTTGTGGGCGACCAATCTTCTAACTTTTCTAGTCGTTACTATAACTGTAATCACTGTTATAATTCCACGGTCTTCGACGTAAGATCCTCAAGTATCATGTTCAGAAAACAGCTAAAACATTGCTTATGAATGGAACATGGAGGCCGCGCCTTCTGGGACATGCAAATCACTGATATGTGATTGGTTAGTAATTGATATCGATTTGTGGAATACCAAACCTATTTAGATGACGTACCTCATACACTAAGTGAAGGGCGAACATCAACGCCGGTACGTGATTCAGAAGATGAGATTCTTCATTACGTCTACAGAATACAACGTGTGGGAAACAGATCAACCGTAAGACCAGTACACCTTATCCCGATAGGATTCAAGATATAACAATGGGTCATACACTGCGAGCAAAACAGAACACTGTCCGATATTGGTGCATTCTCACAGAGGTGCACAGCAGTTCTAAACCCGAATCTACTGGAGAGGAATGAACTTCGCATGATAATGAATCATTTTAAGGTGCGCATTGTACCTTGCCTTTACAGTGTCAGTGTCGCATAAATGACGGATCCTTAAAAAGATTCCTGAAACCAAGATTTCACTGAACGATTCCCAACGAACATCGCCTCATCGCGAACATCAACCTTACCTGTGGTTCTCCTTAAGTGGCGATGTGTTTTCCTGTGCGGTAGATGACGCAAGAGGGAATTCTCCTCTAAAAGCGCGTGACATCTGATGGTGGAAGTCGCTCTTAAGTAGCCATTCCCATGCCTGAACAGGAGTGCACATGTAATAAGTAATTGACTACAATAAAACAAGAATGTCATTCTTCTACATCAACGTACCGCATCGCCTTCAAAATCTTGCTCAGTCTTAGATTTTTTAGCCGCTGGTGAGTCTGACTTCATCTGTAAAAACAACTAATGTTAAATATAAGAAAAATCATACCGTTTACGGAAACTGTTTTACATTTAATCACATACCTCTTCATCGGCGTCCAGTGAAGACACTAACACTCCATACCCTAGCATGATTTCCAGGCATGACAACAAGCCCTGTACACCTTTATCCAGTTCGTCAGGTAGCTGCCAGAGTAGACGGTCTGAGTTGTGGTTTACCATGTGATAATAGCCGAGGATAAATTGAGAGGCGATTGGCGACGGGAGTAAGCACTTCAAAGCATTTATACATCTTGAAACTGCAAGAAAGGGTGATTGTCGGTGACGTACATGCCTCCAGTTGTAACTAACAGTCCAGCGTGGCAGGGCAGAATCAATCAAACTATTGGCGTAACTATGAGAAATCTCGGGATGGTAATGGATCTAGGTATACCTAACAGGCCAGCATGGCAGGGCAGGATCAATTAAACAAATTACATAGCAGCAAAAAAAAGTATCGGGACTGTACATGCAAGAAGGTAAAACTTACAGGACTGCATGACCGGGCAGGATCAATAAAACTAACACGGCTTCACTGTTGTACTTGTTGAAAACTACCTTACGACAGCTATTTTAATAGCATGCATTAAATTACACCTATCAGATCTGTGTGACAGGAACGGGTCGCGAACTCGATCTATTTGATCTTGGTGAATGACACAATTGTTCCAAGCACGCCCCGGTATCCCATTGCGAGTAACACTCCTTTGTTGACACGACCTCATTGTAAAACCTCTATCATTACCTTCATTGGATTCAGAGATTTTAGGAAGAACAAGCCGATGCGTGGAGCCATCAGATAAGACCTTGGAAAATGAAAAAAAAAATCGTTTACAAAGAGCACATTTCAATTCTATTGGTAACTCTTGAGTGGAATTTCGAAGCTCAGCAAAATGTGTAAGATGGTCAACTCACCAGATTACAGCCGAATGGATGAGGATCCTGTAACGCCACCACATTATGTCTAGGACTAACACTGCCACTTACATCTGTTGATCAATCAAATGATCAAAGAAATGGAAGACACTTGACTCAACTCTAACGTTTCATTATGTTTTAGGCTGACTAGAACTGCGTTGCTACGTGACTTGAAATAACTTCTCAGCAGCTGTTGTTGTTGTTAATGGTAGTAGCAGTAGTAGCACCTAGTGGTAATGTTGTTGTTGGGGTCATGGCAGTAATATTCGTGAAACTGTTATAATGACAGTTCTTGTTCTTGCCATCGTTGTTGTTCATAGTGATGCTAAAGGCGTTCATTGTTTCAGTAGTGGTGGTATTCTGTTGAAGTTGTTTTTAAATGTTGTCATTCATTGTGTTAGGGGAAGGGGTTTTGCCATAACATAACTTAGTTACATGTTTACCTGCTATATGTTTGTCTGGTGTATCATCTCGTGTAGGAGAAAGCATCAACTGACAGAGTAAGAGACAGAGAGTGGAGATACTCAGATGACATTAGTGCGACAAATTACAACAGCCCAAATCAGCCCAAAATCAAGAAGGAGCTCCAAACCAAGAAAAACAACAAAGTGTATCTATATCAAACTATAATTCACAACAAAAGCAATCATAGGTATGCGGGCGACAGTAACATGTAGTGCTTTGCAATTCTCTTTTTGGACAAATCAAGTTGAAAGTATCCAAATTATCCCACACTTGTGAGTTAACGACTCGACATCAGTGGCTGACCAGGCAGTTCAAAACAAAGACTAGTACAATCCTTGTTTCCATGGTAATAACTAACCTCCTCTCCTCTTCCCTGTGCAGAACGTATTGTTGTGGTCACTGGAATGCTGGGAAGATGTATCGTACATGCCTAATATGAAGATGTAATTGAAGCTGAGTAACGTAGTAACAAAAGTATTTTTTCGAAATCAAAGCTAAAGCCGGTTCAAAACAAAAGGATTTTGCTCTGATGTGAATTGTGGTCTTTTCACTGCAATGCCAAATCCTGTATGTGACCAGCCAATAATTTTTATTTCAATACTGGAATTGACGAGAAAAAGGTTTACAACAATTTCACCCCCTGCAAATTATGTTTCTACCGATTTTCGTCATATGGGGCAACCAATCCAAGAATATATGAACAATTTCTGGATATAATTCCCTTTAGAGTATATTCTACATTTCATACCTTTGTTGGTCCGCTGTAGAGAGTCAGAGAGGAGTCCAGACCAAGCACCAGTAGCATAGCCAATTTCTATGAGAATAAGTAAACTGTGTTTTGTCTTGAAACTACTTTTTCCTTTAAATAGAAAATCTATTTCACTGAATGCTCTAGTGCATCATCTTTCAAAACAAAATATTAATTCTTAGTTTTGTTAACTAATAGTTAATAGTTGTTGATGGAAGATTAAATTTGTGAAAATATGATATAGGAAACGGTTGCATATCCAGCTATGGTCATCCTCATTGATGGTACCCAAATGAAAACAGTCAAATGAAATTATTATGATCAAATTGCCTTATTTGGCCTAATTTCCCGAATTTGCACCACTTTAACATACAATATCAATAGTGATATCAATAATGTACCTGTGTCTTTTTTACCTTTAAACTAATCACATCTTTGGCTTGAATCTCTTCTGTTGGCACAAAAACAAGCTTCTTGCTATCATCACTTGATAACATCTTCAAGATCCTGTAACAATTTACATGGGATTGCATGACACACGTTCCTTGCAGAGCTAGAATAAGTGACTCAACTGCCTTGTTGTCAAAATACAGAGATGGCAACCTTCCTCTTTTTAAATGTGGGAGAGATGGAGTATATGTTTTTTTACCCCTAAATGTCCTTGTTTGTGAAATATCTCAACAAAAACACTATAGTCTTTCTGCCAAATGCAGGAGATTTCAACTAAATGTGGTAGAACGGGAGATAACACTAAAATGTATGAGTCTCCGCAAAGTGTGGAAGAGTTGGCATCTCTGACGAAGCAATTATCAGTTCTACTAACGAGCAAGGCAAAATGAAATTTCTGAGGTCTCTTCACCTTAGTTTGTTGGTGTGCTGTATAAGAAAACACAAATACATGTTGCCAAACACATCTGTGGTCAGAAATATCTTGTCTGCTTGTCCTTTAGCTCCATGCCTAGAGACACATGAAGAGAGAAGTAAGTTCTGCAGAATCACTAACAACACTGAATTTGGTTCCATCAGGGAGTTGGAGACGAAAGTGCATAGGTTGAGCGATGCACTTTATGCTAGGGATCAAATATTCAAAGAAAAACTTTTATTATGAACTAGTTAAACAAACATTGAATGGACAATCTCTACTCTCTCACAACTTCCAGCTTCCGTGTATGGATTAGAAGACCAATCTCTAGGTCAGAAAAGAAAATCTGAGTTAAGGGTGTACTGACTTATTCCGTTGCCATGGCATTGACGTTGCTATGCTGGCTTTCGACGCGCGCGCGCGCAGTTTGGGCGGGAAAATATTTTACTTCCGGCGCAGGCCGGCAAGAGTTTGTTTTGCTTTTGGAAACATTTTCGTCATGCCCCGATGTCTGGGAAAAAGTTTGTTTCTGTAAAGAAAAAAGCGGCAAATGCTGCCAAGTCTCGTTGGTTCAAAGAGACCATTTCCAAGAATTTGGCTGTCAAGTCAGCATTTGTAATTGCGATAAAAACGAGCGAGAAACTGTAAGTGTTGGGACACAAACAGAACCGAGTGAGCCGAGCCACGGAAAATCCTCAGCAAAAACTCCGCCTCTATCTCCAACAATTCATGGGCTGAAAGATAAATGCCAAATAAATTTAGAAGAGCTCTTTGAAAGCCTCGGAGTTGAAAAACTTTCTCAGGAAAACGATTCAAATGCCGCGGGAAACTATCGCAAGGAAGTAAACAAGATATTCACGAATGCCGTGCATAAACAAGAAAACCTCACGAAGAATTCCCTGCAAATCGATGTGAACAAAAAATATCTTTTCGCCAACACAGACGTTATTCAGAAAATAGGAAATGGAACATGTTGTAGTGTTTGTAAAAATGCGATACGTCAAGAGATAGGAGAACGTCGCGGGGAAGTACAAGTAACTTTGTTATGTGATTACTGTCTGACTTCAACTCGTTTGGCAACAGAAACAGTTCAGCTCGGATCACAAAAGCCCCGCGCCTACTTGCCGAATTTTGTAGTAATATCTTTTCTGACGGCTGGACAATACTATAAAGATTACTTTAACTGTCTGGGAAGCATTGGAGTGAGTACAATCAGCGAGAAGCAGTGGCTACGCATAGTCGAAATGATCGCACCGAACGTGAAAGCAATCGCAGATTGGAGTGTGGGCGAGGCTCGAGAAGAGGTGATTCGCAGGGGGGACAAAGAGAAGATCGAAATCCAATTTGACGGCTTCTATCTTACAAGGGGTCACTATTCGAACAACAGTTCGGCGACAATCCATGACGCAGTCACAGGAAAAGTAATTGCATTCACACACCGCACGAAAAGAGGCCAAGGCTCCAATTGGGCTGGGACCAGTGGAGGTGCTGAGGGGGACATGTTTGCGGAAATGCTCGACGACTTACTAAAGGCTGGATTCAAAGTCAAGTCATGCATCTTAGACCAGGATGCATCCTGCCAGGATATTCTCTTAGAAAAATGCCCCGAAGCAGAGATCATTATATGTGGTAACCACAAGTCGAAATCGTTTCACTCAGACCTTGAGACGGTGAAAAAGACTCCCTGCAAGGTAGGCAGGCTTTTTTCAAACTATAATTCTTATTTTGTGATTTTAGTCTCTCCAAAAAAAAAAGAAATCAAATGTAACGATTTTTTTTATTTTAAAGATGATCACTAACAAATAATGTATTGTTACATTGACAACTTCATTCACAAGGGTTCAGTCTCATTCATTGCAATATATTATTTCAAAGGCAAACTCAAACTAATATTGTATGGGTCTGGATTTTTATTTAGTGCAAAAAGGAATCAGGCAAGAAGTGCAAGAGGATGACTGATTCGATGATTCGAATGCAAGGAAATGCCTCAGCAATCTGTGCAAATCATCTGAGATTTTTGAGTCCAGTGATCCCATAGGCAATTTTGCAGATGCAATATTGAATTACAGCAATCATTACCAAGATGTGCATACTTCAATCTGGTGTCAATTTCATCCCAAGGTATGTGTGTCAGAATCACCATAGTTTTGAGCACTGTTTTGTCCTCTGCTGATACAGCAATTATAGCAGTTCAGCAATCAAATAACAGCAATTAATAAAATTACTCAAGTGCTTATAAGAATTTCTGCATGCTGATTGGTCGATAGGTTTGTTTTCACTTGATATAATCACCTCCCTATTAATAATCACCTACTGGTGATTATAACATTGAAAGGATTTGGAGGGCACGTGCATGTTTTGTTATGATCATGAAAAAATCAACAAAACAATTTTTGTCTAAAAACCTTATGAATCACTTGAGCAATTATACTAAAACAATTAGTCGCCGTAGGTTCCATGATGATTGGCGAATAGTCACTGTATGGGCAGTATCATTTAATTATCAGAACCGCCCTGTTGAGGACCCCTGTGTGAGATACCCACCCTGGAAATTCTGGATTGACTCCACCCATCCTGAAATTCATTCATCAATTTTTTCATATCATTACCATCCTGATATTGATGTTTACCCACCCTGAAATTTCATATTTAGAAATCCCACCCTGGAATTTTGCTCCTACCTTATGATACCAACCCATAAACTCCAGGCTGCACTGGGGGTGCCTACCCTGCCCTTCCAACAGGGAAGTGGTGCAGATTTTAAACGCTACTGCCCAATATAACTGAATGATGTATCTCTCTTGATGTTTATTCTTCTACTTTGGCTGGGTAGTATGTACTATTAATGAACAGCTGTTCTTTCTTTACTATACTTTTAGACCAGTAAATTAACACCACTTCATCTCTACAATACTGTACTACATGTAATCACATTCTTTGACTCTATTGATATATACATCACTTGAATGTTCCTGTCTTGTGTTCACATACATAAACAATGGAGGGATAAGACACAAAAAGCCAACAAAATGTGCAAAATATTTTTGCAGGAAACACCCGATGGCAAGCCATACTCAACAAAACATGCCTTCACCTGCCAGGCACAAGTCCAAGCCTTCAAGGAGCTGCTAGAAAAGATGGCTGCAAAAGCAGATGAGTATATCACCCCTGATGGCCATCTCACCAACAATGTAGTGGAGGGATACCACGGTATTGTCCTTGCCTACAGGTACAGTACACAAGAACAAATAGAAAGATCAGCTATGACTCATTGATCAGTATAGTATATTTCTTCCCATAATTTAAGTGTATGATTTGTAACAGGGCTCTAAATTGCACTATCATATAACATGACTGGATTATTATAGTCATTTCAATAACTTTTGTTTGCTTCTTTTAGAGACAAACGAATTGACCTAGCTGCAACACACTACGAATGCAAGACAAATATGTCAATTCCCCACAAGGTATGCATTTTAGCAATTCAATGTTGTTCTTTTCAAGAACAAAAGTCACAAATTATAAGGATGTTGGGAGAGTGATACAAAATAGAAAAGAACACTCAGAATAAAATATTTCTGACTCTTTAGAAACAATATTTACCATCACAGCAGGGTGACGTCAGTAAGAAATGCCATTTCAGTCTAGAAAGAGACAATGACTTACATGTACAATGTGAATTCCAAAAAATATTTTTCTTCAAGAATGTTGGTCCTGCTTGGAGGCTTTTGCTGTTCAAGCTTCTTGGAATGCCCTTACCTCAGCTGCAGTTGATTTCTGGTTAGCTCGGCAAGACAGCTATGAGCAACAGAGGCTTGAACGCCAGACCCCTGCCCATCAAAAGAAAAGGTACAAAAATCTTACACATCAACAAGGATACAATACTCAGGTCTTATATCAATCAATCAATCCAAAATTCAGCCAATGTTAGCAGATGGTATCAAATAATGAGAAATCTACTGATTGTACATGTACTTAAAAGAACAACATAATAGAAACACTAAGAATCACAGGACCGCAGCGTATTGTAAACCTGATACAACATTATATACCCTTGTCAATATATTTTTACCACATTTTGGTACCTGGTTTTCTTTGCAAGCTAAATATGCAGGCATTGTTGTCTGCATGACTTATTTACTGTGGTAAAAACAACCAATCAGACTGTGAGATAATTTAAAAAAAAATTACATTCCAAACATAATTCAACTATTGTATATTTATCGGTTGCTCAGCAATTTAAACTACAAAATTGGTGGGCGGGTGCCCCTCACTCCAAGCTAGAAATTATCAAATTGTGTTTTTTTAATGTAAATACTTTTAGTAATAGCTCTATTATGTGTAACTTCAATTAGAAATGAAAGGAAAAAGAAAAAAAAGAAGAGACACGAGGAGGAGAAAAACTACATGGAATCCCTACGTGCATTTACCCAGACAACAAGATATGCTTCTTGTAATATAGAGAGTGAAGAAAGCACTGATGATGAAGGCCAAGTCAACTCAGATGAAGAAGAAATGGTGTGTAGCACATCTGTTCTAGTCAGTGATGATGAGGATGAGTCAGGTGATGAGATTGAAGGAGCAAGCTCTTCTCCTCTGTTCTTCTTGTATGACTGTGAGACAACAGGAGGATCTATTTATGATGACCATATCATAGAAATTGCAGCATCAGTGCAGCCACTGCCTGGAGTACAATATGAAGCACCCACAGAATTCCAATCATTGGTCAAAACATCAAAGAAAGTCAAACCAATTGGTAAGAACATAATTCAGACATAATGATCTTACTGAAACAACAGAGCCCTGATTTCATGTGGGCAACAAATGTACAGTGTACTGTACAGATGGCATATTATTTGTTATCACTTTTTGCAGTTACAAGAAAGTGTGGTCTGACCAATAGAGACCTTCTAGGGAAGCCCAAGTTTTCAGAGGTCCTTCCACAATTTATTACCTGGATAAGAGCAGTTGTACAGGATATCACAGATCACACTGGATCACAGTTCTACCCAGGTATAATTTTGTGGTATCAATTATATTGCATTGTAAAATGCATTATACAAGAACACTAGTAAATTGCATGATCTGATTGGTCGAGAGCCATGTTGCTATAAGAGTACAGATACACGGTTGTCAAAAATCCCTGTTTGTTGTTGTATAAAACAAACAGATCTCGTTTTTTTTGTGTATGTACTGTAATAGATACAAGAAGACGTCACAGAATGTCATGAACAACAGTCACGCAACTCGACTGCGTCTCGTTGCATACTTTTTTGATTATGACATTCTGTGATGTCATCTGTGTATCTATTACAGTACACACGGATGCAAAATGAGATTGTTAAATATAACTTAGCCTCGAGGCTTATGTATTGCTACAATTTTGTTGTCAATAATTAACAGTTATTTTGTTTTTGGTAGTCCTTATTGCACACAATGGTTTTGTGTTTGACTTTCCCATGCTGTATGCCGAGATAAGCAGGCGCAGTGGGTTGGTGAGTTCACAACTGCTATCAGGATTTGGATTTGGAGACAGTCTTGCACACATTAGACAGGTACTAAATACAAATGTAATGTGCTTATAAAAATTGTTTTGTAAAAGTTCAAAGCAATCATAATGAATACTGTATGCAGGGAATAAAAGCATTCTATAGAACAAAATGTCAAAATGATCTGTGGTCTTGGTCTTCATGCATCTGCTGTAATCTCTGTCTTCCAGTGCAATATGTACATCTAGCACAGGGGCCTCGGAGGAGGAGGGGCTGCAAGTAGGGCTATAGCCCTACCACTTTTCCAGAATTTGTCATACATTTCTTGTATTTAGCCCTACCACTCGTGATACATTCTTCCTTATAAGCCCCACCACTTGAATGCATGCTCCACGGCCCTTATAGCACAGTGTTGTATGCAGTAATTAATTTGGGGCTTTTCTTATACACCTATACATGGTTTCAGTGTTAATTGAGTGTATTTAACCACATGCACTTCCATGCCTTTTTAAAGGAAATCCACTTCTATTTTCTTTATAATTATTGCAGATTAGGAAGAATGGATCTGCTTCAAGGATCACAAAGGAAAGCAAAATAGGAATGGAAGCTCTGTATGCTACATATTTTCCAAATGAAGAGTATAATGGTAATCTTATGGGTGATTCTGTTGACAGTTAATTTCATCGAGACAGTTAATTCTGTTGACAGTTAGTTGCCTGAGTGCAAAAAATACAATAGCACACAGACAAAGAATTCCATACAATTCCTCCATGGGAGGGAATTTTCCTTGCCTGTTATCCTGAATCCACAACATTTGACCGCAATGATGGCATAAAGCATTGTAAATATGTAAGAGTCCACCACTCAAAACCTCTAGAAATTTCCTAAACCCTAAGCGCTAACTTTACCCCTGGAAAATCAGGCAGACTGACCCCCCAACGCTTCTGGAATTTCAAATGTACCCTCAGTGATGGTGGTGTAATTTTTTCTTTAATTACACAATATGAAACTCAATGAATGAAACTCAAAAAGTGAATTAGTAATATGGTTTGTGTTTTATAAATCTAGCACATAGAGCCTTGGAAGATGTCAGAGCAATGAGAAGAGTGCTCTATACAACAGAGCTCAGCACTTTGGTGCCGCAGGTGGATATAAGGACGTCTAGCCAGCAGAATGCTGCATGGCAGAAGATGGCACGAGTTAGAAGTGTTTCCAAGCATCTACTTTACAAACTTGGCAAAGGAATTATTTCTGGGGCATTGGCCAAGAAAATTGCCTCATCTGGATTAACTTATGACCAGCTAAGAAACCTGGCATGGGCCAAAACAAGAGATGAATTCCAAAAATATCTTAAAAGAAGAAAAATGTCAAAAGTTTGTCAGAACAAATTGGCAGACTTCTTTTATCAATGAGCCTTATCTAAATTGGGTGGCAACAAAAGATGTAAACAATAAATCAAACAAAAAAAGAGACAGACCAAACCGAAAACAACAAGGTTAAACCCGCTTTTTCAGAATGGTAAAAAATTGTATCACAAAATGTCATTCCAGGAACGGGTTTTATTACCGAGGCGTGAATGAACCGTGAGACACTGTAAACATAATATTCTCTTGGATTTTTCCAGACAATTTCTGATAATCAAACAGGCTTAGAGCCTGTAGTATGAAATCATTTCGAATGTCGCATTAAGTGTACATAAGTCAAGTGTGACTGCTTTCTAAATTCATTACGCTGTGTCGTATACGCAGAAAATTAAATTGTGAAGCTGAAGGAAGTATAAGTGAAGGCAGTATAAATAATAATGACGGGTGAAATAAACATTGTAGCTTTTTCGAGATGTAGGTTTACCTGGTATAGTGTTTTCCTTCCAGTCAGAATGCAAGCTTCTCTTCCCGGTTTATCTTCCATCTTGATTCTCATAGCTCTGTATTTTCAATCGTATATCACGAGAGCGACGTAAGAAAACTTGTGCAATGTTTGTAAAGTATCAAAGCTGTCATATCCAGTAGATCCCAAACTGCACAACCTAATTTTCTGAGCGATTTTTGGCTGAATTGTACTATCACTTGTACGATTTCTTGACATTCGAACGCGCGTAGCTTAGTGACCACTCGTTCTTCTAAAGCCCTACAACGCATGCGTAGAACTTCAACTTCCGGTTTCCTTTCAATTGCGGAAATCTCAGGGTAGATAAATCGAATTGAGACGATGTCTGACAATATACAATTCTGACAGCCTTTTCTTTAGAACCATGCATGGGATAAGCGTTTCTTTTAGAAATGCCAAAGCTATGAACATTTTAGTGCTCTCAGATATCCTTCAAAAATCATAACATTTTTGTTTCAAAACATTTTTTAAAGCGCATGCATGGTTTTGAGCACATTTAATAAACAATTAATCGGACATATTTAAAATGTCAAAATATACATTTCCTCTGGAGATTTTCGATTTTTTCTGTAGCGCCATGGTCACGTGACTTCGGAGTGCGATGACGTCATCCCATGCTAACTTCGCTTGTAACGACCCCAAGTATCGAATATCAAACGAAATTACCGTTTCTGAGGCTTTTTAGAGCATTTTTGATTTTCCTTAGCAACGGGCTCATTTTAGATGTCAGTACACCCTTAAAGAAGGACTAAGAAGAAAGGACATGGAGACATACCGAACTGAGGTTGGTGCCTCTTGCCATATAAGCCTGAGACAGATTTCAGGAACTAGAGGTTCAAAACCCTCAAGGAATGACTCCTCCCTACACCCACCCCCCTGGGGGAGAGCGGAACACTGCAGGAGAACGGCTGCTTGTCAACAGCGGAGACTCTGAAAAGTAAGAATATATTTTATGCACACAAGAACAGCTCACATTTAACTTAAAAGTAAAAAACATTTTTCTTGGATATTTAGTGAAATCAATCTGATAGGCATTGGTAGTACTATGCCTGAATTGTCTAGGGTTTTTACCCTAAAAAGAGAAACCATGAAAGACTGATACTACTCTTTAGTTCATCATTTTTGGAAAGATCAAGTGATGATTTGCATTTCTTTACAGCATTTCCTTTCCAAAACTTTTGCCTTTTTGTAAAATTTCAATTCCAGATAATATGTCTAACTCAATTTATAAGTTACACATATTACATAACAACATAGCAAAGTAACTTCAAGTTTTCTGTTTGATTTCTGTAGAATCCTATGATATCTCTTTTTTGTGTAAATTGAGGATGAGATATCATAGGATTCAAGTCTATTCAAAGTGTTCAGTTGGTAGATTCTGCCGAAAATAGCACTCAAACAGCGCTAAGATTTTTTTATGCTATTTTCTTAGTGGAACCTAGCCTCCTGAAGCTTTGAATAATCCTATAATATCCTACCCATAAATGGAGACCTGGTTGAACTGGCTGGTAGTTGCCCAAGTGCTGGTGACATGAGCCTTAACTGTACAGGAGACTGCATGTGGGACCTGCTCGCAGGGGATGGGGTGAAGGCTCTAAGGGTGAGTGGGTGGGCGTGGCTAGCAACAGTCTGGAATGTGCTACCTGTGACAGAGTCAAATGGACAGTATTTAGAGAAATTGGACATTTAGTTCAAAGACACTCTTTTTAGCATTTTAGTCTATTTTAAGTAAAGGAACTCTAACTTTAATTTTCCTAATATTAGTTGGCGTTCTGGAATTTGCTACCTTCGGAAGTGCGTCTGTAACACCTTGTTGTTAAAACGTGCTTTCGGGCGGCAAGCTTTAGTTTTCAATATTTTCCTTAATTTCTGTTTAGATTAGATATAGTAATTTCCGAGTCATGTTCTAACCAGAGAGATTTCTGTGCCGCAACAGGAAAAGGGCGCTTTCAGAAACATGTTCCCGAACCACTGGAATGTCGGAACGTGTTCCCTTGTTTGTTCCGTGAATATATAAATCTGCGTCCTTTGGCTAGCTATAGTATTCAGTTTATTCAGTTATGGTTATGGTTATTTGACGACGCGAGTTTGGGATAAATGTACAAGAGGAAGACGAGAGAACTTGCAAGATACTGAAATGCCTTATTTTCGTTCCCGTTTATAGAGAGTTTATAACCCCGTTTATAGAGCGCTTATAAATCCGTTTATAATACCGTTTATAGACCTAAAACCGTTTATACTTTTATACTCTTTTGGCCATATGCTTTTGTAAACATTAGCTTTTGTCTTGCTTTTGTGTAATAAATGTGTTTTCAATCATACTGAACAATTGTAGTTCGATTACTTGCGTGCAAGCCCTTGCCGCCGGTTACATACCACTGACATCACAGGGGAGGGGTGATGAATACCAGCACCACCAAGGGGATCTGATATTAGGTGTGGTGTACATGGAGACTGTGGCACATCCTGAACAAACAAAAGTAACAAATTCAAGGTTGTCCCCTCCCCAGAGAAGCACTGGAGTAAATCTCAAGATGAAGTGCAAAACTTATAATATGCCTAGCTGGAGGTACCTCTGGCACTGCCTTGCTTAGTATCCAGATGGAGTGAAGACCAATCACAGAATCATACATCATGACAATTGGAGGATTGTCGCAGGTGAAGAGCACATTCATGGTTGGGTCACAAATGTATGCCGTTTTACCGAACAACAGAAGGAACCAATCAGAGATAATATGACTGAACTTCAAGGATATACAAATAGTAATAATATTTACCAAGTGCAATTTTGCTTACAGGATTGCATATTTACCTGTTGTACGTGGATAATGTGTATAAATAGTGCCTCGAATAATTTTCAAAAGAACATTTTAATCAATTATACTTTGCAAGACAAAGCTTTGCTTCGTACACAAAGTGCAACTGACCCCAAGATCTAGAGGTCTTGCGCAATGTCACTTGGGGACCCAAATCCTATGAATTTTTCTGAGGTTTGCTAATTACCATGAGCTTGTGAAGTCACAGGTCTAGGTCATCAAGAGGATGAAGAAGGGAAAACAATGTAGGAACTTCCCTACAAAGGAACAAAAACATGTCACAATTTGACAAAGGACAAGAATCTCATCACAAGATGTGCAGCCCAAATGAAAACATTTTCAAAGCTGTTTACTAACCTTCTTTGTGCAGTCAGTTCTGTTGGCATTACTGCTCTTTGCAAGAGAAGGCCTCCAGGAATTGACCAGGCACTCTGGACCTACAATGAAATTAAGCTCAGGAAAGGTTAAAATGTATTTATCCAAAACAACTGCATTTCTTTTGTTTTTTGTCTGTCCATCTTCCCTTTTTCTAACACCCTACATTTTAAATGGCTAACTCACAGGGAAGGGTAATGCTTCCGTGTATGTAGAACCATCTGTGTTGAACACGTTAAGGTATTCAGTCTCAAATACACAAAGGCTTCGGCTGCTCAGTGATTCCCCACCTGAAAAATAAAGATTATATACATGCATATTAATTATATTGACTCAAGCGATTCTATTGACATTATTCCTCTTACGTGTAACCAATAAGGAACTTCTAGAATAATATCATGTAAAATACTGACTGCCATTCAGTAACAGACCTAGAATTTGCCACTCAGGGAGCTTCTTTAGAGCTCATACAACTGTCAATTAAATCTAAGACAGCAAAATCAAAGATGAAAAGTTGATTTCAGTTATGATATTACATAAATATATAACTGACAACCAATCAGTATTAAACATATTCTATATTGATTCCTGACATTCCACCTTTCAGCTAAAATATTTTAAAACTTTTGCTGCTGTAATTTTTTAAAATAATATTTTAGCTGAAAGGTGCTCTGTAATCCATTCTCTACCCTACCCCTCCCCTTCCAAACTCACCCCCTTTGTCTTGGTCAGCTGAGGGAAGGGTGAAACTACACCACAGGTAGTCCATCACATCAGAATCCACTGTAAATGTCTTGACCACCACTTGTGAGTCTAAGGAAGCTCCATGGCTCCAGATTACAGTCTTGCCCTTGGAATAAAGCTGAGAAAAAAAAAAACAATTCTATTATGCTATGAAACGAAATTGTAAAAAAATCACAGCCTTTGGGTACAAGTCATACACAGCCTTTGGGTACAAGCCATACACAGCCTTTGGGTACAAGTCATACACAGCCTTTGGGTACAAGTCATACACAGCCTTTGGGTACAAGTCATACACAGCCTTTGGGTACAAGTCATACACAGCCTTTGGGTACAAGTCATACACAGCCTTTGGGGACAAGTCATACACAGCCTTTGGGTACAAGTCATACACAGCCTTTGGGGACAAGTCATACACAGCCTTTGGGTACAAGTCATACACAGCCTTGGGGTAGAGGTCATACACAGCCTTTGGGACAAGTCATACACAGCCTTTGGGTACAAGTCATACACAGCCTTTGGGTACAAGTCATGCACAGCCTTTGGGTACAAGTCATACACAGCCTTTGGGGACAAGTCATACACAGCCTTTGGGGACAAGTCGTATTCAGAGGAAAGGGTCCAGTGGTTGAGATAGAATTTCAAGGATCCTGATAATTTTTTTTTTCATTTAATAGAAAGAACTTGGGAGCACAAAATGGTGCTTGGTTCTGGATCAAGAAACCTCCTTTCAATTACTCTCAAATGAGCCCTTATGATGTCAAATTATATTGCAGAATGAGCATTTAAAAGGTTCCTACCACTTGGCAAATGCACCAGCCAATTGAAATCCCCACCCCTGTGGTCAAAAGGTAGAGTGTGGGGGTAATATAGCATTTTTAAATGACAATCGGGTGATGAAGGATAAGGTAAGGCTCTTTATTTACATCTCAAGCTTCTAGCCTTCCCCTGGCTAATTGGAAGTTAGGACCACAGTTTTATTGTCTCATCCAAAGGATGTGAAACACAGGAGAAACAACAAATCATTTCAGCCTACAATGAAGCACAGAGAAAATCCCCCAGCAACCCAAGCCAGGAATCAAACACAGAGGTGAGAGGTACCCATATTCAAATTTCTCCCAGGGAATAGGGGATGTAAACTATTTTTGCCTGAGGTAGGTCAAATCATCCACCCTTCCCCGGGACCATAGGGTGGGAGTCTCAATTGCATTCTTACTGAAATTGATTTAAAGTACAAAGGGAACAACTTCGATCAGGCGTGTTCACACACAAACATACCTCTTCACACTTAAGCTTATAATCTTTGTCATCATAATACAGCTTCCACTTTTCTGATAACCTCTAAAATCATATCAAAACCATGCATATAGTTTCCACAATCATTAATCATTCTAGGAAAATGACAAATCACAGGTACGAGAACATCTATAAAAGTTGATCATCTATAAAAGAACACCAGCTCATGACACCAAACCTGTTTCGACGATATTTGGCCCAGATCGTTAGCCCGAAAATCATTGCTTGGACTCTGCTTTGGCACCTCAGATGGCTCTGATTTCTGTCCGAACGGGTGAATCGTGTAAAACGAACGCCCAAATGGTGTAAATGGCTCAAACTGCGCGGGCTTGATCGAGGGAACAGTCATCTTCTCCAGTAAGAATGTTCGATCATCTCACGGCCGCCATGTTGGAATCAAACTTTGGCGGGAGCTTGGTCATTAGAGCCCATGCCTCCCGCGATGGCGAACGATTTCAAGTGATCAAGTAGTGCACACAGTCCAGACTGCTTGCAGTTGCTTGCAGCCCCTTCGGCGAACGTCCGTAAATCGGGGGAAATGTTTTTTACCCCGGCGGCGCGCTTCGATTTGGCATCCGAGGACCCTGAATTCCAGGGGGAGAGGTCATGGTCAAGAAGCCCTGGAATCCTGAAATTCCAAGGGGGAGGGGTGGAAAAAGAGGGTGGAGAGAGCTGTGGAAAAAGATGGTGTTTAGGCAACAAAGGGAGGGGATGTTCAGCACCCTTGGAATTCCAGGGGAGGGGGTGTTGACGATCTCTGGAATTCCAGGGGAGGGGGTCTTCAAATTGTAGGGTCCTCCGGGTATGAAAAAAAAATGCGATCAGCCATTGACGCTCTTTCGTCCACTTGGTGAACGCTCTTTATCATAATATTACGCGCTCTTTCTAATAGACTTATTGTCTCAAACCTGAAGTACCTCAGGCGAAAAAAATGCGCCCCCTCTGAAGTTGGCCCATGCTTGTCAACCTCCCTCGAGCTGTCAGCTGTTACTTGTAACTCCAACAAGGCATTCATGGAAAACAGCCTAAAACTTCCATTAATTTATTAATTAATATATATATATACATTCTATAGTTTAGACATAGTTATCATTTTCTAGATAATTTTATTACAGCGGATTTCACATGGTAGTGAAACCAATTGCAAAGTGATTACATCAATTCTGAATAAATCATGATTACAAAGTGTTTGCGAATTAGGCTGCTTCATTATGTATACTACAGGGCAGGGGGGGGGGGGGGGGGGGGGGGGGGGG